>JAHRHZ010000100.1:6185729-6196209 GCA_024137785.1 Ginglymostoma cirratum
CGGGTCAGGACCCTTCGGCATTTCTAAAGAAGGGTCCAGACCCGAAACATCAGCTTTCCTGCTCCTCTGATGCTGCCTGGCCTGCTGTGTTCATCCAGCTCTATAACTTGTTATCTCAGACTCCAGCATCAGCAGTTCGTACTGTCACTATTTGGGAATTCTTGTTTTGGGGGAAAAGGAAGGTATCAGCATACTGGCACGGAAAACTGCATCATCAGAACAGGTAAGATGGAGCATTGCTGAGAATAGATTGGAGTCCTTACAGGGTCTAGGGTGTGAGAAAACTTAGTCAGGGTCATGTTGGGAGACTGTGGGTTTGTCTTGTATATTCGTTGTTTGTTATCTCCAGAAATGGATACAAAGAAGTTGAGGAATGGAAACAAAGAGTCAGAGATGGCCTTTGTATACTTTTCCTGCTGAAGTTGGGGGTTGGATTAAAGCTAGCTTGGGTTGTAATTTGCCCAGGTCTTGATTAGGTCAACTTCAAGCTGTGCTGGTCTAGACATAGCTGGTTGAGATTCAAGTGCTGTCACTTCTATTTGTTGAAGAGCTTTAAGTTTGAGTTTGGTATTTGCAAAGTCAGAGTTCTACACAATGGAAACAGACCCTTCGGTTCATGCCGACTAGATATTCTAAACAGATCTAGTTTCATTTACCAGCATTTAGTCCTTATCCCTCTACCCCCTTTCTATTCATCTACCCACACAGAAGTCTTCTAAATGTTGTAATAGTATCAGCCTTCTCCATTTCCCCGGCAGCTCATTTCATACATGCTTCATACTCTGCGTGAAAAAGATTGCCTTTGAAGTCCCTTTTAAATCTTCCCCCTCTTACTGGAAACCTATGTCTTCTAGTTTTGGACTCCCTTAGCCTGGGGAAAAGAAAGACCTTGACTATTCACCCTATCCTTACTCCTCATGATTTTATAAACCTCTATAAGGACACCCCTCAGCCTCTGATATTCCAGGGAAAGAAGATATTCCTCTCCCGATATAGCTCAAATCCACCAATCCTGGCAATATCCTTGTAAATCTTTTCTGTACCTTGTCAAGTTTAACAACACCTTTCATATAATAAGGAGACCAGAACTGAATGCAATATTCTAAAAGTGGTCTAATCAATGCTATAACATGACATCCCAACTCCTATACTCTGCACTGACCAATGAAGGCAAGCGTTCCCAACGATGCCTTCGCTACTCTGTCTACCTACAACTCCACTTTCAAGGAATTATGCACCTGCACCCCAAGGTCTCTTTTTGTTCAGAAATTGCTGTTGCAACAGAAATGCCTCCTTTTTCGGATAAGAACGGAAAATACCTAATCGTCCATTTTAGCTAAGCAACCTTTTGCGAAAAGGTTGACCCTTGGATGATGATGCAAGAGAACAGTGATTTGAAAAACCTCTGATTTTTGTCTGTTTGTGTACTTATGAACACCAGTCTGCATTCAGTCCTGCTGGTTATACTGTCGAGGCACAATTCTGAAACAAGCTATCAGAAATACTTTTAATTTTTAAGGATGTACTGGAAATACAAATAAAAGTTCTAACTTTAGACTGGTTTAGACTATGATGTAATTATAATTCTATGGTAGACAGCCCTTTCCATTTGCTATGACTAAATCTTTTTGGAAAATTATTTATATTGCCCCAACTCAACTAAGAAGAGTATATCAAAAATCGTGCCCAACTATTCCACAAGCTGTCATAAAATGTACTCGTGTTCAAAGTCTGAGTCAGACTAGTAAAGTGACCAATTTTCCCTGACTGCATTTGTTTGAAATAACAATCAGCATCAGGTTTTGTAACTAATGGCAAATTGATTCTATTTATTGTGACACCCTTAACTCCAACAAGAGCAGTGAAAAGAAATTTTCTCCTATGCAATTTAAATTATACCCTTTCAAACCTTCCAACTACACGCGTACACACAATCACAATTTAGACAGACAAAACACAAATGATTTAGCACATACACTATGGATGGGGAAAATTTGAACAAGGGAAACAAAATTCTGAAGGTCAAAAGTCCAGACCACAAGGTGGAAAATTATTTTTGATTTTTAGCAATGATAATACGTTGCCAATAGTTTGATGGTCAGTCTTTGATTTGATAGTTGATCATCTAGACCTAGGCCTTTGCTTTTGGTTTTAAGCTTTCTTGGGTTACAGCAACCATCCTAACACACAAACGAAGTTGCGTGAGAACATTTTTTAAACGGGCGACAGCACACTGCAGCAGCACAGAGCTGCGCCAAGAAGATCACCTCTTCCAGGTATTCAAAGACAATGGATACCCGAAAAACTGGGTCAGAAGATGCCTATTACACGAGCGACACCAGGAAGATACTACACGCCCTGACACACTCCTCACGCTACCTTACATCAGGAACACCTCTGAACTGACCACAAGACTCCTATGACCACTGGGCATCAGAGTAGCACACAAACCCACATCAGCCCTACGCCAACTGCTCACCCGAACCAAGGACCCATGATCCACTATGGACAGGACCGATGTCATATATAAGATTCCCTGCAGAGACTGTAACAAACACTACATTGGACAAACAGGAAGGAAACTAACAACAAGGGTACGTGAACATCAATTGGCTGCAAAAAGACACGACCAATACTGACTCTTCTCTATCCACATGGATAAGGAGAACCACCAATTTGACTGGGACAGCACCAAGATCCTGGGACAAGTGAAGCAGAGACAAGCACGGGAATTCCTAGAAGGCTGGTACTCCATGAAGAAAGCCATCAACAAACACATAGAGCTCGACCCATATACACTCCATTGCGAAGGAAAACAGGAAGTGAGGTAATCCAGCTCAACGGACTCCAGAGTTCAAATAACAGGCAGGAAAACACAACAGCGCTTCATCGGAGGCTGCGCTGATGATGTTACGCAGCAAGGTAATGAAATGTCTGCGGAAAAACAACGAACCAGCTCGGCGAGTCAACCATCCACAACCCAAGCTACAAATCTCCTCTTAAAACCTTTATAGATGATATTATTTATGTTTAATGCTGCAGCTATCTCAACAATCATTTTAACCTTTTAACTTTTTAAAACTTCTGTGTTTTCATATTCTCCAAGTCTGAAATGAACAACTTACTGAAAATGAAGTTACTAATAGCAATTTAAAAATAGTTCTTAATTCTAAGGTTTGAACCTGCCCCTTTCTAATTCCTTGTTACTTTTGCTGATTTAATTTTATTTATAAAGTGGGCAAGTATTTGTTGACTTTGAAGGGTTTGGAATTGTTCACTTTGACTTTTACTTCGTAAAAGGAGAAATCTCTTCTAAATAATTATGTATTATGTAGCAATAAGTGGACTTCAGATAATGTTGAAAGCTTATTCCATGACACCTCGCATTGAAAATAGTTCACAAATGTGTAGTTTTGAATAGCGATTCGTTTTCTCCTCAGACAAACAGCAATGGAGACCAATATGATGAAATTTTTAATCGAGTTCTCATGATCAGTGGGTAAAAGCCCTAGCAAAGGTGCAGTTGAGTCAAACAGACAAGAATGTCTTTGTATCAGAGATAAAAGGTACTGCAGATGCTGGAGAATCCGAGATAACAAGCATGGGGCTGGATGAACACAGCAGGTCAAGCAGCATCATAGGAGCAGGAAAACTTGACGTTTCGGGCCTAAACCCTTCATCAGAAATGGGGGAGGGGAAGAGGGTTCTGAAATAAATAGGGAGAGAGGGGGAGGTGGAAACGTCAAGTTTTCCTGCTCCTATGATGCTGCTTGACCTGCTGTGTTCATCCAGCCCCATGCTTGTTATCTAAGAATGTCTTTGTGTTGTCCCTCATGAATGAACTGACTTCAATCAGAACAGCTTTAGATGTACTGAAACTAAAATCCACAGCCCAGAGATAGAGAAGGATAATGTTTACTGTGCTGTGGCTATTAGAACAATAATGTGTACTGCTTTATAATAAAACTAGGTTTGGATTTGGCTTGTGCACACTGGAGCTGAGCAACTTGCTATTGCTCAGCCTAGTTGCAATAGAACTACTGGTATCTATGTAATCTGTCTCCTTGAGTCTTTTTCAGCTTCAAATGAAGCTATGATCAAAACAGAAAATCAGTTCATGTTCTTCTGATAAAGGAACACTAAAGCAAGTGATTTTGTCTCCAAAATGTAATTCAGACTGTTTTGTTTTAAACTTAATGTAGATTGTAAAGCAAACTATTAGGGATGGCCAAATGATAATGCTGAAAACTTGTGTTCCAGAATTTGTTCCCTGAGCAAAGCTTTTGCAGTGCAGCCATAACACTAGCATCTACTCAGCAATGTGGAAAGTTGCTAAAGTATGTCCTGTATACACATACAAGATGTTGGTCCATGTTGTCGTTATTTCTCAGTGAGAAACTCAATATACCTCTCTGAGAAGTAAAAACAAAAAATTCTGGAAACATTCCAAGTCCGGCAGCTGCTGTGCAGAGGACAAATAAGTTCATGCCTTGGTTGGGGATCCTTTGGTTTCATAGCATTTTCTGTGATATCTTTGATTTCCAGCATCTGCACAATTTTATTTTGAAACGTTATCAGCAAGAAAAGCAGTAAGGAAAGAGGGCATTCAGCCTATTGAGTCTACACCAAACCCGTGAAGCGCATCCCACCCAGTCCCAATCCTCTAACCTATCCGTAACCCCAGTTTACCATGGCTAATCCACCTAGCCTGTAAATCCCTGGACACTAGAAGATAATTTGGCATGGCCAGCCCACCTAACCTGCACGTCTTTGGATTGTGGGAGGAAACCAGAGCACCCGGAGGAATCCCAGACACAGGGAGAACATGCGTGGAGTTTGCAAACAGTCACAAGGCTGGAATTGAACCTGGGTCCCTGTCAGTATGAGGCAGGACTGCTAACCACTGATCCACAATGCCACCCTTGTACCAATGGGCTGAATATCTAAATTTGAATATTTCTAGTTTGGTAGTTAATAGTTGGGTGCAAAGCCAGGTAATTAGCTTCCATTGCGAAGCACCTACAAGATTTAGTTATTAATCATAAGAAACAGTAATTTTCTGTTAGAAAGTAAAGGAATCTGACTGTTATAATCAGAACTAATATTCCATTCTGAAATATCATACTTCATATATGGCAGCCATTCCTGATTGTCAGCTATATATATAAAAATTGTGCTGGATCTTGTAAATTTGTCAGTGACATGCAGATGTTTGCACAATCTGATATGCTTGTTCAATGCCATTAACAGAAAGTAGAATGAGAAAGTATCTTGCACCTAAAGACAGTAGGGTGGGATGGTGGACAGTCAGTGTATGCATATTGCTGTTTCTTTGAAAAGAAACGCAATTCTGAAGAAGGGTCACCGGAACCAATACGTTAACTCTGTTTTCTCCTTCACAGATACTGCCAGACCTGCTGAGCTTTTCCAGCAACTTTGTTTTTGTACTATCCTTTGGAATTGCACTGTCCATGACTCAAAAGGCCATTTAGTGCCTCCGCTTGGATCTGCTGTTCCTGTTGTGGCCTCCTTTGTATCAGGGAAACCAAGTGGAGGCTTGGGGACTGCTTTGCGGAACACCTACGCTCGGTTCGCACTAAACAACTGCACCTCCCAGTCGCGAACCATTTCAACCCCCCATTCCTCAAGACGACATGTGCCACTGCAGGAGGCCCAGAATGGACAACGATGCTACCCGAAGGTTGCAGGAACAGCAACTCATATTCCACTTGGGAACCCTGCAGCCCAATGGTATCAATGTGGACTTCACAAGCTTCAAAATCTCCCCTCCCCTTCCCGCATCCCAAAACCAGCCTAGCTCATCCCTGCCTCCTTCACCTGTCCTTCCTCCCACCTATCTCCTCCTCTCACCTCAAGGCTCCCCCCACCCCCATCTCCTACCTACTAACCTCATCCTGCCCCCTTCACCTGTCTGTCCTC
Source organism: Ginglymostoma cirratum (assembly GCA_024137785.1). Taxonomy (NCBI): domain Eukaryota; kingdom Metazoa; phylum Chordata; class Chondrichthyes; order Orectolobiformes; family Ginglymostomatidae; genus Ginglymostoma; species Ginglymostoma cirratum. Next base: position 6,191,670 of record JAHRHZ010000100.1, read on the forward strand.
CCTGTACTGACCTATCTCCTCCTTACCTCCCCACCTACACTCACCTTTTACTGGCTCCATCCCCGCCTCTTTGACCAGTCTGTCTCCTCTCCACCCATCTTCTATGTGCCTCCCCCATCTCCCTATTTATTTCAGAACCCCCATCCCCTCCCCCACTTCTGAAGAAGGGTCGAGGCCTGAAACATCAGCCTTCCTGCTCCTCTGATGCTGCTCGACCTGCTGTGTTCATCCAGCTCTACACCTTGTTATCTCAGATTCTCCAGCATCGGCAGTTTCCAGTATCTCTTGCTAACTTTTTTCTTGACTTGTTTTTCAACTGAAAGCCCTGAGAAAAATTGTTATATACCTCCTGTCATCCAGGTTGTGAATAACTAGTTCAGTAAAGGCTAGTAGCTTGCATAAATGCAACTTTCGAAGGATCGAAAAATCCAAAGGCTCTTCGCACAAAGGAAGTTGGAAAAAGGATACTGAGTTAAGGAGGGAAAAAGAATCAGGAGGTGTGGCAGCATAATGCGCATTAGGTGCAGTTCTTGTGTATTGTTGTTTTTACCCAGTGAGTCATCTTGGGTACTGCAAAGAAGTGTTATTAATGCTTAAACTACAGTAATCACATGTTGGCATAAGTCAGGCCTTGGTTGGGGCGGGGGAAAGACAAATTCTGTTCATATGCAGTTATATTCTGATTTGGTATTATTATCCATTACATCATATTATTCATTAATATTCAGAATACTTGCTTGAGGAAACCATATATTTACCTTTATTGTTGCTTTCCTCTTGAAGTTTTTGAAAATGAGTTCCCATAATTTAAAATAATTTGCAATTTTGCCAGCTCAGTTGAATGATCTGGAGCAGAATGAGTATAAGCTTAATTTATAGTTATATGCGCTACACTAATTTTTCACGCTGCATATTCTGCCTATGTTTAAATGTTCAGAAAATCAGAAGTCTTACAGTGCATAAGGAGACGGTATGGCCACTCATGTCAGCACCAGCTCTTCAAATGAGCACCATTGACACTAGGTAATCTCCTGCCTTTTCCTGGTACTTTTGCAAATTACTTTTATCCAAATAATAATCCATTGTTCTCCTTGAATGCCTCAATTGAGCCTGCCTCTGCCACACTGCAAAGCATTGTATTCCAAATCGCCCTAGCTTGTTTTGCACATCACTTTAAAGTAAAGCCCTCTTGTTCTTGTAACTTTCAATAGTGGGAACATCTTCTTCTCTGTCTGTTGTATCCAGCCCACTCAACTTGCCATCTTTGGTCATAAACTTGGACTTGTTCTGAAAAGCGCAAGGCTGAGGAGCAGGGCCAACTGTAATTGTTTAAAATTAGGTGTTACTGAGCATCAAATGTGAGTTTAGGTCACTAGGAGAAGATTAGGATTGATACAAAATCTGAAACATGAGAGTTTGCAAACTCACACCTCTTTGGTGAGGTCTAATGGAACTGCCAAGTGGAAGGAATTAGTAATGATGAAGGTACTTCCTAAACCTATTCAGACATGTTATTTCACACCTCTGAAGGAGGTGAGCCTTGATCCCTAAACTCTGGTTTGACTTTTGGGTATTAGTGGTAGTGTCCCTACTTCTGAACCCAATCAACGCATCACTCTCCCATGCTGGATGATTGGTTGGACTAGAAGTAGGACATACCTGGTGTCTTAATAATACCGCTAGGCAATTACCTCCCAATGAGTAAATGTTGGACTGTAGTAAATAGCTGCAGCTTGGTGCAGGAGGAGAAGCAGATAGGTGACATCACTAGATTACGCTGTACCATATTGTGTGCTTTTGAAGGCCAAGTCTTAGCTTTCAGAAGTTACCTAACTAAATATGAATGAGCAGGTGACACAGGTGGTGAGAAGAAACAAGGTTGAAACTTAGACCCTGATTAGCTGAGAACGGTAGGGGTTGGGACTAGTTTTGTTTTGTTCAATTCATGAGTTGAGGCTAAGTAGCAGGATTATAGCAAATTTTTAGGGAGGTGTTAAAATTCTGTCAGGGCTGGGCTGAAGGCTCAAAGCAGCAAGGCTTGCAATAAAGGCTTGCATTTTATAAGGTCTATCATGACTGCCAACCTTCCTAGTGTATTTTATAGCCAGTTTGATACTTTTTAATTTTAGTCATCATTGTCATCTAGAAAATGTGGCAGCTAAATTGCTCCACCTCCCACAAACAAAAATAAGATTGACGATCAGGTCATATACTTGTGATGTTGGTTATAGAATAAATATCGGCCACTATACTGCTTTTCTTGGAATATTGCGATGGGAACTTTTCTGCAACTGCACAGGGCAGATACAACCGTTTAAGTCCCATTCAACAGGCAGCATCCGCGACAGCACTGTTAATCAACCTAGTTATGGTACTGAAATCTCTGTAATGAAATGTGGATCCTCAAACTTGGGATTTGGAATTAAAAGTTTTGCCATGTCTGATATCAGGAAGTGAAATCTGTGGATAAGAATCCTCAAGTTTGTCAATAAGGTACAGATTTGTGCAGTGAAGCTAATCATGAAAGGTAGGTGAAAATGAATAGACATGATTATTCGCGACCATTGGGGATTTTAGTTATGCACTTTTTTTAGTCCTGTTCAAACTCATTACATGACCGCTATATTAGTTCAACGTTTGCTTAATGTATGCTATTCATTGTCTCGTATATTAGTAATGAGTAATTACTACACTGAATTTATTTGGAAAGGCAGGTAGCTGTGGGGAATTAATAAGGTTCCTTGTGCATGAGAGATTTGTGATATCAGTTGGCATTAGGATTTAAAACCTTTTTAATAATAAAATTTGTGCAATAAACAATTAATCCACATAGCTACTGTACTGGATTTCTTGTCTTATTGTCCCTCAAATGTTTGAAATGTTTAAGGCGGGTTTTGATGATGCTTGTGGCTTGCAGACGAGGAAATGCATGTTGAGGCACTAGGAGAATTATTTTGAAATGGCTGCCTGTGAAATAATTTAAATTAATTTTCAACGGCTAGATATTTGAAAGAATACATGTTTGCAAAGTTGCACCGGTTAGCTTTCTCAGATATGTGGTGTGTTATAAAATATCACGTGCAATTAAAAAGGAATATTACAAGTAAAATTGTTGAAATAAGTTAGTTTGTATTTTACTTGTTTAAATTTTACAGAAGCACACTATTTAAAATGCATTTTGATTGGGTTATTAAAGCGAATGGATCTTCAAAGCTTCCAGCACAATAATTATGTGCTAGCTAATCAAAGTTATGCCATTTATCATGATCTTCAATCAGAGGACACATATAAGCTGTTGCAAGTCAGTTAGACTCAATTTAATGGTTTTGTACTTAATGGTTTCTTAAATGGAATCTTGTTCTAATTTAATTGGAAAAGCTTAATTATGTCTTAAAATACTTTTTGACTACTTTTCCTGAAAATGTAACTTTGTAATTTATGTTTCTCTGCTACAATTCAAGGCTGTTGAAGTCAGGTTTGCTGCCAAAAGTGCATTGTCAGTTTTTCTGTTTAACACTGAATGAACCGTCCAGGAAATTCGTTGCATGGGATCAGATTTCTGTGCATGTTCATGACGTGGCAGATGCCACCTATCATATGGCTTGTAAACAAGACAGACCTGACAGAAGGGCTGCATCTTGCCACATGTTCAGTGAATGATGCCAAACAGCACAAACTGAATAATTTTGGTAGAAATATTTAGCCACCTTTTTTAGTGTTTGCAAGATTTAGAAACAGCTGCCTCTGCATTCTTATTTAATCCTTTATTCTTTAACTTATCTGCGATTTCTGAGTGTTAGTTTACTGCAATGGCAACACACGGCCTTTATTTAGATGCTCTGGGTTTTATTCTCTTGGAAGGACGAGATGCTAATATCCCCAGAATTTCAATGTGTTAGTGAGGGAAGACAACTCAGGAAGAAGAATTTTATACAGTGATATTGCAAATTAAGGAAAGCAATATAAAAGTAGGAAATAACTAATTAGAAAGATACAGACTTGTGCACAATTAATAGGAACAATTAAATTGAGTGACTTGATGGCATGGCAAACACTTTAGGTGTTACAAACACTTTGAGATGTTACAAATGTTCTTCCTGGAATGTATTGTAAGCAGAAGGCTGAGGTGGTGTTGTATGAATACTTGAACTATTTTATCATTATTCTCCATCTCTTTGAAACAGCCCCTCCATTGATTCTGTCAATTTTACTTTTTTGTTTTGATCTGTTTGCTCTTGTGCCCAATTCCTGGCAGATTCTTACTGGGATATTTTGCTTCCAGGTATTATGTTGGGCAAATGGGTGTACTTTTGCTTTTGTATATGTTTCATAAATTAAAAAACCTTGTATTTATGTAAAGCCATCATGAGCAACAGACGACTGAAAGTGTTTTTCAGTCAATGAAATTCTTTTGAAGTGTAGCCAATGTAATGTAGGAAATGTGGCAATCAGCTTTCACACAAACTTTCACAAATAACAATGTGATAATGACCAGAGATAGTAGGAACTGCAGATGCTGGAGAATCTGAGATAACAAGGT
>JAHRHZ010000100.1:6196609-6254137 GCA_024137785.1 Ginglymostoma cirratum
TAGACCCTTCTTCAGATTTTCTGAAGAAGGGTCTAGGCCCGAAACGTCAGCCTTCCTGCTCCTCTGATGCTGCTTGGCCTGCTGTGTTCATCCAGCTCTACACCCTGATAATGACCAGATATTCTTTTTCTGTGCTTGGGGAATAGATATTGGCCAGGCCACTTGAGAAATCTCTTGCTTTTCTTGGAAACAGTGCAGTGGGTTCCTTTTACTATCCACTTGAAAAGGCAGATGGGGCCTCAGTTTAATATCAGTTCTGAAAGTTGCTGCTGTTTGTCCTCTTGATTTGGTCAGCAAAAGATTCAGTAAACAGAAGTATGACCTGTGTTTAAATATTTGTATTGGAATGGTGTACTTAATTTTGGATCCTTAGGCACTTTCTTATTTGCTCTGCCAATTCATTTGCATCATTTTCCTGCTCCAACCAGCACCCTCATCACTCAAATGGATGTTTGCGTAACACTTGTTTCTCAGCTTGACATTTAGCATTTTTCAAGAGTTTTATTCGTAGAATATGTACAATAAGTATCTTCATCAGGAACTCTGGTCAGCTGCACCTTTATACAATTTGCAATCTTGATAGTTTTGTTAGTAGCGACCAATAATTGTGTTAAACACTTTTTTACTAAAGCACTTAGCCATTGAATTTGTGTATTTGTTTTCAATGTGCGTATTTCTATAAGCTTTTTTGCAAGATTCAAACAATATCTCCGAAGCTTTATGTATGATGCAATTTAGGAATAATTTGCACTGTAGGGACAATGAACAGTTGCTCATTGAAGGCACACTGAGATGGGGCATGAGAATGGAGAATGAGCAAAGGCATAATCTGGTAGTTTGGAACAAATAAAATGAGAATAGAGCTAAGTAAAGCCAAATGTTTAGAATAAGAGCAGATTTCTTGTAACTTGCTCCTTGTTAGTTTATGATTGTGAAATATTTATTTTTCAAACAATGTCCTAACAATAATAAAACCTCTGAAGTTTGGTGTAAAGTAACTGCTGGAACTTTTTGGCAGAGTAAACTACATAAAAAGAACACGTAAAGACTACATAATTTCACTCGTTTCATTTTTGGTCTGTGGACTTAAAAGGAAGATGCAGATAGTTTTGCTATAACGCATGTTTTGTTAACGCAAATTGGCTATAACGTGATTGATGAATAGTGGACGCTGTTTGAATTATGCGAACTTTCTGCTGTATAGGTAAAGCGATATCCCTATAAATGGGATTTCCTACGGTGATTTTCTATAGCGTGAGGACACAAGAATGCAACTATCGCGTTAGAAGAGAACTACATATACTGCTTCAAACTGAGGAGACTGTGCACAGATTTGGTGACAGTTTTAAAAATCATGCTGACTGTATCACATTGAATTGTAAACAGTATTGAGTTTTCCTAAGACCAAGAACAGAAGCAGACACCAAGGAGCCAATGGGTTTTGAACTAAGAGAAAATTGCTCGACGACAGTGTTCTGGTTTGCTCCTGATAACCTGAAAACCAGTGCAGCAGAGATCCTCCTGACCTGCAGAGTGAGAGACCTGGAAAAATGACTTTGATAGTTTGGCTAATCTTTTTGCTTTTGAGGACTCTAGGAACAGTGGGGCTTGATTTTCCAGTGCACTGTCCTAGTGAATTGTGACAAAGTTGTAACGGATTTCACCAAATCATTCCCTTAGAAGAATGTAAGCTTCGTAATTATGAAGCTATAACAATAGTTTCAAAAATGCAAGACTTTCTTTTGTAAAGTTCTCATAAATTACATTATCAACCAGGACTGAGTGTATGGAATTGTTGGGTAATCAGGGCTACGTTTTACTTAGTACTAATCTAATTGAGTTTATAAGCTTGTAAATGGCTTGAAACCAGAATATACAGTTTAAATTCTGTAATTTCAGCCTAATGCAGGGTTTTCTCATGGGTTTCAGTGGAAAAAAACTAACCTGTTTGGACATACTACAACATGTTTCCTATGTAAGTGGGACTTGAACCGAGCTCTTCTAGCTCAGAGGTATGAATGCTATCACTGCCTCGCAAAGCCCTAGGGTTCCTTCGAACAAACAAACTAATTAAGAACGAGCTGCAACTGGATCCTGAAGTGCTTCAGATATGCTTTTAACATAAACGACATATAAAATTAGCCAATTTGCTGTGACTTTGCAATTGGAGTGCAACTCACAATAGAGTGCAGAAGTTAAGTGATAGGCTGAATGAAGCAGAAGAAAGGAAAAATGTGTTTTGTTGCTTTGATATGCCAGATTTTTTTCCAGCTTACAAAATTGGTCCTTGCTTTGCTGCGGGAGAAAAAGTTGGTTAATGGTGAGTATCTGGTATGTGATTTAGGTTTATTCTATTCATATGGTTCAAAATAGTTCAGATGCTTGGTGATAAGGTTAATAAAACATCTAAAACATGACCAAACCTACAGTTGAATGCACTAATTATGTAGTTCCTTAGAAGACAGTGAGACTGGCAGAACAGGTGATGTGTTGCAATTACAGGATGTGGGAGTTCCTGGATCCCAATGTGGTTCAGAGCAAATATGTTTGAAGTAAGTGTTTGAAATTTGAGCAGCTACCAAATACGTCTGTGGCAAGTGTTTGAAGTTCGAGCAGCTTCAGCTCACATCTTAAGAACTGGAGGGTGAACTGCAGTCACTACAATGCATCAGGGATGGCAAAGATTTCCTGGATTTTTTTGTACCAACTGTAAGATGTATCTTTTAGAGTTGGATTGTCTGATTTAGGTCAAGATGTGATTCATGGGAGTGGTATACTGGACCCTGACACTGACATTGTAGCAGGGTAAGGCATAAAGGAAGAAATGATCAGAGCTTGCCAGAAAAGCATGGCTATAATCATGGAAAATATTAGTTTACATATTAAATGAAAAAATTATCTGGGGGAAAAAGTAGCCTAGCTGAGTACATAAAATATTTTCGGGATAGTTTCTTAAAAAAGTACTTCTGGAGCTGACCATAGAGCAAGCTTTACTAGACCTGGTATTATTAAATGAGATGGGATTAATTTATGGTTTCATGGTGAAGGCATGCTGAGTTTGCAGTCACCATAATATGACTGCTTTTTTGGTTTCAGTTTCAGGAAGAGAAGATTGGGCTTGAGATTTGTTTTCTGAAATTTAAGTAAACACATTTATGATGGGGTGGCATGGTGGCTCAGTGGTTAGAACTGCTGCCTCACAGCGCCAGGAACCCAGGTTTGATTCCAGCCTTGGGTGACTGTGGAATTTGCATGTTCTTCCCATATCTGGATAGGTTTCTGCCAGTAGTAGGGTCTTGGGTAGTGTTGTAGAACAAAGGGACCGAGGGGTTCAGGTACATAATTCTTTGAAGTTTGTGTCACACACAGACCGGTTAGTTAAGATTTTTAGCACACTTGCCTTCATTGCTCAGTCCTTTGAGTAAGGAGTTGGGAGGTCATGTTGAGGTTGTACAGGACATTGGTGAGGTCTCTTCTGGGGTACTGTCAATTTCTCATTGCTGTGTTACAAGATGGATATTATCAAGCTAGAAAGGGTTCAGAAGAGATTTATCAGGATGTTGCCTAGTATGGAAAGTGTGAGTTATAACGGAAAACTGGGATAGGCTGGGACTTTGTCAGTGGAAGCTAGAAGTTGAGAAGCGACCTTATAAAGGTTAATAAAATTATGAGGTATTGATTAGGTTAATGGCAAGTGTCTTTCTTTTTCCTAGGATGGTGCATTTAAAGACTAGAGGGATAATTTTAAGGTGAGAGGAGAGAGATTTTAAAAAAAAAAAGTCATGAAGAGCAAACTTTTTACATGGATGATGGCTTGCGTGTGGAATGAACTTCCTGAGGAAGTTGGATGCGAGCACAGTCACAACATTTAAAAGACACTTAGATAAGTACATGAATAGGAATAGTTTGGAGTGATATGAGCCAAGAGCAGGCAGTTGGGACTACATCTGTTTGGGATTATGTTCAGCATGGACAGGTTGGACTGAAGGGTCTGTTTCTGTGTGGATGACTCTGACCCTGTGAACAGGTTAGGTGGCTTGGCCATGCTAAATTGCCCTGTAGTGTCTAGGGATGTATGAAATAAGTGGATTAGCCATGGTAAGAATGGGGTTACGGGGATAAGGTAGAGGCTGGAGCTGGATGGGATGCTGTTCGGAGAATCGGTGCATTCAATTATTGGACACTTTGATTCTTCTGCTAGGCAGCGTTTGACAAGAATTATTGTTGTAGGGGACTGTTCTGCCAGGGGTATAAACAGGAGATTCTGTGGCAGTGGGTGTAAATCTAATATGGCTTGTTGCTTTCCTGGTGGTAGGATTGAGGATGTCTTTAAACATTTCAGACAAATTGTTAAGGGTGAGACTGAGAAGCCAGAAATTATTGTACACGTTGGTAGGAATGACATTATTAGGAAAAAGATTAAAGCAGTACAGAGGGAATTGAAGAGGTTAAGTAAAGATTAAAAAAGAGAACCTTGAAATTAGTAATTTCTGGTTTACTCCCAGCACCAAACTCGAACGAGGAAAGGAACAAAAGGCTAAGAGAGATAAATCAACGGCTAAAGAGCTGGTAATCGTTCAGGGATTCAGGTTTTTGGACAATTGGAATGTCTTTTGGGATAGAAGGGACTTGTTTAAAAAAGGATGGGCCTAACCTAAAACTGGAAAGGGACCAATATCTTAGGGAGATTTGCTCATTCCATTAAGGGAAACTTTATACTGATAGAGAAGGGGAGTGGAGGAATTCTAAGTAGCGGTGTAAACAGAAGGATTGATGGAGAAGGTTCTGAAAGTGAGGAGCGCATGTCAATTAGAAAGAAAGATGAGAGCGTCAGAGGATGTAGTAACTGTATTACCGCTCCATCAGTCTACTCTTGATCATCAGTAAAGTGATGGAAGGTGTCATCAACAGTGCTATCAAGCAGCACCTGCTCAGTGACGTCCAGTTTAGGTTCTGCCAGGGCCACTCAGCTCCTGATCTCATTACAGCCTTGGTTCAAACATGGACAAAAGAACTGAATTCCAGAGGGCATGCCCGCCTTGACGTCAAGGCTGCATTCGACTGACTGAGTCATCAAGGGGCCCTAGCAAAACTGGAATCAATGGGTATCAGGGGGCAAACTCTCTGGTGGTTGGAGTCATACCTGACACGTAGCAAGATAGTCGTGGTTGTTGGCGGTCAATCATCTCAGCTCCTGGAGCTATCTGCAGGAGTTCCTCAGGGTAGTGTCCCAGGCCCAGACATCTTCAGCTGCTTCATCAATGACCTTCCCTCCATCATAAGGTCAGAAGTGTGGATGTTTGCTGATGATTGCAAAATGTTCAGCTCTATTCATGACTCCTCAGATAGGAGGCCGTGTTCACATGCAACAAGACCTGGTCAATGTCCAGGCTTGGGCTGACAAGTGGCAAGGAACACTCAAGCCACACAAATGCCAGGCTATGACCATCACAAATAAGAGATGGCCTAACCATGGCCCCTTGGCATTCAACGGTGTTACCATCACTGAATCCCCCACAATCAACACTCTGGGGGTTATCATTGACCAGAAACTCAACTGGACTCACCACATAAACACAGTGGCTACAAGAGCAGGTCAGAAGTTAGGAATACTGTGGCGAGTAACTCACCTCCTGACTCCTCAAAGCCTGCCCATCAGCTACAAGGCTCAAGTAAGGAATGTGATGTAATACTCCCCACTTGCCTGGATGAGTACAGCCCCAACAACACTCAAGAAGCTTGACACCATCCAGGACAAAGCAACCTGCTTGACTGGCACTACATCCACAGGCATCCATTCCCTCCATCACAGATGCTCAGTAGCAGCAGCAGCAGTGTGTACTAACTACAAAGATGCACTGCAGAAGTTCACCAAAAACTGTCAGGCAACACCAAAACCATGACCACCTCCATCTAGAAGGACAAAGGCAGCAGATATGACCATCTCCAATAAGAGACAATCTGACCACCGTCCCCTGACATTCATTGGTGTTACCGTCAATGAATCCCCCACTATCAACATCCTGGGGGTTATTATTCATCAGAAACTCAACTGGACTCACTACATATACACAGTGGCTACAAGAGCAGGCCAGAAGCTAGGAATACTGCAGCGAGTAACTCACCTGCTGACTCTTCAAAGCCTGTTTGCTATCTACAAGACACAAGTCAGGAGCATGATGGAATACTCCCCACTTGCCTGGATGAGTGCAGCCCCAAAAACACCTCAAAAAGCTTGACACCATCCAGGACAAAGCAGCCTGCTTGATTTAGCACTATAGCCACAAGCATTCACTCCCTCCACCAGTGAAGCTCAGTAGCAGCAGCGTGTACTAACTACAAGATGCGCCTCCGAAATTCACCAACGATCCTCAGACAGCACCTTCCAAACCCACGACCACTTCTGTCTAGAAGGACAAGGGCATCAGACGTATGGGAACACCACTACCTCCAAGTTCCCCTCCACGCCACTCACTATCCTGTCATGGAAATATATAGCTGTTCCTTCACTGTCACAGGGTCAAAATCCTGGAATTCCCTTCCTAATAGCATTGTGGGTCAACCCACAGCAGGAGGACTACAGTGGTTGAAGAAGTCAGCTTACCTCCACCTTCTTAAGGGCAACTCGGGATGGGCAAGAAATGCTGGCCAGCCTGCAATGCCCACATCCCACAAATGAATAGAAAAAAATTCTCTGAAGAACTAAATTGCATTTATTTCAATGCAAGTAGCCTTACAGATAAGGCTGATGAACTTGGGGCATGTTTAAGAACATGGGATTCGGACGTCGTAGCTATTACAGAAACTTGGCTGAGAGATGGACAAGACTGGTGGCTCAATGTTCTGGGTTTTAGAGGCTATAGGAAGGATAGAAAAGGAGGCAAGAAAGGAGTGGAGGGGGAATGTGGTGTTTTTGTTTAAGGAATCTGTTGCTGCTGTAACTAGGGAAGATATTTCTGAAAAATCGTCCAGTGAAAATATATGGGTAGAAATTACAAATAAGAGAGGAAAGATCACTTTAATGGGATTGTACTGCAGGCCCCCAATAATAAGAGGGAAATTGAGAAACAAAAATGCAGGGAGATCTCCGATATATGTAAGCATGATAAGATTGTAATAATGGTTGATTTTAATTTTCCAAGCATTGGCAACATAGTGTTTAAGGTTTGGATGCTGAAGAATTTGTCAAATGTGTTCATGAACATTTTCTTTATCCATATGTGAATGTTCCTACTAGAGAAGGAGCAAAGTAGATCTTCTTTTGAGCAATAAGGCAGGGCAGGTTTCTGAAGTAAAAGTGAGGGAACATTTTGGGCCTAGCAATCATAATTCAGTTAGTTTCAAAATGGTTATGGAAAATGATAAGCTTTCCATAAAAGTTAAAGTTTTTAATTGAAGTAAGATAAATTTTAATGGTATAAGACAAGAACTTTCAAAAGTTGATTGGAGTTGACTGTTCATAAGTAAGAGGATGTCTGACCAGTGGGAGACGTTCAAGAGTGTGATGGCGAGAGTTCAAAACCATTATGTTCCTGTTAGAGTGAAGGGTAAGGCTGGTAAGATTAAGGACCAATGGATGAATAAAGATATATTGAGATTCCAGTTAAGATTAAATGAGAATCTTATTTTAGATGTAGACAACTTGGTTCAATTGAATATCTTAAGAATGCCCCAACACACTCTTATATTTCAATTAGTTTCAAAATGGTTATAGAAAATGATAAGCTTTCCATAAAAGTTAAAGTTAAAGAAATCAAGAAGTCAAAGAGGGGATATGAGATAGCATTGGCAGATAAGGTTAAGGATAATCCAAAGAGATTCTACAAATGCATTCAGAGCAAGAGGGTAACGAGAGAGAGAGGGTAGGGCCTCTTCAAGATCAAAGCGGTTGCCTTTGTGTTGAACCCCAGGAGATAGGAGAGATGCTTTGGAGAAAGAAATAGAGTCTAGAGAATGCAGAGAAATAAGCTTTGATGTTTTAAAAACCAATGCACAGCACAGAATAGGAATCTCAGGAGGACTTAGAATATCAAGGTGGATAAATCTCTGGGACCTAATCTAATATATCCTAGAACATTGTGAGAAGTAAGGGAGGAAATTGTGAGATCCCTTGCAGAAATACTCGCATCATCTATAACTGTGGGTGGTGCCTGATGACTGGAGGGTAGCTAATGTTGTATCTTTTATTTAAGAAAGGTTGTAAGGAGAAACTGGGGAACTATAGACCTGTGAGTCTGACTTTGGTGCCGGTAAATTGTTGGAGCTGATTAAAGATCAGGATTTATGGATATTTAGAGGAGCACAAATTGATTAGGTATAGTCAGCATGGTTTTGTGCAAGGAAAATCGTGTCTCTCAAACTTGATTGAGTTTCTTGAGGAAGTTACCAAAAAGATTTGTCATTTTTATTAATCATTTGGATGAGAATATAGAAGGCATGGTTAGTAAGTTTGCGGATGACAACAAAATTGGTGCCGTAGTAGACAGTGAAGAAGATTACGAAGGGATCTTGATCAAATGGGTCAGTGGGGTGAAAAATGGCGGATGAAGTTCAATCTGGATAAATGCAAGGTAGTTTGGTACACCAGCAAGCTTATACAATAAATGGTAGGGCATTATGTAGTGTTGTAGAGCAGAGGGACCTAGGGGTGCAGGTACATAATTCTTTGAAGTTTGTGTCATTTATAGACAGGCTGGTTAAAAAGGTGTTTGGCATGCTTGTCATCATTGCTCAGTCCTTTGAATATTCCTACACTGTAGTTGGGAATTCATGTTGAGGTTGTACAGGATGTTAGTGAGGGCTTTTCTGGAGTACTGTGTTCAATTCTAGTCGCCCAGTTACAGGAGAGAGATTATCAAGTTGGAGAGGATTCAGAAGAGATTTACGGGGATGTTGTCTGGTATGGAAGGTTTGGGTTATAAAGAAAGGGTAGATTGGCTTGGACATTTTCCATTGGAGCATAGGAGATTGAGAGGTGACCTGATAGAAGTTCATAAAATAAAGAGATGTATAGATAGAGTTAATGGTAGTTGTCTTCTTTCTAGGATGGGGAATTTAAAGACTAGGGCACACCATTTGTAAGGCGAGAGAGATTTTAAAAAAGATATGAGACACAATTTTTTTTACCCGGCAGTGGTTCGTGTGGGGGATGAGCTTCCTGAGGAAGTGGTGGATACGGGTACAATTACAACATTTAAAGGACGTTTGGATGGATATATGAATAACAAAGGTTTGGAGGGATATGGACCAGGAACAGGCAGGTGGGACTAATTTAGTTTGGGATTATGTTCAGCATGACCTGATTGGCCTGAAGGGTCTATTTCCATGCTGTATAACTCTATGACTCTGACTTCATGGATCGAATGACCTCTTTCTGCACTGTCGGAATTCTCTGATTCAGGCTCTTTAACTTAATTTGCCAGTTCACTTTAAAGGATATAAGGGAATAGATGCAGAATAGATGCATACCAAGAAGTCAGGAAGTTTCCAAGGATGGACCCACCGTCAGTGGTTTATGAGAAAATGGCAGATGATTTGAATAGGCATTTTGCAGAACTATAGAGAATACAAGTAACATCCCAGAAGCAGCCATAAATTAGGAAATGGAAGGGACGGAGGAAGGAAGTGGGGGAAAATTATAACTGCCAGAGAAGTGGTACTGAGCACTTGATTGGAGCTGTATGCTGCACAGTGTCCAGGTCCTGATGAACTTAATCCTAGGCCTTAATAGGAGGGCCTCATGCAGTAGTTGATGCATTGGTTTTAATTTTCCAAAACTCCCTTGATTCAGAACTGGTTCTAGTATTTTTTATTTATTCACTTGTGAGATGTGGACATCGCTAGCTGGCCCTTGTTTGTTGCCTGCCCCTAGTTGCTGTTAGGAAGGTGGTGGTTAGCTGCTTTCTTGAACTCCTGCAGCCCATCTGCTGTAAGTTGACCCACAAGGATGTTTGGGGAGGTGGGGAACGAAACTCAGGATTTTGACCTAACAACAGTGAAGGAGCGGAGATGTATTTCCAGGTCATCTCCGAGGACGGTGAGGAGTTTGGAGGGGCATATAAAGGTGGTGGTGTTCCCAAGTTTCTGCTATCCTTGTCCTTTTAGATGGAAGTGGCTGTGGGTTTGGAAGATGTTGTCTAGGGGCAGTTGTGAATTACTGTGCTGCATCTTGTAGATGGTACACTGCTGCTATGGTGGATGTTTGTGGATATGGTGCCAATTAAATGGGCTGCTTTCTTCTGGATGATGTCAAGTTTCTTGCGTGTTGTTGCAGCTGTACCTATCCAGGCAAGTGTGGAATATTCCATCACACTCTGACTTGTGCCTTGTAGATGATGGATATGCTTTGGGGAGTCAGGAGGTGAGTTACTTGCCATAATGTTCCTAACTCCTTATCAGCTCTTGTAGCCACTCTGTTTATGGAAGATGAGCCCAGTTATATGATCAATTGAGTTTCTGGTCAATGATAACCCCAAGGATGTTGATAGTGGGGGATTTAGTGATGTAACACATAATGACTATCAAAGGATGGTGGTTAGATCATCTCTTATTGGACATCGCAAATGCCAGGCAGTGGCAATGACATAGCCTAAATGTTACTTGACTTCTGCCAGCCCAAGCCTGGATATTAGAAGATAAAAAATGTAATTCCTTTGTTCAAGAAAGGGGGGTACACAGACAATAACAAATTACAGACCAGTTATCAGCTGTCATAGGGAAAACAATAGAAGCTATTAAATATTTTATAGTAGCGTACTTGGGTAAGTTCAAAGCACTCACATGACAGCAATGTGGTTTTGTGAAAGGGAAATCATGTTTGACCAGTCTATTGAAATCCCTTCAGGTAACATCCTGTGGATAAAGGGTGGATGTACTCCACTTAGATTTCCAGAAGATTCCAGATGAATAGTTATTGTAATTTTAAAAAGAACTCACTGTCCAGTGGTAGCATATTGGCATAGGTAGAAGATTGGGCTAGCTAACAGGAAGAAAAGATTAGGTGTAATTGAACTTTTTTCAAGCTGGCAACCTGTAATGAGTATTGTGCCACAGGAATTTGTGCTGGGATCTCCACTGTGCACAATTGATATAAATGACTTGGACAAAGGGATGGAAGGTATGGTTACCAAATTTGCTAATGACACAAAGATAGGTAGGAAAGTAAGTTGTTAAGACAGCACCAGTTTAAAAAAAGACATGGGTTAAGTGAGTGGAGCAATGATGTGGCAAATGGAGCAATGATGTGACAAATAATGTGTGCAAATGTGAAATCGTTTTGGCATGAAAATAAAGAAGCATATTATCTAGATGGCCAGACATTGCAAAGTTCTAAGATGCAGAGGGAACTGGGTGTCTTCATGCATGAATTGTAAAACGCTGATATATAGGTACAGCAAGTAATTAGGAAAGCTCATACAATGTTATCATTTATTGTGTGTGAAGCAATTTGAATACAAAAGTAGAGAGGTTATGCTTCAGTCATTTGGATGCTGGTGAGATCACATTTGATGTACTGTTTATAGTATTGATTCCGATATTTAAGAAAAAAATGTAAATCCTTTGGATGCAGTTCTGAAGGTTTACTGGATCATCATCTGGAATGGGTATGTTGTCTTATGAAGGAAGGTTGGACAGGCTAGGCTTGTATCTGCAGCAGTTTGGGAGAATAAGGGGTGACATGATTAAATCGGATAAAATCCTGAACATAGATATGGAGAGGATGTTGTTTCTTGGAGAATCTTGAAGTAGAGGTTGCTGATCAAGTAGTTGCCCATTGAAAACCTAGTAGAGACAATTAATTTTTCTGAGGGTTGAGTGTCTTTGAAACTTTTCCGGTAAAGTTGGTGGCAACACTATTCAAATAGTTTGAAGGCAAAGGTGGATACATTCGCCTTGAGAAAGTAAGTTGAAAGGTTATCAGGGGTAGGCAGGCTCATCAATTTGAGGTTCAAATCAGATCAGCCATGATCTTAGTGAATGGCAGAGCAGACTCCATGGGATTTTGCCTCTTCCAGTTCCTAATTTTGAATATTTCTATGTACAGAATACACAGTTAATCATTTCATTTTTGCACTTGCACATAAGCAAAACTATGAAAGCTCAATTTGAACAAAAACAATTGTGTTACCACAGCTTAAACATCATTGCATTAACCTTATTTACCACTGACATTTTTAAAAATTCCCTTACTTTAATTCTGCAAATGTTTAAGTTGCTTTCAGAAGTCTGATAACGAGAGTTCAGAGGCATTATGTTCCTGTTCGTAAGGCTGGTAAGAGTAAGGGACAATGAATGAATAAAGATATTGAAATTCTGGTCAAGAATAAGAAAGAATCATGTATTAGATATTGACAATTGGAATCAAATGAATCTCTTGAAGAGTATGTAACGTATAGGGGTATTCTTAAGAGGGAAATCATGAGGGTAAAGAGGGGATATGACAGCCTTGGCAGATAAGGTTAAGGATAATCCATAGAGGTTTTGTAAGTACATTAAGAGCAAAAGAGCAACTGGAGAGAGAATAGGGCCCCTTAAAGATCAACAAAGTCATCTATGTGTTGAACCTCAGGAGATGGGATCAATACTAAATGAATGTTTTGCGTCAGTTTTTACTGTGGGGGAAAAAGAAATGGAGGCTAGAAAATGGGAGGAAATAAATACTGACGTTTTGAAAACAGTTCATATTATAGAAGAGGAAGTGCTAGAGGGCTAAGAAAACACAAAGGCAAATAAATCTCCAGACTTGATCAAGTGTGTCCTAGGACTTTGTGGGAAGTTAGGGAAGAAATTGTGGGACCCCTAGCAGAAATATTTGTCTTATCTATACCCACAGGTGAGGTGCCGGAAGACTGGAGAGTGGCTAATGTTGTACCTTTTGTTCAGGAAAGGCTGTAAGGAGAAGCCTGGGAACTATAGACCTGTGAGCCTGACATTGGTGGTGGGTTGGTTGTTGACGGTGATTCTGAAACATAGGATTTACATGCATTTGGAGAAGATTCATTAGTGATAGTCAGCATGGTTTTGTGCGAGGGAAATCATGTTTCACAAACTTGTTTGAGTGTTTTGAGGAAGTAACCAGACAGTTTGAAGGCAGAGTGGTAGATGTCATTTACATGGACTTCAGTAAAGCCTTTGACAAGGTCCTGCATGATAGCCTAATGAGCAAAGTTAGATCACGTGGGATTCGGGGTGAACTTTTTAATTGGATACAAAATTGGCTTGATGGTTTGAGAGAGTGTGTGGTGGTGGAAGGTTGCTTTTCAGACTGGAGGCCTGTGACCACCAGTGTTCCACAGGAATTGGTACCGGGTCTACTTTTGTTTGTCACTTATATAAATGATTCAAATGAGAATATAGGAGGCATGGTTAGTAAGTTTGCGGATGACACCAAAAGGGTTATCTAAGATTACAAACAGATCTTGATCAGTTGGGCCAATGGGCTGAAAAGTGGCAGATCGAGTTTAATTTAAATAAATGTGAGGTATTTTGTTTTGGTAAAACAAACAAAGGTAGGACTTACACAATTAATGGTAGAACCCGGGGTAGTGTTGTAGAACGGAGTGACCTAGGGGTTCAAGTACATATTTCTTTGAAATTAGCATCACAGGTAGGCAGGGTGGTTAAGAAGGCACTTAGCACACTTGCCTTCATTGCTCAGACATTTTGAGTGTAGGAAGTAAAAATCAAAACAACTGCAGATGCTGTCAATTAGAAACAAAAACAGAAGCTGCTGGGAAAGCTCAGCAGGTCTGGCAGCATCTGTGGAGAGAAATCAGAGTTAACGTTTCAGTTCTGAGGAACAGTCACTTAATCTGAAACGTTAACTCTGATTTCTCTCCACAGATGCTGCCAGACCTGCTGAGCTTTTCCAGCAACTTCTGTTTTTGTTTTTGTCTTTGAGTACAAGAGTTGGGGCATCATGTTGAGATTGTACTGGACATTGGTGAGGCCTCTTCTGGAGTACTGTGTGCAGTTCTGGTCACCCTGCTGTATGAAGGATATTGTTAAATTGGAGACTGTTCAGAAAAGATTTACCAGGATGTTGCCGGAAATGGAAGATTTGAGTTAAACTGAGAGGCTGGATAGGCTGGGACATCTTTCACTGAAATGTAGGGGGTTGAGGGGTGACCTTTATAGAGGTTTATAAAATCATAAGGAGCATAGATAAGGTGAATAGCAAAAGTCTTTTCATTTGGGTGAGGGAGGACAAAACTAGCAGGCATATATTTAGGGTGAGAGGGGCAAGTTTTGAAAAGGACATGTGGTAACATTTTTTATATAGAGTAGTTTGTGTGTGGAATGAATTTCCTGAGTAAGTGTTAGATGCAGGTGTAGTTACAACATTTAAAAGCAGTTTGGATAAGTACGTGAAAGCAAAGGTTTGGAGGGATTTGGACCAAACCCAGGGAAGTGGGAATATTTCAGTTTGGGAATATGGTTGGCACGGACAAGTTGGATCAAAGGGTCTGTTTTCATGCTGTTTAACTTTGTTACTCTATAACTCTTTGGACCAAGTGTTGTTCTTTATGCCAGCTGGAGATATAATTCCACCTCTAAATTCATTTTCTGAACTCGATTGGATAACTTCTAATTTTGAGACCACAGGGTCAAAATCACCTTTTTACTATGATAAAGCATCATCTCTTTCCTGATCAAATTCGAGAAATTATTGAGATACTTTATTCATCTTTCCTGATTTCATCTGTGCATACGTTGAGATTTTTGCTTTGCCCTGTTCCCATTCCAAACATGTCTTATTTAGTACTTTGAATAATGTCCATTGCTGCTTCACTCTGGACTTCGATTTTTATTTCCTGCAGTTATAGTCTCAAACTCAATTCACAATCCACACCATCTAATCCTTTTGGGGTTTTAAGCTGTCTTTTGGAAACTTGACTTTCTTGAATTCCTGCTGTTGAAACCAGAAGTGTCTTCCACTTTGTGTCAAGTTTACCTCTCCAGTTCACTCTGTGGTCTCAGTCCTTTCCATTGAAAGTCTTTGTTGGATGATTTTACAGGCCTTTTTTGGCCTGTGTACTGTACATTATTAACATGGATACATCAGTACTTCTGTTTGGAACCAGTTCTTTGCTTACCTGGATCACACATGAAATTTATACTTGAGAAACAGCTTGCACATTGGGATCCCCCTTCCTAGATGGTGATATAACCGTGCCTGCTATATTATTTATCAATATAAAATCTATATTTTTAATAGGCAATTTAGGAACAATTCTAGCCACACATGACCTCTTTACCAGAGCACAACTTATATTTACTTAATACAATGGGAAAAGTACACAATTTCCCTCAACACTGTATTAATGTGCTTTTGATTCAGTGAATTTTCTGAAGAAGGGCCTGAATCCTTTATTACAGGCTGTGAGCCAAATTAGTGTGTCTCAGGATAACAATCTTTTTTGACTCTTTCTTGGACAGAAATGGAATGGCTTCACCTTATACTTAAAACCCCTATTATCATTGGCATTCTAATTTATTCCCATTGTAAAATATTAGATGTAAAGGGTTTCTTTTGAGCTCCACTTTTTCTGATGCAACTTGCCATGTGGAAATTCCTGTCACATGCACCAGTGCCACTGGTTTAACATGTATTTGAGTTACTGCTACTGTCTTTTCTAAAGACTCTTAAAGCGTTCTTAATATGGCCACTGTTTTAGTGTTCCACACTCAACAATTTGCTTTGATATGCCATGTGTTATGGCAGTGAAGTTTTACTGGTTTTCTGACATCATTTTTATTCTTCATGCTATCACGTGTTGCCTGGACCAGTTTCCCTTAAACCGCTTAAATGTTTCTTTTGCAACTTCATGTTTTCTGATTTCTTCCTCTTTTGGTGTTCTTTTCTTCCTTTATGTCGTTCCTTACTTGCTAATCTGTCTCCTTGGAGTTCAAGTTTAAACATTTGCATTTTGTATTCAAGTTCAACTTTTCTCATTTATTTTCCCTTGTTCTATTTAAGCTTCTTCATCTGTAACAGAATGCTACCAAACTCAAGCGTGTTCTGTCTAGGTTAGACTCTTTCTACCTATCCATGCAAGATGCTGTATTATTCTCATAACTATTTTAGAATTAAAAGCAAGGTTTATAAAATCAACTTTGCAACTTTTTTTGTTCACTCTCTAAGCATGCATAGCCGTGGTTAATTCTTCGAAATTACCTGGGAGTGTATTCTTCCCTTTCCAGAAAAGAATTAACAATTACCATACTGTATAATGTCAGCTTTATGTCAGTTTCAGAATTTCCAGTTCATGGGCACCAGCTGCCTCCTCTTCATCATGGGCATGCAATTGTTTAAACTCTCATCCCTCATCAGGAAGGGTAAAGAGTGGCCTGGTGGTTTATCGCTAGACTATTAATCCAGAAATTTAGCTAACCTTCTGGGAACCTGGGTTCAAATCCCGCCATGGCAGATGGAGGAATTTGAATTCAATGAAGTAATGATGACAGTGAAATGATTGTTGGGAAAAACCCATCTCTTCACAGATGTCGTTTAGGTAAGGAAATCTGCCTTCCTGCAGGTGACTGCAGACCCACAGCAATGTGGTTGACTCTTAACCATCCTCTGGGTAATTAGGGATGGGCACTAAATGCTGGCCTAGCCAGAGACACCCACATTCTGTGAGTGAACCAAAAAAACCTGGAAAGGTCTTAGGGCTCTGTTTCTTTCTGGAAAGAAGACCTGAACTGTTCCATCCACCAACACCTTCCACTGCCTAGCTGAGCTTATCCTCATATTTAAAACTTTATCCCTTTCTTCAGATCAAAGGTGTGGCCATGGGTACCTGCATGGGTCCCAGTCATTTTTTCTGAAGAAAGGTCTGGGCCCGAAACGTCAGCCTTCCTGCTCCTCAGATGCTGCTTGGCCTGCTGTGTTCATCCAGCTCTACACCTTGTTATCTCTGGGTCCCAGTTATGCCTGTTTGTGTGATATGTGGAACATTGCTTGAACCAGTCCTCCTCTGGCTCCTTGCCACAACTTTGTTCAGCATATTAATGACATGTTTCCTTCTCTCGTTTTGGAACTGAGAAAATTTATCAATTTTGCTTCCATTTTCCATCCTTGTTCTCACCTTCACCTGGTCCCTCTCTGACTCCTCCCTTCCCTTGCTTGTAATCTGTTTCTGTTTTTGCGGCTAGGCTGGCAACTGACATCTGCTACAAACCCACCACCCTCGCAGTTACCTGGGCTATTCATCTTTACACGCTGCTTGCTGTAAAGACTCCATTCCATTCTTCCGGTTTCTCTGGGTCTGTGTCACACCTGTTCTGTTGCCACTCTCTGCAGGGGAGCCTCCGAAATATCCACCATTTTTCCTCAACCATGAATTCCCCACCACCATGGTTGACAGCACCTTCAACTGTGTCTGACCCATTCCCCTGCATTTCTGCCCTCACCCCTTGTCATAGCTCCCAGAACACCATTTGGGATTCCAGTGGTTCTCACTTTCCACCCCACCAACATTAAAGGATCGTTAGCACTATTTCTGCCATCTCCAGCAGGATGCCACCACAGGATGTGTGTCCCATCCCCTGCCTTGTCAGCATTTTGCAAGGACCATTCCCTCTGGGACACCCTGGTCCATTCCTCATCCTTTCCCAACACCTCCCTGCTCCACCATGGCACTTTCTCTGGCAATCACAGAAGATGTTACATGGGGAGGTGATGGCCTAGTGGCATTATCATTGGACTGTTAATCCAGATACCTAGATAACGTTCTGGGGACCCGGGTTCAAATCCCGCCACAGCAGATGGTGGAATTTGAACTCCATAAATATTTGGAATTAAGAGTCTAATGATGACCATGAATCCATTGTCGATTGTTGGAAAAACCCATCTGGTTCACTAATGTCCTTTAGGGAAGGAAACTGCCATCCTTACCTGGTCTGGCCTACATGTGACTCCAGACCCACAGCAATGTGGTTGACTCTCAACTGCCCTCTGGGCAATTAGGGACTGGCAATAAATGCTGCCTAGCAGCTAGTCAATGAATAAAAGAAAAAAAAACTTGTCTGTTTACTTCCTTCATCCTCACTACCCAAGGTTCCAGATATGCCTTCCAGGTGAAGCAGCGATTTACCTGCACTTTACTCAATCCAGTTGACTGTGCTTGCTGCTCACAATGTGGTGTTCTCTCCAGTAGGAAGATGAAACACCCACAGCCTGTCTGCAAAAATGATCCCAAGCCTCTATGCCACTGGAATCCCAAAATGTAGCCTGCCTGACATTTTTGTCTTGGAACTGCTGCAGTTTCCAGCGAGGCTCAGTGCAAGCTAGAAGAACAATAGCCTCTTTTGTGCTTGGGACCCTGCAACCTTCAGGACTCAATATCACATTCAATAATTTTAGAACCTGAACATCAGCTAATGTCCTATATCCACCCCCATGTCCAAAGCCCTGTCGCAACATTTCAGCACAGCTATTTTCACCAACCTACGGTGCTGATTGTCTGCTTTTCTTTCTCCCTGGCATACTGTCATTTGTCCCTTTGTCTGCTTTACTATAGTTGTCTCTCTGGACTCCATCTCTGCTTGTGGGTTTACTCTTTTCTGCTTCCTCCTCCTGCCTTCAGCATATATACCACTTTTAGTTACTATTGGTTCTGAGGAGGGTCACTGGACTCAACATGAACTGTGCTTTCTCTTTACATATGCTGCCAGATCTGTTGAGTTTTTCCAGTAATTCTATTTTGGTTTTAGATTCTCAGCAGCTACAGTTCTTTGCCTTTATATTATTTTTCAATATGTTTATTAAAATTCATCATGAAAATCATAACCAGCATTTAACTGCAGCAAATTCCAACACTCATATTTGTGTTAACAAATTCTTCAAGAACTTTTCTACAACCTTACAATACGACACTGCAACAGTGACAAAACGTGCAATCTATATTTTAGCATCCCGAATTAACATGGTAAATTTGGATTATAGACTTGATGGGACCTGAGGCAGAAACGTAGGATTTCTCACCAATTGCAGTCTGGGCCCTGCACCCACGTGGGCGTGTACCTGCGCAGAACTCACACTATGCATATGCATTGTGCACATGCACCACGCATATGCACGTACTCACTATACAAACCAGCGTGCCACGATGTATTACTTGTGAGCTTTTATTATTAGAACCGACTGAAGCTTTAGTGCTTATAGGCTTTGCCAGAGCTCTTTATTGCTTTCATCCAACACAGCCAGTGACTTTCCCAATTACTCGGCTCCCAACTTTTGAGATGTGACTCCAATACTCAGCTGCCTTCTAATTCCTAGATCATTTTTCTGAGCTGTCAGCACAGAGCCATCAGCTGCGCTTTGACCCTTCATGGAGTTTGTGTAGTACAGCTGCCCTCCCAGCTGTGCAGCTATCTGTAGAGCACCTAACATAGAATGTACTTTGCTCTTTCACATTCTCATTACTGATGGTCTCAATTGCCTGTGTTTTTGAACTCCCTTTCAGTGACCTTGAAACGTCCTGAGTGATCTACTGAAAACTTTGCAATAAACATCTTCCTTATTCTGAATTGCATGCAACTAATATTTTGGAATAGTCAAATGTAGCATCCTTGGAACTATGTTTGTCAGAATGTCAAGTTCTCACATAATGTTGGCTTTCAGCGTAAATTGCATACAATGGTCTGGATTTCCCAATGACCAGACTGTTCTTATTCCAGAGTGTATAGGATTCATGCCTGGGGACCCTGCAGAATCCCCATCACAGCAACTCCAAAGAAATTGCCTGGGAAGTTGAAGATTCCGCTGCACAATTCTCGTGTGTTTGGAATTCTCTATTTAAATTGGAGAGTTCTGAAGAAATTAAGTAAATTAAACACTTGGTCTAACTCCTGAGTAACTATTTAATGGACCCCATGCTTAGTTTGCACACCCTCAACTACACCTCTCCAGACCACTTACACCACCCACATCCTGATCCAGAATCCCCTCCCCTACTCTGCATCTGACCATCATCTGACCCTAAATACAGCATTGCCTACCTAATCTCTTTGTCACCTTGCACTGTAGTCCCCTTGCGACTTTACAAAATGGCACCGTACTCCTTTTCCTCTTGGCATCCCACATGTCTGGAACCCTGTCCAACTGACATTCTACCCTCCTCCATCTGGCATCATGCACTCTGGCACCCTACATACCCTACCCTATACTCCATTATCACTCTATTCCTATACCCACCCTACTTACCTGGCACCCTGCACTCCCAGTATTGTAAAAACATGTATACTTAGCCACTTCCAGCAGCTGTCTGTGATTCTGGACAAAATTTCAGAATATGACAACTAACTGTTGTGAAAAGGAGACTTTTTTTTCCTCTGATAGTTCTGCACTACGAAAGAACTGTCAGAATAGGGGTACATCTTCACGTTTCTGAAGGAGTCCTGAGGAAAATCCCTGCAGAAATATGGATCTCTCATTTTGTTTAAAAAGAAATGTAGAGACATGACATTGCCACTCCTTGGAAAATCCAGTTCAATCAGTAATAGATTCCATCACAAATTAGGTTGAATTTCTTCTGTGTTGACTTAAAATCGAGGTGCATTTAGCACAAGAAATAGATACAACTCAATATTTCCTGAAGGAAACATTTGAAAGTACTTGATGATTTGCTACCAATATATATTCTTGTTGCTTGTTTGCATTTAGAAATTAGTGCTGATTTTGTGTACGAGTGTAACCTCTATGACTACAAAACACGAATATAAACTGTGTATGAAAAGTAGTGAATTGTTAAGTGTCTTCGGTGAGATTTGTGCAGCAAATAAGATATAAAAGGAAGGAACAAAGACTTTGAGGTTGTGGAAAGTGTAATGTAAAATCAATGTTACAAAATGCTTCAGGGTCAATTATAGGCAGTCCCCAGGTCGCAAATGTGTTCTGATTTTGAGTCCATTGACTGGTGTACAAATTGACTTGTCACAATACATTGCAGGACAATATATATTAAGGAATTAATGAGTTCATTGTCACATGTAGTTTACAGTGAGAAGAACAGTAAAAAGAACAGTGAAACCCTTTTCCATTGTTGCCACAATCTGGTGCCATTTTGAATAGTTTTAAGTAAGAAAAAGAATGTAGAAAGATATAGCTTAAAGAGAGACCATCAGTCCTGAGTCAGCTGATCATCAGTGACACCTCCGCCACTATTCCTCCTCCATTGCCTCGCCGCTGTCTGCACCGGACCCAACCAAGTTGCTGATCCTCAGACACCATCTTTTGCCGCTGGGCCTACCTTGCTGATGTCACCTCCACTGATTTAGCAACATCGATTTCGATGCCAGGTCCTATTCTCACCTGGGATTAAGTAAGTAGGGACTTAACTTGCCACCGTCATGGATGAGTCTGTGCTAAAATAGCCGCTCGTAAGTAAAGAAAATGTTTGTATGGCAGATCTTTCAAATCACGCCCCATGTGGGATTGTTGCCGCAAGTTCGAGCATTCATAAATGGATGTTTTGTAAATCAGAGACCCCTTGTAATTTTTTTTTTTTTGAAGCATTGTTGCAATGTAGGGAATGTGACCACAGGGACAGAAATATACACACGGCAAATTCTGACAGCAATAATGAAGTAAGTAACTGATTTGATTGTAGGTCATTGATTTTAATCATCTGGTTAAGGATAATTGTTAGCCAGGATACTAGGAAAAAAGGCCTTAATTTATTTTGAATAGTGCTCTGGTGTATTTTATAACTTTTCTGAGAGGGTGTGTAGGACCTCTGCTTTAATGACTCATCTGAAAGAGTGGACTTCCAATAATGCAGCTGTTCTTCAGTACTACACATTTGAGTCAGAAATGAGAATGCTGTTGAGACGAATGATACTTCATTGACCTTGCAAAGTGGTGGAGAGAAAGACAGCCTGTCATTAATATTATTTCTTGATGTACAATTAGATCATTCTGAACTGTTTTTCTTAAAAACTATTTCATTCTCTAATACCAGTGAATAAAGATATCACTGAAAACTGGTGTATTTCAAATTTTATGTAAAAACAAGCTTTGACTTGGCTTTCTACTGCTGATGTTACCTTCTTTTGGAAGCTTTAGAGAGGGTGCAGAGGAGACTTACCAGGATGCTGCCTGGACTGGAGGGCACATCTTATGAGGACAGGTTGAGGGAGCTAGGGCTCTTTTCATTGGAGCGAAGGAGGATGAGAGGTGACTTAGAGGTGTACAAGATGATGAGAGGCATAGATAAAGTGGATAGCCAGAGACTTTTTCACAGGGCAGAAATGGCTATCATAATTTTAAGGTGATTGGAGGAAGGTATGGGGAGATGTCAGAAGTAGGTTCTTTGTGCAGACAATGGTGGGTGTGTGGAATGCACTGCCAGGGGTGGTGGTAGCGTCAGATAAATTAGGTACATTTAGGCGACTCTTGGATAGGCACATGGATGATAGTAAAATGAGTGGTATGAAGGTTAGTTTGATCTTAGAGTAGGATAATAGGTCAGCACAACCTCATGGGCCGAAGGGCCTGTACTGTTTTGTACTGTTCTATTTTTTGTACCCATTGGAGCTTAGAAGAATAAGAGATGATCTTAATGAAATTTATATGACCACAAGGGGACCTGATTTATAAGATATTGTGAGAATATGGAGCCACAGTTTAAAAGTAAGAGGTCTCCTCTTCTCAGCTTTGGGAAAATATTGTTTATTTTTCCTTCTTCTGAGGGATGTTCATTTCGGGAGTTCTCTTTCCTAGAAATCAGTGGAGGCTAGGTCATTAAATTTTTTCAAGGCTTGCTTCATTTGCTCATGAAATGTTGGTGTCCCTGGCTACCCAAATATTTATTACGTGTCCTGAATTGCCAGGGGACTGATAGGCTTTCAAGCCTATTTCAGAGAGCAGTTAGGAACCACCATATTGCTGTGGGCCCTGCAGTCATATGGAAGCCAGACAAGGTAAGGATGGCAGATTTTGCTCCATAAAGGACATCAGTGAACTAGATGGGCTTTTGCAACAATTGACCGTTGCTACACTACCAGGATAGGTTTTTATTTAATTGCAGATTTTACTGCATGTAAATTTCATCTGCTGGACAAACAAATCAGGAAAATGAAATTGAGACCAAAACTAGATCAATGATCTTACCGAATAACAAGGCAGGCCAGAAGGGCTGAATGGCCTGTTTCTGCACTTGTATCCTTTTGCTGTATGTTCCTTACATTTGCGTAGCACATTGGACCAGCTGCGCACACAGTTGGACCTCCTGCTATGTCATTTTGAGTTTCACACTAACTCAATTTAATTCTTCTATCCAGACTGCAGAGTTTGTTATGGTGTTTATTTTTTGTTTTTTTTTTTGCAGAGTATGGGATTTGTAGTACATTGATAGTAACAAAGAATAGCACAGGAGCAGGCAGTTCGGCCCACCATGTTTGCACTGACCATGGAGTTAGTCTGAACTAATTCCATCTGCCTGCACATGGATTGTATCCCTCTATTCCCTGCCTGTTAATGTGTCTGTCTAAATGCCTTTTAAACATTGCATTCATATCTATCATCATCTCTGGCAGTACGCTCCATGCACTTACTGCCCTCTGTGCAAAATATATGCCTCTCGTATCTCCTTTAAACATCCCCCATCATCGTAAACTATGCTCCCTTGTAACTCTGGAAACAAGACTGTAACTATCCACCTATCCATGTCTTTCATAATGTATACTTCTATCAGTCAGGTCAGCCCTTGGCCTCTGATACTGTAGTGAACAAAAATTCAAATTTGTCCAATCTGAACCTTATAGCTAATGCATTCCAATCCAGGCAGCATCCTGGTAAACCTCTATTGCACTCTCTTCAAAGCCTCCACATCCTTCCTATATTATGGTGACCGGGACTGTGCACAATATTTTAAATGTGGCTTAACTAAAGCTTTTTGTACAGCTGCAACATGACTTGCCAACTTCTATACTCAATGCCCCAACTGATGGAAGGCAAGCAGTACCATGCATCATCTTTACCACGTTACCCAATTGTGTTGACACCTTTAAGGAGTTATGAATTTGAACCTCTGTATATCAACACTCCTAAGGGTTACACTATTTACTAATACTTTCATCTTGCATTTGACCTCCCAAAATTCACCACCTCACACTTATCCGGATTAAACTCCACCTGCCATTTCTCCACCCAACTTTCCAACTGATAGATAACCTGCTGTAACCTTTGACAGTCTTCCTCACATCTCTAGCACTGGTGCTGTCTGAAAACTTACTAATTGGACCACCTACATTTTCGTCAAACTCATTTGTAGAGTCATACAGCACGGAAATAGACCCTTTGGTTCAACCACACATGCTGACCATAATCCCAAATTAAATTAGTAACACCTATTTGCGCTTCCAAACATTTCTTATTCATGTACTTATCCAAATATCTTTCAAACGTTGTGACTGTACCCACATCCACCACTTTCTCAGGAATTTCATTCCACATGCGAACTACTCTCTGTGCAAGAAGGTTGCCTCTCATGTCTTTTTTAAATCTTTCTCCTCTCACCTTAAAAATATGTCCCCTAGTCTTGAAATTCCCTACTCTAGGGAAAAGACTCTGCCATTCACCTTATCTATACCTGTCATGATTTTATAAACCTCTGAGGTCACCCCTCAACCTCCTACACCCCACTGGAAACACTCTCAGCCTCTCCTTTATGACTCAAACCCTCCATTCCTGGCAACATCTTGGTAAATTTCTTCTGAATCCTTTCAAAACAGGGTGACCAGAATTGGGCACAGTACTCCAGAAGCGGCCTCACCAATGTCCTGTACAACCTCAACATGGTGTCTCCTACACTCAAAGGTTGGAGCAATGAAGGCAAGCATGCTAAATGCCTTCCTAACTATCCTATCTACATGTGATGCAAACTTCAAAGAATTATGAACCTGAGTCCCTAGGTCTCTTTGTTCTACAACACCACCCAGGTCCTTACTTTTAATTGTATGAGTCAAACCCTTGTTTGTTTTACCAAAATGCAATACCTCGCATTTACCCAAATTAAACTTCACCTGCCACTCCTCAGCCCATTGACCCAGGTCTCCGTGTAATCTTAGATAACCTACATAGAATCTCTACAGTGTGGGATCAGGCCATTCAGCCCATAAAGTCCACAACACCCCTCTGAAGAGCATCCCACCCTGTCCCTGTAACCCTGCATTTCCCATGGCTAATCCATCTAGCCTGCACATCCATTGGCATTACAGGCAATTTAGCATGGCCAGTCCACCTAGCCTGCACATCTTTGGACTGTGGGAGGAAACCAGAACACCGGAGGAAACTCATGCAGATATAGGGAGAATGTGCGAACTCCACACAGACAGTCGCCCAAGGCTAGAATTAAACCCAGGTCCCTGATGCTGTGTGGCAGCAGTTCTAACCGTTGAGCCACTCTGCTGGTCCCTTCTTCACTTTGCCTAGCCACCAATTTTGATGTCATCTGCAAACTAACCATGCCTTCTATATTCTCATCTAAACTATTTACGTAAATGATAAACAAAAGTGGACCCAGCATGCATCCATGTGGAACACCACTGGTAACAGGCCTCCAGTCCGTAAAACAATCCTCCACCACTACACTGTGTCTCCTGCCATTAAGCCAATTTTGTATCCATTTGGGAAACTCATTGAATCCCATGTGATCTAGCTTTACTGATTAGTCTACCATGTGGAACTTTGTCAAATGCTGTATATACATTAGAAAACACAAACGTCCCAGCACTGAACCTGGAGGAATCGTTTTGATCATGAATATTGCTTGATTTGCCAATGGAAAAATCATTTAGAATCAATTTTATAACTCACTGTTACTTTGTAGGGCATTTGATTACATCAAGAGTCTTAAAAGAAGTGGTTGGCAAGATTGTTGATTTTTTTTTTCTTTTCTTATATTTCCAAAATTTCCTCGTCAGGGAAATGCCCTTTAGATTGGGAAATAGCCAGTCTAATTCCTTTATTAAAGGTGAAGAGAGACAAAGCAGAAAACTATAGGCTTAACATCTGTCATAGTCAAAAATGTTGAACTGTTATTAAAGGAAAAGACACCTTCCTGATTATCTTGAAGAGCCAACATGATTTTGTTTAATCAACTTACTAGAGTTCTTTGAAGTGATGTGCTGTGTTTAAAGGGGGTTTAAGGTGAATGTATTGTACTAAGATTTTCAAAAGGCATTTGATAAGTTTCACATCAGAGGTCATTGCAAAAAATAAAGCTTATAGTTTAAGGGGTAATATTAGTTAGTTAGAAGATTGACCAGCTAACAGGAAACACAGTTGGCATTGGTTCAGAGAATGTTTTAGACTAGAATGTGTGGGTTGCCTTATGACAAAAGGTTAGTCAGTCTAGGCTTGGTTTGGTCAAGACTGAAGGGTGACTAGCTTGAAGTGCCTGAGGCATCTTGACAGGGTGAATATGGAAAGGATACTTCCACTTGTAGGAGAATCTAGAACAAGGAGTCACTGCGTTAAAGTAACGGACTACCCATTTAACAGAGAAAGTTAATTTTTATTCTCCAATTTGAGTCTTTCGACTTCTGTTCTTCATGATGTGATTGAAGCAAATTCCTTGATATTTTTACACAGGAACAGATGTAGTCTTGGTAAGCAAGGGGTAGGTAGAAATGTGGAGCTATTGGATCAGTCCTAAGTATTGATTGGCAGAGCAAGCTCAAGGAGCCAAGAGACCTAATTCATTTCTTAGTATGGCAGGAAAGTTGACGTTTTGGGTCTGGACCCTTCTTCAGAAATCTACAGAAGAAGGGTCCAGATCCGAAATGTCAGCCTTCCTGCTCCTCTGATGCTGCTTGGCCTCCTGTGTTCATCCAGCGCCACACCTTGTTATCTCAGACTCCAGCATCAGCAGTTCCTGCTATCTCCCATTTCTTAGTATGTAAGGTAAGCTTGATATCTAAATTTGAAGGTCTTGGTTTAATGGTTCTCGACAATTATTATACAGCTTTTCAGTGATTAATGGATATAGCTATTGTTTTGTAATAATGTAATATTGACTGCATAATCTTTTCTTTAATTTTGACATTTTGGTGCAATTCAAACCTGGCTCCAGCTCTGTGGATGGCTCTGAAATTAGTTTGTATTCTCATAGCACAAAATTTACTGGTTGTTTGAATTTGTCAGCTTTGAAATCATCATGCTGTTTTAACAACTAAGGGATGGGCTTACACCTGCCAAATAATACCAAGCCATGCAATTGAAAATCAAAAGATGTGCCAGAGTTATGCCCGTTTGCAAAGTGTATGGATGAGACACTCTGAATTTGACTGTAGGTTCATTTATCAGTAACCTTTGTACACTAGGGACAACAGTCTGAGAGATTCTCACATTTCACACATCTGATTTCATTTATGTATTGTCATGTGTATCTTGTTAGAAAATACAGTGATTAGTTTTGTACAGTATCACCACTTGTCTAGCACCATCTTAAAGCTCAAAAATAAACCAGAACACAAGTATAAAGGCAGAAGAATGAAGAAATAAAGAAAGTCAGAGATAGCAAGAACTGCAGATGCTGGAGTCAGTGATAAGTGTGGAGCTGGAGGAACACAGCAGGCCAGGCAGCATCAGAGGAGCAGGATAGTTGACTGTTTTGGGTCGGGACCCTTCAGAAATAAATGAAGTGTCCACTTTTACAGTCCTTCTTGTCAAGTGGTCTATCATGGGCCTTGGTCCTGGTAACCAGGCACGAGTCCCCTTTGCTGCGCTGCCATCCTGGAATGAAAGTTGCTACTCTTGTGTCATCCAGCCTCCACTGACGTAACTGGACAACCTTGGTTACACACTTGATTAGAGTACCAGAATAAAAAAACCAGCAGAAACAAAGCCAAAAGGAATGAGAAACGTTCAGGTATTAAAGTATTATTTAAGTCTTATCTCCATGCAAGCCACAGCCTGGAGTCTCCGGAGGAGCTGAGTGCTTGCTACTGCTGATTCTGCTGCCTCTGTCTATAACTACGGGTGCCACAACTGGATCCTGGAACCTACTTGGGCAGGGCCTGGTCGCAGCCTTTCGATCGTGCAATCTTGGAGCATGCTTGGGCAGGGCCCACTTGCAGCCTTCGATTGCCAGTTTGGTAATATGCTTGAGCAGGCCCTTCACCAAAGCCTTGCTGAAACAAAAGACTTTAAACAAAAGGGGGAAAAGAAAGAAAAAGCAAAAGCAGAGGGAAGTGAATGAGCTCAGGAAAGCAAATACAGCACTGCTCCTCTGCCGTCATCTTTGTGACCCATGCCTAAGATATGATTAATTATGTATTTGAAAGTAAAGTGGGAATCCATGTATTTAAAAAGATAACTTTAACCATAGTTGGATAATGGTTATGTAATCCTATTGAAAATCTGGGTCAGTATTAACCGTAATGTTTCCTGTTTGTGAGTTTGTCGTTCACCTATTTGACTACATGTTTGGTTTAGGGTTGGATATGTGTATTTTGACAAGACTCGGAAACAGTAGCAGATTTGGGCACGGTTTTTGGTATAAAATGGCGACTTAGTAGTTTGCGATGGTCACCAGCATTACTGAGGGTGGATGCATGCATATGCGGGAAGACATGAGAATAGTTCTATTTTATTTGATCTAATAAGCAAGAAACAGAGATGGTGTATCAAAAGTCTTTTGTGGCTTTACTGACTTGCTAGTGTCGATTTTTGTCCTTAATGTGAAATGGATAGCAAATAGTGTGATTTATTTTTCTCATCTGAAGTGGTTTGTTGGTAAAGGATTGGTTCATTTTTTTTTTCCCTAGAAATGACTGATACCATGTCATGAATTAATGACTTGGATGTCAGGAAATGAAGTATTGTAACCAAATTTACAGATGACAGTAAAATGGATAGGAAAGTAAGTTACAATGAAAAAATAAGAAATAAGAAATGGATAGATGAATGGGCCAAAATTTGGCGGATGAAGTTTAACATGGAAAGTGTGAGATTATCTACTTTGATCAGAGGAATAGAAAGGCAACTTATTGTCTAAATGGAGAGAAACTTCAGAGCAGAAGGATTTGGATGTCCCCATCTATGAACTGCAGATGACGAGTACACAGATACAACGGGTAATAAAGAAGGCAAATGGAAATTTGGCATTTATTGCAAAAGGAATAGATATAAAAGCAAGCAGGTGTTGCTGCAACTGTACAAGGCAGTAACTAGACTGCACCTGGAGGATTACATACAATTTTGGTTCCCTTCCTTGAGGAGGGAGTAGTTGTTTTGTAGGCAGTTCAGATGAAGTTTGCTGGATTGATTCCAAAGGTAATAGGTTTGTCCTGTGAAGAGAAATTGAGCAGTTTAGGCCTGTACTGTCTGGAGTTTAGAAGAACGAAAGGAGATCTAATTGAGGTGTATAAGATGCTCAAGGGGATTTACCCAAGTACATGTGGAAAGGATGCTTCATGTGGGGTAAACTAAAATGAGAGGCCATAGTTTTTGGAGAAGGGGTTACAGATTTTAAAACAGAGATGAGGAGAAATTACTTTTAAAGGGTCACGAATCTTTGGAATTCACTACCCCGGAGTGCAATGGATGCTGGGACATTGGATAAATATAAGGAGGAGATAGACAGACAGATTTTTCATTAGTAATGGTTGAAGTGGAGTTGAGGCTGAGATGAGAGCAGTTGTGATTACATCAAATGGCAGAGCAGACTTGAGGCTAAATTACCTACTCTTGCTCCTAGTTATTATGAAACATTGTGAAAATATCCTACAGGCACATGAACAAAAAACAAAAAGGAATCAGATAGTAGGATCTGCAGATACTGGAGAATCTGAGATAACATGGTGTAGAGCTGGATGAGCACAGCAGGCCAAGCAGCATCAGAGGAGCAGGAAGGCTGACGTTTTGGGCCTAGACCCTTCTTCAGAAATGGGGGAGGCGGATAGAAGATGGATAGAAGAGAAGATAGGTGGAGAGGAGACAGACGGGTCAAAGAGGTGGGGATGGAGTCAGTAGAGGTGAGTGTAGGTGGGGAGTTAGGGAGGAGATAGAATGAGTTGCTGTTCCTGCAACCTTCGGGCAGCATAGTTGTGGCACTGCAGGAGGCCCAGGATGGACATGTCTGAGGAATGGGAGGGGGAGTTGAAATGCTTCGCGACTGGGAGATGCAGTCGTTTAGTGCGAACCGAGCGTAGGTGTTCTGGTCTGAGGAATGGGAGGGGGAGTTGAAACGCTTCGCGACTGGGAGGTGCAGTCCAGAACACCTGTGCTCGGTTCGCACTAAACGACTGCACCTCCCAGTCGCGAACCATTTCAACTCCCCCTCCCATTCCTCAGATGACATGTCCATCCTGGGCCTCCTGCAGTGCCACAGTGATGCCACCCGAAGGTTGCAGGAACAGCAACTCATATTCCGCTTGGGAACCCTGCAGCCCAATGGTATCAATGTGGATTTCACAAGCTTCAAAACCTCCCCTCCCCCTACCACATCCCAAAACCAGCCCAGCTCGTCCCCTCCTCCTACCTCAAGCCCCACCCCCATCTCCTACCTACTAACCTCATCCTGCCCCCTTGACCTGTCTGTCCTCCCTGGACTGACCTATCTCCCCCCTAACTCCCCACCTACACTCACCTTTACTGGCTCCATCCCCGCCTCTTTGACCTGTCTGTCTCCTCTCTACCCATCTTCTATGTGCCTCCCCCCTCTCCTTATTTATTTCAGAACCCCCTTCCACTTCCCCATTTCTGAAGAATGGTCTAGGCCCGAAACATCAGCCTTCCTGCTCCTCTGATGCTGCTTGGCCTGCTGTGTCCATCCAGCTCTACACCTTGTTATCTGAAAAAAAGGAATGTTAGGATGGGAATGTGACCATGAAAGAGTGATGATTGAGGATGATAATGAAATCAGTCAAGCAAGACTCATTATATTACTCTGTAGATTATTATGTGAGCAATGTTACACCATGCATCAAAAAAATGCCCTTCCACTGCCTTTTGTTGCAAAGTTGGGTACAATACTTGTGGAATGGGAGGCAAGAAGTTAGATTTTGGCATTTGTAAAATATCATGTGCCTTTTCTGCACTTAAAGACGTAAAATGGATGTCTGTGAGCAGCAGTTTCAAAGTTTGCAAGTAAACAGAGTGCCCGAATTGAAACAATTGTATCAAAAGGCTGCACAATTAGCAGGCCAAGCAGCAGTTTTTACCAAGACAGCAAGCTTTTGAATTTAGCCAATCAATGTGAAGAAGTCACTTAAATACCAAAAACCTATTAAATTTAAATCTGATGGTTTTGACAACATAGGACCAATCCTATTATAAGAAATATTGATATGTCATCAAGGGTATAAAAAGAAGACGCGAGTTGGACAAAACCCCAGAGTTAGCTTTGGCGGATAGCAGCTAACAGCTCTCAGCCCTGAGCTCCCAAGAGAATCGCTAGCTCTTACAGCCTCCTCTCTGTCTTGGAGAGAGCACCATCTAAAAACCAATGGCACAACTAGTTGATATTCCTGACAGGAAGAATTGATGGAGAAGGCACAGAACATTCTGGAAGACGTGTAACCTTGCTGTAATTTTGAGAGACTAAATTCTTTTTTAAATACAAGTGGGACTTGAATTTATTGGAACAGTATACCATTAGAATCTTGTTTTTATTTGAGAATAGTTAGGAGTTAGGGATTTATTCAGTTTGTTAATAGTTTAGTTAATTTGATCACTGTTTGATTTTTAAAGTGAGTGTCAGGGCTTTACTTAACCACTAGAAGTTGTTGAGAAACAGGTTATACCACTTTTCACACTCCTTTTTACTGATCATAGGGCGAGGTGTTCCTCTTTGGGTGATTGGTTTTAGTTCTCGGAGGGGGGTGTGGTCAACCTCTGCCTTCTAACACTTCGCTGTTCTTAAGTTCTGTTTCTTGAATTCACATGCCAGTTATTCAAAGTGCTTTGAAGTGCTGCATATCATATTGCTCACATGTATATTCTAAAGCCCACAGTATGCTTTAACTTCTGAGTTCAGCATTTGATTTGTTTAACCAACAGGTGGAGTGTTCAAATATTTCATTTGTACAATTAGCGCTTAAATGTTTGGTTACAAAAGATGAATTATCCTGATTTCATAGGTATGATTTATGATGCATTTAATTCAGATTTGGATGATATATGGTTATGTACAATAATGAGTGCAAACATCAATACAGATTTTAATGTTTGCCTTTGGTAATACTGATGTGATATTCAGGTCAATTCCTGCTTGTAGATGAAACGACTTCTGCCATGTCTAATTTGAATAGTTCTGGTGTTTGATTGCATAAAAATATAACAAAGTTGAGTAATTCAATTGAGCTCCACATAGATATTAATGCCTTGCAAGACAATGGGATAAATATTGCAGCATGTCTCTTGAGAAAAGTACCACTGTCAGCATTATATTTTCTTTTGATAAATTATGTACCTTTGTTTCAGTCTGTAGCTGTGCTGGGAGAAAGTTTCAATGCAGTGATTCCGAGTTCAACTTTAAGTATATTAAGTGATGTCTATACAGATGCTGTCATACCTCTTTCAGACTTGGAAAAAATACCGAACTACCAGGGGGTGTGGTGGAAACAGATTTGGTGATTGCTTTCAAGAAGAAATTTGATATTATCTCAATATAAATACTTTGCAAGACTACGAGGAAAAGGGGGAGGTTTGGAATGAGCATCTTGGAGTCGCAGAATGGCTTTTAGAGAATGTTGGCAGTGACGTGATGGGCTGAGTGGCTTCTTATGTTGTAACCATTCTTGGATTTATCACATTTGTGGCTACTTGGTTTGTGCAAAATGGCTGTTGTATTTCCGTACCAGTAGTGCAGTGTGAATTTATCCATTGTATCAGCCAATGAAATGGAGATATGGTGGAATTTATGGCTGAGCAAGAGTATTTTTAGTAAACAATGTCTGTTCACAGTATCTTTTTAAAGAGGGTCTGTAAAAAAAAAAGGTCAACGGAGCTCATGCGTGACTAAAATGAAAGCAACATGACAAAACTGTCATTTAAACAGCTAGTGGGACATAGTTGCATACTAGTTATCTCCATAGAATTAATTCTGGTCACTTAAAGTAGTTGAGGGGAGGCTCCCCCAGTTTCTCCATTCTGGCCAAGAACGCTGGATTGGCATCCTATAAACTGACATTGTGTTTCAAAGCAGGTCACCATGTGAAACACTTGGTGATTTGCTTCTGAGGGATATCCAAGTTGTAAATACAAGACCATTTGTTTTATTCTTTCTTTTAATTGGGAGGAAATGAACTCTTTACCTTGATTTGCTTAAGGCATGTTCATTTTTCATGTGGCCCAAAGTTTTTTTTTCATATATGGGATATGAGCATCACTGCTTAGGTCAGCATTTATTGTCCATACCTAATTAACCAGAGAGCAGTTAGCTGTGGATCTGGAGTCACACGCCAGACCAGGTAAGGACAGCAGATTTCCTTTTGTAAAGAGCATTAGTGAACCAAATGGATTTTTGCAGCAATCAACAATGGCTACATGATTACTGTTAGACTTGCTTTTTATTTCAGATTTTACTAATTATGATTTCTTCATCTGCCATTGTGGAATTCAAACCCGTGTTCCCAGAGCATTCCTCTGGGGTACTAGTCCAGTGATATTACCGCTACTCGCTACTCTTCTAAATCTGAGATTGTAGTCTTTGTGAAATAACCATCTGTTATTGACATTATCTTCTCCAGGTTCTTATGATTTAGATACCTAGCTTTGGCTTCTGAGGGCAGTGAGAACGCTCAACTGAATCCTGGAAACATAGTTTTGAGACTCTCTCTTCTTTACTTTTTACTAAGGCAGTGAAGTTATTCTGAAGGTGGATGCCTGACACCTTAGATAATTCTGTACGTGTGACACCAGTTATAAATTTTAGAGGTTTACTTGAATTGGTTTGTATTTCTGAGACGCATTCCATTGTTACTTTTTTCATTAGCAGAGTCACATTGAGCAGACAGCATTATGAAAGGTTAATAATTTGAATCATGATGTTATTTTCCTTCTTTCAATCTTTGCTAAAGAACATTAAATTGTTGATATATTTTCTGTTTCCTGTTCCATTGTACCTAACTTTTCACTTTATTTTAAATGATTTCATGTTTGTGTTAAAATCCATCAACCTTTTCTCATTACAAACTATTTAATTATTTCAGATCATTGTGAATGCTGTTGTTTTTGGACCTGATCACCTGAATAGACCTTGATGTTATCTGCCATTTTTCTTGTGTAAGTATCTTTCTAGCTATTAATGTAGACGATAAGATTCCAAAAGAGAATGCAGTGGAAATCCATTGACTCCCATCCTGTTGTAAATTTTGATGATCATATTTATGTAACAAGTATCAAGTGGGTTTTAACCACATCAGCTAATTTGACACGTATGGTGTACATCTGTCATTTTATTAAGGCTTTCTTGTGTATCTTTGTTAAATGCCTTCAGAAAGCCCAGACCAATTATAATCACTGCCTCTGTAATTTAATTACTTCTGTACATTCAACAAATCCTCATGAATCTTTAATGTGTTATAAATTCTGTGTTGACTATCATGGTTAGAGGATTATGAATAATATTTTAGCAGGGACTTCTGACTGATCTTCCAACTTCTGACATTTCAACTTGTAATTTCTAAATTCCTGAATGTTTGTTTTTTTGATTTTTGAGATTATTGCTGTGAATGTCCAGATTTGTGTGAAACTCTTGAACCTAATTCACCAAATGTTGCTGTGAATAACAGCAATTGTTGGCTGATTTTAGCCTGTCATTTGGGATGGTTAACGCGCCAGATTTGTTGCCCTCTACAGTGACCTTTCCAATTGGCAGGCTTAAAAACAGAAATTGCTGGAAAAGCTCAGCAGGTTAGGCAGCATCTGTGGATAAAAGTCAGAGTTAATGTTTCTGATCTAGTGACCCTTCTTCAGAACTGGTAGTTTATTTGGTCAATGAGTGCAGGACCCCTGCACTCCTGGGGTCCTGCTGATTGGCACTGGCTGAATCCCCTTCCACAATACCCTGCAAAGAACTATTCCCTGCTGATGTATATATCCTTACAGCAAGTGTAAATGCGCTTGGTGACAAGCTGAACTGGTTCCAGTAAATTCACTGTTAATATAGCAATTGGTGCGCATGTGATTGTACAGCAAGTGCTGCCCCATTGCAGAATCACATCTAGCAGTGGACCTTTGTTTTGGATTTCAAAATGTGGACTGACTGAATGCTGCCTGTATTCTGCTCATCATGAATGACCAAAGGAACATGATATTTCCGATTGCTGAGATGTATGGCCCTGCTTACTTGGCATTATTTTGGCACTGAAATTCATGCATAACGTTGCTTGTTGTGTGTTGGGTGGAATGTCATTTTGGACTGCTAGC
Organism: Ginglymostoma cirratum; assembly: GCA_024137785.1. Classification (NCBI taxonomy): domain Eukaryota; kingdom Metazoa; phylum Chordata; class Chondrichthyes; order Orectolobiformes; family Ginglymostomatidae; genus Ginglymostoma; species Ginglymostoma cirratum. The sequence continues at coordinate 6,231,993 of JAHRHZ010000100.1, forward strand.
ATTATCTTTATTAGTGAAATTGCCACTTGTATAGCCATTGTGCAGGAGCAATGAAACATTTTTTGCATTAATATTTTGTTTCTTGATTTATGAAACACTTTGTCCTTCTAGGGTAAAATTTGTTTGGATTCCAGTTTGACAAGTTGACTTTGGTCGGCTGTGACATTGTCTGTTTCATAATTTGTTGTGAATGTTTGAAAACTGGCATTCTATGTTTATCCTTGAGAGCAAGGCAAAAGGCTCTGGCAACAGACTTCAACAATATCCAAGCTATGTTCTCTCAAGTGACAGTTAAACAGCTTTGTCATTTCTAGATTCCCTATTATTTTTACACTATTTAACTGAGCTTTAGATAAGCTATTTTAGTATTGATATTTAGGTTTAATGAAAGCTCTAATGATCGTCATTGACCAGCTTTAACTCTGTTTCTCTCTACATAGATGTTCCCTGATCCCCTGAGTATTTTGCAGCATTTTCAGTTTTCAGTTCACATTTCTAGAATCTGCAGTGTTTTTGGTTTTAAAGAAAAGTTTGAATATTCAATTTGCTATGCTTGCAGTGTTATTTTTGAGAAAATCAGTTTAGCCTGTCTTGTTATAACATTCAATTCTCACTATGTTGCATTAAAAAGTTGCTTGCCTGCTTTTTATTTTAAACATTGATCATTTATTATTGTCTTTTTCTCATTGTATGTTTCTCATTTATTGGGATATACTTCGATACCACCTAGAAAAATTGCAAAAATACTGTATTGTTACATTTTCTTGTTTGTCCTGAACTTTATTTTCTTGGGAACCTTTCTGTGAGCTGTAAAGATGGACCGAACACCTTTTTTGTTACTTTTGACCTTGCTGAATTACAATGTCAAACTTCATGATTATAGCCAAACCCCTGTTGATTTTTAAAGTATTTTCCAAACAACCTGTTCAGTGATGTTATTACATTCCCGTGGAATAGGTGGGACTTGAACCTGAATCTCTTGGAACCTGAGTCTCCTGGCTCCAGAAGGTATGGACATCGCAACTATGCCACAAGAATCCTGTTGTTCATCTTCTATAGAATATAACATGTTGTTGATTTAGTAAAGCTACCTATCTCTAAATCAGTGATGTACATTTGTTTAGTAATACAACTTGCCCAACCTGCTTGTTTGGTTTTTGATGCATAGAAAATAGAAGCAAGAGTAAGCCATTTGACCCTTAAGTCTGCCCCACTATTCATTATGGCATGAATAGGCCATTTGGCTCTTTGAGCCTGCTCCACTATTCATTCTGAACATGGCTGATCATACAACTCAATAGTTTATCTGCTTTACCCTCCCATGCTTTGACCCCTTTGGCCCCAAATATTATATGCCACTCCTTCTTAAAATAATACAATGTTTTTGCTTTGACTGGTTTCTGTGGTAGCGAATTCCACAGGCTCACCACTCAATAGATGAAGAATTTACTTCTCCTCTCAATCCTAAATAGTATACCTCTTATCCTTGGACTGTGACCTGTGGTTCTGGACTCCCCTGCCATCAGGAATATCTTTCTTGCATCTACCTGCCCATTTCTACTAGAATTTTATTGGTTTGTATGGACTGAAGGATCAGTTCCTATGCTATTCCGTTCTATAATTATTGAGAAGATGGTTGTAGGTGATGTCAATGATATTTTGTTTGATTACATCAGCAATTACTCACTAATGAAATTCTGTGTCGCTGGTTGTAGGTTCTGCAGGTCCTTGCGTGGCTCATGAGCCCAATCCTAGATCTGTGTCTTTAACCAGACGTTAGGCAGGTGTTTCCAGGAGGTAGAATTGCTCCTTGGTTTCTAGATTGCTGGCTTTCCTGTCTCGGGAATCTTTTCCATACTTCATTTGTGATGGGGGTTCTTGAAGAATTGTGTCCCTTCATATAGGAGGCTCCTCCAAATTGATTATTTCTAAGCAAGGGTCTCCCAGGCATTAACATTTGCCTTGTATTTCTTAGGGGAAGACTGTGGCAAGTCTTTGAAGCATTTCCTTGGTGGTCCTGTAATTCAAGTACCTACCTTGAGCTGGGCAAAAATGTTTTGCTTTGGCAGTCGCAACTCATGCATCATAAACATGTGGCTGACCCAATGGAGTTGGTTTTGGATTATCATGGCCTTGATGCTAGTGCTGTTGGCTGCTTCAAGGACACTTGCTAGTGCATCTGTCCTCCCAGCTGTTGCGGAGAATCAATCTCAAACAGGATTTATGGTACTTCTCCAGGGCCTTGAGGTGGCATTTAGAAATAGCTCAGGTTGGAAGGATAGCTGCCGTATACACCAGTGATTTGGTGTCATAATGAATGGTGTGGTCATTGATGACTTTCGTTCTTAGGTGCCTGACGGCAATACTTGTGGATTGGATGCAGTGTTGGACCTCTACATTGATGTCAGCCTTAGATGGGAGGTGGCTCCCTAGGTAGGGAAAATGTTCCACATTTGAGAGGATTTTTCTGTTGATCTTAATGGAAGGATAGACCAGAACTTGCCTTGGGATGGTGTGGTAAGGCTCTTGAGTCTTCTTGGGACTGAGGCTGAGTACAAATCTTCAGTAGGCTTCCACAAAGGTATTAAGCAAAGCTTGAAGATTCTCTTCCGAGATTGCAGAGATGACATTGTCATCTGCATACTGAAGTACCACAAGCTTTATCAGTGTGCTTTTCTCTTGATTTTCAACCAGTTGAGGTTAAAACATTTTCCGTTCATCCTGTAGACAACGTGCACACCACTGAGAAACTTGTTCTTGACAAGATGAAGAATGCTGCAATGACAATGGAGAAAAGGATGGGGCCAGTGTCATATCCCTGCTAGACTCCTATCTTGATTGCAAACAATTCTAATAGCTCCTTATGGGATTTCAAACATAGAAGCTTAGAAAATAGAAACAGGAGGAGGCTTTTTGAGCCTGTTGTGCGATTCAGTATGATCATTCCAATTCAATTTCCTGTTCCAGCTTTCTCACGTTTTGATCCCTTTAGCTCTAAGATCCAACCAATCAATCTAAGTCTTCCTTGAAAGCATTCAATGTTTGAGCCTCAGCCATTTTCTTTAGGAGAGAATTCCATAGGCTCACCACTCTTTGGTGAAGAAATTTCTCCTCATCTCGGTTCCTAATGGCCTGCCCTATATCCTTGGAATGTGACCACTGGTTCTAGACTCCCTGGTCATCAGGGACATCCTTCCTGCATTTACTCTATCTAGCCCTGTTAGAGTTTCATAAGTTTCAATGAGGTTACTCCCTCATTCGTCTAAATTCCATAGACTATAGCCTAAACTGATCCAGCCTCCCCTCATACATCTGTCCTGCCAACCCAGGAATTGGTAAACCTTTGTTGTACTCCCATCATCACCAGAACATCCACCTGTAGTTAACAAGACCAAAACTGCACACAGTCCTCCAGGTGTGGTCTCACCAATTCTCTGTACATTTGCAGCAAGACATTCCTGCTCTTGTACTTGTATCCTACATACCATTTATCATCTTTTACTGTTTGCTGCACCCCTGCATGCTTACTTTCAGAACTGCTGTTCAAGGACACCCAGGTCACATTTCACCTCCCACTTTCGAAAACTTAGCACTATCCAAGTAATTTGCTTTCCTGTTTTTGCCACCAAAGTGGATAACCTCACATTTACCCACAATATACTTCATCTGCTGTCCATTTGCCCACTCCTTCAACTTGTCCAAATCATACTGAAGCATCTCTGCATCCTCCTCACAGTTCACCCTCCCAGCTAGCTTTGTATCACCTGCAAGTGTGGAGATATTACTTTTTGTTCCCTCCTCTGAAGCATTAATATATATTATTAGAAGCTAGGATCCATGCTGTGATCCCTGCAGTACTCCACTAGTCACTGCCTGCCACTTGGACAAAGACTTGTTTCTTCCTGCTGTTTGTTTCCCTCTGGGCAAATAGAGATGGGCAATAAATACTGCCTAGCCAGCGATGCCCATATCCCGTGACTGAATTTAAAAAAAACTAGTTCTCTATCCATGTCAGTATAATTGCCCCCAATCCCTTGCACTTCAGTTTTAAATGCCGACTTTTTATGTGGGACCTTTATTAAAATCCTTCTGAAAGTCCAACTAAAGGTGGTCCCCCTCATCAAGTCTCCGGATTACAACCTCAAAATTCCAGTAGATTTGTCTAGCCATGATTTCCATTTCATAAATCTATGCTGACTGTCCGATTTTGTTGCTGTATCCCAAGCAGTCTGTTACTAAATCTTTGAAATTGGATTCCAGCATTCCCCCTCTCGATGTCAGGCTAGCCGGTCGATAATTCTGTTTTTTCTTTCAACCTTTTTTTAACTTGTATGATGACATTAGCTACCATGTAATCCATAGGAACTGTCCCAGAGTCTATATACTTTCAAGATCTCCCATGAAGTGTAATCATTGCTGTAATGCATTAATGAGCGTTTTAGCACCTCTGAATTTCTTGGCTACACGACAGCAACCTCTAATCAACTTTTGCTTCCTAAATTCCCTAAGTTTCTCTGTCCACTCAGAAACTAACAGTTAATAGCTAAGTTTTCGCAAATTCATCATCAGAATTAATGTTCAAAATTGTCTCTGAATTAATCCCTTTTGGCTTGCCCTGTTATTTTCTTCCTAAAATAGGAGCAAATTACTGCAGATCCGAAGCCTTACTTCATGTGGAGCATGCATTGCTATTTGTCTCCTTGTACAGTTGTGAGAAATTGACTGATAGCTGTTTTAATTTCCCTATTTTATAGCAACATGCACTTTTGAGAAGTACTTCTGAACTATGATTTGGGATTTCTTAGTACGAAGATGTCCTGTGTAAAGTGTTTGTTTTCTAATGTTGCTGTCAGTTAAAACCCATGATCTGGAAAAATTACACTGCCACGTTTTCAGAGACATTAGGGAAGAGGTTTCCGATGGACTAGTTTAGATACATAAAAATTTGTTTGAAAAGCGAATAGTACTGTCCTCAAGTAGTGACAGAATAATTTCAGCAAACCATATACACCAAGTTTAATAAAATTCTGATGTACCATCTGCTTATCTTGGTGGCCTGACTATTGCCTTGCTTTTTTTCCACCACTTTGCCACACTAATTTGGAGCGACCAGCTTATTTCAGTATTTCAAATACTAACTCTAAATTTATGATTGTCAGATATCAATTCTGTAATTTAAGCTTAATGTAGAGAAGCTGTTACATTATTTGTGAACATTTTAAATGGAACAGAAGAAACAAAGATGTAGAGGAATTATTCTCGATTTACCTTTATGCATGAAACATCAATGTGATTACAAACCAAGATTTAGCTGATTCATCAGCAAATAAGCAGAGAATCTTATAATCATGCTATTTCATTTGGAAATTTTGGTTGGTGTTCATTTGGTCATTTCCTTTTTGGTTGAGTTAAAACTGTTGGATGTTTGTTTCTTCAGAGGGTCCAAACTTGACTGCTGTACTGTGTAAATTAACTACATCTGGAGCAGAAGATATTTGCCGTCTCTTATGCTTACAGTTATCCACAGATTTTGTAGAGATGTGTAAGCAGTACTAATGTTATTCAAAGTTTGGTGGAGCAATCTGTGTTCTATCTGGAACATCCTATATTGACACATTTTAAGTATTGTCTCCCTCCACGTTCTGGTAACAGACTGTGGATGCATTGCTGGAATTCCTCAATCTATGTCTATTTACCAATCGTTTCATAAGCAAGGTCTATACTTTGAAAATCCAGTGGAATGAATATAGGATGTTTCCCTTGTGTATTCTCTCATCACATCAAATAATCCTTTGACTTGTTCTTTAGACATCTGTGCTGTCAGGTCCTGGGTAACTTCTATTCCTCTAGGTGCTAAGTAAACTCCTTCCAAATTATGGTTTAATGAAACAAGTTGAATTATAATTTAAGAGTTTATCACTTGGGAGGGATGCATGAGGTATTTATGTGCCTTTTTTTTTGTTATTAATGAGACAAACTAAGTGGTATTGTAGGGAATGACAGATATTGTCTGACAAGATTGCCTTCCTCACATTAGTTGTTGTACAGCCACTTCACTTATTTTCTTAGTGCTAGTATGTCTATAAAATATGTCAGAGGAATGCTGCTACATGCTAATGTCAGATATATGATTTTGGCTTTGCAAATTATCCAGTCACTCCAGTGCCCCCCACTCCCTCCAGTGTTTGGAGGTTGTACGTTAATCTGCTATTATCCAGACAGCTCACCTAGACTGGAGATTGAATCGAAATCACTTTAGTTCTGTATGCTTTTTTTTATTGAAATACACCTGGTGCCACCAGATTTTTTTCCATTATGGACTGAAGCAACCTAATTAGGAGGAATACACTGATAATCAAGCCCCACTACCCACAAGCTGCCGCAAGTGTATAATGCCCAATTAAACCATCAAAATAATTAATTTGTTTGACTGACTTCTTTTCAAGCTGACAGCTGTTCAGACCAGGTTTTAATATCAACAGTAAGATAACCCCAGAAATCAATCTTTTCCTTCCACAGTGCAAATTAAACCACACTCTGTGTGTGTGTGGGTGTGTGTTTGTCTTGCTCTCATTCTCCATCTCTTGCCACCCCCTTTTTCTCTCTCTCTCTCTCTCTCTCTCTCTCTCTCTTCCCCCACCCCCCCCACCACCACCACTCATGCTTTTGTGAGAGAGAGAGAGAGAGAGAGATTGTCTTAGGAGCAAAGGTTAAACAGTTTGGGACTCTGTTCATTGGAATTTAGAAGAATGAGAGGTCGTATCATTGAAACATATAGGATTCTTAAGGGGCTTGACAGGTTAAACGCCAGAGGATGTTTTCCCTCATGGGAGCATCTCAGAATTAGGACGTGCCACTTTAAGATTGAGGTAATGATGAATTTTTCTATCATAGAATCTAGAGTCTTTGGGACACCTTTCTATAGAGGGCTGTGGGAGCAGAGTCCTTGTGTATATTCAAGTCTGAGATAGATTCTTGATCAGTAGGGGAATTGAGGATTATGGGAAAAGGCGGTAATGTGGATGTAAGGAGTGTTCAATCAGCCATGATCTTGTTGAGTGGTGGAATATGCTTGTGGGGCTAAATAGCCTACTCCGATCCTTATTTCTTATGGTTTTATCACCTTATTATGGTTTGTGCCCTGATTATAAACTCTCGAACGATGAACGTATTTCCTCTTCCAACTTGAATGGCCCTCTGCTCCATGGTGTTCTGATCAATTTACTCATCGTGCCTTCGGTACTGACTTGTCCACAGAGCTTACAAGAAACTTGTAACTGTTGGACAGTTGTAAGGGTTGAGGCTTCTTGAACACTACCCCCTGCATTCTAGTACCTCCCTCACATGCAGCCACATCCTCTAGTTGCTGAGGTGAGACCAAATTTGAATTGTATAATCTGGAAGGTGTGACCACTTTCATGAAGCTGTTTGGACTGTAGAGCTTCAACTCGGATCAGAAGTTCTTTAAGCTTGCCGTTGATGCGTTTGCGCTGAATCAATTCGGTGTCAAACAGTGCCTACATATTGCAGCAGCAACAAATCACCTGTCCTGCCATCATCACAGTATTTTATTTACATTATCAATTATTCTAGCATCCTTGCTTGAAGATCTCCTTGCTCTTTACACTTTATTGTAATTTATTTTTTGCACTGGTATCAATTTTATAAATGACCAGCTATTTCTCAAAAAGAGAGAAGAAAAGATGAGAGAATTGAACATACAATAAAGAGCTTACTTTTAGTTTAAAGACCAGAAATGTTCACCAATTCTACTTGGCAATCAGCTGCTTTCCTTACACTCGCATTCAGTTGTGGTTTGTGATGGCACCCCACTGGTCTCACTGCAGGTGGGCCTCTTAATCTGAATCTTTTATCCTCTCCTGTTCACTTCTTGCCCTAGAGATTCTGATTCTTTCTTAAAACCCCTCGTTCCCTCTCCGTACTGTATTCCTACTTTAAACCAAATTTCCAGATATAGTCACTTAGACTTTGTCTCGCTCAGGTGAATTCTCCCTCACACTAACTGTGCTCCTGAAATAATGACATGAGTGAGCAATGTAATGCATATATACAGGAAAAGAAGCCTACGCATAGGACGATGGTCCTTGGATATGTGTTGAATTTCTAGGAGTTGGGTAGGTGAGAGCAAGGAGTAGTACGGTGCATACCTGCAAATGAGGTATCAACACCTGGTGAAGATACGAAACCGGCAAATTGTGTACAAAACAGCATAAGCAACAAGTGATAGACACATCCAAAGTGATTCTACAAGCTGTATCTGAGCTGTGCCATGTCCAGTAATGAATGCTGGTGGATATTTAAACAACTCACATGAGGAAGAAACTCCAAAATCGTCCCCATCCTCAATAATGTAGGCGCTCAGCACAGCAGTGCAAAAATTAAGGTTGAATCACTTGCAGCAATTCTCAGCCAGAAGTGCTGAGTGGATGATCTATCTCCGCCACCTTCAGAGGTCTCCAGAATCATGGATGCTGGTCTTCAGCCAATTCAATTCAATCTACGTGGTATCAACAAACTGAAAACTGGAGGCATTGGATACTGCAAAGGCTATGGGCCCTGACAACGTTCTGGCAAAAAAAAATTTGTGCTCCAGAATTTGTTGCTCCCTTAGCCAAGCTGTTCATGCGTAACTGCAACACTGGCATGTTTACCCAGCAGTGTGGAAACCTACCTGGGCATGCCCTGTACACAAAAAGCAGGACAAATCCACCAGCCAATTACAAATCCGTCAATCTGCTCTCAGTCGTTAGTAATAGAATGTAAGGTGTCAGCACTACCATCAAGCAGCACTTGCTTAACAATGACCTGCTTGCTGACACTTGGTTTGTGTTCTACCAGGACTACTCAGCTGTTGACCTCATTACAGCCTTGGTTGAAACGTGGACAAAATGCCCGAATTCTAGAGGTGAGAAGATTGACAGACCTTGACATCAAGGCCGTATTTGACCAGATGTGCCATCAGGAGTACCAGCATAACTGGAGTCAGTGGGAATTGGGAAAAGTTCCTGCTGTTTGGAGTCATACTTGCACATGAGAAGATGGTTGTGGTTGTTGAAGGTGAGACATCTCTGCTGGAGTTCCTCAGACAGTATTCTAGGCCCAACCCATCCCACTCTGCTGCAGTATTGATATTTCTTTTTTTTGTGTGTCTCAATCTGGTTTTTGACAGGCCATTCCATATTCTTTCCCTCTTTGTAATTATTTGTTTCTGTAAAATTTATGCTTTCTCACTGTACAACTGACCTCCCAGAAACAATTGTTCAATGCCCATTTTGTAACCTTGAAGGACCTGAGAAAACCCTAACTTTGATCATTTCTTTCAAGTTATAACTCTCTCTTGGCTGAATCTGCACCTTCCGTTTCTCTAACTTTGATACCTTTTCTATAATGCAATAGCAAAAATATATTCATTATTCATTAGTCTTAGCAATATTCTGAATGAGATTTTGTTACTTTTTACTTTTTATGTCTAAATACAGAGCCAAGAATGCCTTTCCCTTTGAATGGACATATAAACACCTGCCACCACCTTTGATGGTATATAAGCTATGCACCCATATCCGCCTGTTCCACTATTTCATTTAAGATAAGAAAGTTTAGGGTGCATTTCCTTTTCTCAGTTTTAAAATCTATTACTTCTGGTATTTTTACATTCACCGCCTGTCTGCCCATTTTATCAGCCTATACCCTCTTGCAGCATTTGCGAAGTGTCAGACCAAATCATCAATCTTCCGATTTTGGGGTTGGTAATTTTCAACATTAATTTCTCAACTATTTTATCTGGGTCATATATGTAGTAAATAAAAATTGCTTTAATATGCAACCTTCTGCAACATTGCTGGCTCTTTTATCCCTATAGTTTGACTTTATCTTTCTAATGGGTTAACTGAGTCCAGTTATGTCATTTTCATCTGCTGCTCCCTTTCCTAAATCTTAGCATGTTGTATTTGAAGTTCCATATAAACTACACTAACTGTATTTGCTTTATTTAGCCTGTCTGTTTACTTTCCACAGAAGTCTATAATATTGGCTAAACACAGCCTACCTTCAGGAAATCTATGCTCACTGATTCTGATTAACATTTCTCTATGCGTCAAGTGAGTTTATTCCTTATTATAGACCATGACAGTGAACTGATATCCGAAATAAAATAAATTAGCTTAAAATTTCCAAACTGGTCTCTATTTTCTTCTTACTTGTGATTTTTCAGTCATCTGTTGCTAATTTACTTTCACAGATGTGTTCAAAGTTAGTGTCTGAATCTTCTCAATCATCTTTAGCTTCCCTCGATATAAATAGTTAGATCCTGATTATTTGTCTATTTCAGATTAAATAACTTTCAATTGGGTTTCTGTAATCTCCAATTTAACCTTTGGAAACACAGGCTAACATATTTAGTGCATGAATTATTTCTCTGCAATCTTGAGGTTTTTATCCTCTTATTGGCCTATTTTGATTATACTTTTAGTCCCCTTATGTATTTAGAGAAGGCTTTCATTGTCCCTTGCATGAACAAGTTTGCTTTCCTATTAACATAATGACTCTGAACTCTCGTTATCACACTTTTTTGGAAGCCTTCCACTTATCACATGTCCCTTTACCAGCGAACAGTCTACTCCAATCAATTTTTGCAAGTTCTTATCTCATACCATTAAAATTTGCCTTAGTCCAATTAAAAAGTTTAATATTTATGGAAGACTTATCCTTTTCCATAACTATTTTAAAATAAGTAGAGTTATGATCACTAGCTCCAAAGTGTTCCCCTACTATCACTTCAGTCACTTGCCCTATCATATTACCCAAGAGAAGGTCAAGTTTTGCTCTTTCTCTAGTAGGATCATTTACATATTGGTAAAGAAAATTTTCTTGAACTCATTTGAAGACTTCTTCACCATCCAAACATTTAACACCGTGGTGGCCCAGTCAGTGTTTGGAAAATTAAAATCACCTACTATTATAATCTTATTAATTTTGCATATATCTGAGATCTCTGTACATGTTTTTCCCTCTTTCTTTCTGGCTATTTGGGGATATATAATACAATCCCATCAAGGTGATCATTCCTTTTTTATTTCTAATTTCAACCCATATATTTACACTGGATGAGGTTTTAAAAATATCTTCTTTAATTACAGCAGGAATGTTTTCCTTAATCAGAAACACCACTCTCCCTCTGCTTTTGCCTCTTTCTATCCTTCCCATAGCGTCTGAAAGCCAGAACATTGAACCGCCAGTCTTATCCATCTCTCAGCCAAGTTTCTGAAATAGCTATGACATCCTAATCCTATGTTCCCAAACATGTCCTGAGTTCATCAGCTTTACCTGTCAGATCCCTTGAATTGATATAAATGCAATTTAGTTCTTCAGAGTTACTTCATTCTCTGACTTGCTCTCGTCTGACTTTTCTGACTTGTTCTTTTCAGATTCAAAACCATCGTTATCTATGTTTCTATTTACTCTGCTACTAGAATTCCCCCCACCAATAGTTTACAATCTCCCTTAACAGAATTAGTAAATCTTTTTGCTAGCATATTCGTCCCTTTCCAGTACAGGTGAAACCCATCTTTTAGAATACGACTTTTCTGCCCCAGAACAGATCCCAATGATCCAAGAACCTGAATCGCTGAACATTACACTGCCTCTTCAGCCATTGATTTATCTCCTTTATCTTTTAATCTTTCCCTCCTTTGAGGTTGTGTTTTTATAATTTTCTGCCTAACCTCTTTTATATATGGTTGAAGTCATACCTGACACATAGGAAGATGGTCATGGTTGTTGGAGGTTAATCATCTCAGCTTCAGGACATCTCTGCAGGAGTTCCTCAGGGTAGTGTCTGAGGCCCAACCATCTTCAGCTGCTTCGTCAAATACCTTCCCTCCATCATAAGGTCAGAAGTGGGGATTTTGCCAATGATTGCACAACCTTCAGCACCATTTGTGACTCCTTGACCAGAAATTCAACTGGACTCACCACATAAGCACAGTGGCTACAAGAGCAGGCCAGAAGCTAGAAATGCTGCAGTAACTCACCTCCTGACTCCTGAAAGCGTGTCCACCACCTACAAGGCACAACTCAGGAGTATGATGGAATTCTCCCCACTTCCCTGGCTGAGTGTAGCCCCAACAACACTCGAAGCTTGACACCATCCAGAACAAAGTAGCCTGCTTGATTGGCACTACATCCACAAACATCCACACCGTCCACCACCGACACTCAGCAGCAGCAGTGTGTACTATTTACAAGATGCACTGCAGAAATTCAACGATCCTCAGACAGCACCTTCCAAACCCACGACCACTTCCATCTAGAAGGACAAGGGCAGCAGATACATAGGAACACCGCCACCTCCAAGTTCCCCTTCAAGCCACTCACCATCCTGGCTTGGAAATATATTGCTGTTCCTTCACTTTTGCTGGGTCCAAATCCTGGAATTCCCTCCCTAATGGCATTGTGGGTCAACCTACAGCAGGAGGACTTCAGTTCAAGAAGGCAGCTCACCACCACCTTCAAGGGCAACTAGGGATGGGCAAGAAATGCTAGCTAGCTAGCGACCACCCACATCCCACAAATGAATAGAGGAAAAAACAAATCTGTAAAGTCTTTACCTTAACAATGTTATTCGTACTAATGTATACAGTTACTTACGGTTCCTGATTCTCCTCTGCGGTCCAACTCGTCCATGCTGACCAGATGTCCTGTACAAATCTAGTCCCATTTGCCAGCATTTGGCCCATATCCCTCTTAAACTCTTCCTATTCATGTACTCATCCAGATGCCTTTTAAAATGTTGAAATGATACCAGCCTCCACCATTCCCTCTGGCAGCTCGTTCCATATACACACCACCATCTGTGTGAAAAAGTTGCCCCTTAGGTCCCTTGTAAAGCTTTCTCCTGTCTCCTTAAACCTATGCCTGCTAGTTTTAGACTTCTCTACATGGGGAAAAGACCTTCACTATTCACTCTATCCATGCCCCTCATAATTTTATAAACCTCTATTAGGTCACCCCTCAGTCTGTGACGCTTCAGGGAAAATAGCACCAGCCTATTCAGCCCCTCCCTATAACTCAAACCCTGCAACCCCGGCAATATCCTTGTAAATTTTTTCTAAACCCTGTCAAGTTTCATAACATCCTTCTTGTAGCAGGGGGACCAGAACTGCATGCTGTACTATAAAAGTGGCCTAACCAATGTCCTGTACAGTCACAACTTGATCTCCCAACTCCTATACTCAGTGCACTGCCCAGTAAAGGCAAGCATACCAGACGTCATCTTCACTATCCTATCTACCTGTAACTCCACTTTCAAGGAACTATGATGCTGCACTCCAAGGTCTTTGTTCAGCAACACCCACCAGGACCTTACCATTAATTGTGTAAGTCCTGCCCTGATTTGCCTTTCCAAAATGCAGCACCTCACATTTATTTAAATGAACTCCCGTCTGCTGCTCCTCAGCCCATTGGCCCATCTGATCAAGATACCATTGTACCCTGAGGTAACCTGCTTCACTGTCCACTTCATCTCCAATTTTGGTGCCATCTGCAAACTTACTAACTGTACCTCCTTTCATCATATCCAAATAATTTACATAAATGACAAAAAGCAGTGGACCCAGCACTAATCCGGCCTCCAGTCCAAAAAGCAACCCTCCAACACCACCCTCTGTCTTTTACCTTTGAGCCAGTTCTGTATCCACATACCTAGTTCTCCCTGTATTCCGTGTGATCCAACCTGACTGACCCTGCTGTGTAATAACTTCTCTAATCTACTAGCCATTTAACTCTGTGTCTCTTATATGCCCTCAATGCCTAAAAAGAAGCAGCTTACAATACCACCCTATATATAAAATGAACTACCGTTCCTTACCCAAAAATTGATATTTAGCATGCAGAAAATAAGAAATAAAACAAAAAAACAGCAAATGTATGAATCCTAAATAAAATCAACCACTTAGCTGAATAACTAAATTTTTAAAAAAACTTGTGATCTAGTAACAGCTTTCAATCTTCCGCTATGTAAAAGAAATCTCATTCAAGAGCCATCTATGTGTAGCCCTCTCAAAAGCTCTGTAAACACGACTATGTTTGAAAATCACTTTCCTCCGTGATTTAAAAAGAATTTCTTTAGCACTGTTTTTTAAACAAAAAACTCTCCTCTGCGAGGGGTGGGGGTTTAAAAAAAACTCTAGCAATGTTTTAGAGGGAAAAGAAACTGAGCCTTTTCACTGGTAGGCCTCTCCAAAAGGTCTGTTAACAGAACTCTATTTGAAAAAAATCCACAATTTCTTTTGCTTTTTCTTAATTTTGTGTTTTTTGACTAAAAATTAACTAAAATAAAAATCTGCTGAAATGTAATAACTGTAAGAAAGCCAGAAGTAAACCTAGAAATAAACCTGCAATCTCAGGAGCAGCTGCAAGATCCATGCTACTCTCAGTCTGCCATTTTAAATTTGAACGTATAGCCTTGAATGAATTTAGCCAGGGCATTGATGGGGATATACATTCAAATGTAGTTTTGAAAAGGACAGAGCCAGCCAAGATTCTGTTTTCTGATTATGACATGGTAACTTGTGTAAGAAGAAACTTCAACCACAGAAGGAGACCATGTTGCAAATTATGTCTGTGCTGGTTCCCCAAATGACCAAGACACCTAGTGCCATTCTCCTGCTTCATTCAGTATGAAAAAAAAGGTTCAAGACACCCCCAACAAACCATAATTTGATGCTATGCCCTGTATTAATCTAGCATGTTTTATCGCAACGAAATTACACTGAAGTCCATCCCTAAGTCACAGTCAGTGTGTTAAGAATGTTTTGGGATGAGTCCGGTTGGTAGCTGGAATGGAAGGGAGAAGGTAGGGCTGGAAAGGGAGCCAGGGGAATAGGTAGGAAGGTTATTTGAAATTAAAGAATTCAATGTTCAGTCCTCTGAGCTGTAGGGTGCCCAGGCAGAAGATAAGGTATTGTTACTCAAATTTGTGATCCGATTCACTGGGACACTGGAGGAGGCCGAGGACTGACAAGTTGAAGGAGGAGTGGTGGTGTTTGGAGTGGGGTGGGGGGTACTTGTTGAAATGAGTGGGTGACTGGGTGGTTAGGCTGGCCGTTTTGGGCCAGGCGAAGATGCTTGGTGAAACAGTCACCTAGTCTACGTTTGGTCTCACCAATGTAGAGGAAACCACATCAGGAGCACCAGATGCAGTAGACGAGGTTGGAGGAGATGCCACCATGTAGTGTCTATAATCAGGCCAGGACATACCGTAGCACTCCAGAACTACGCAGGAAAGAGGAAGAACACTTGTATAGATCCTCGCTTTAAATGGATATCCTTGCAACTTTATCCACAGATGCCTACAAAAGAGACAACAAGCGGACACAGTACGACCTAACACACTGGCCACACTGCTTACATCAAGAACATATCGGAACTGACAACAAGACCCCTAAGATCACTAGAAATCACGGTGGCCCACAAGCCCATTGAAATTTTGTATACTTGTGCATTTAAGTTAGATTTGATGCCGTTTTGGCCCAAAACGTAAAAACAAAGTTCTGAATTTTTTTATTGAGGCAAGAATGTACCTAATCTTCATATAAAGAAGGGCACTGGGCATTTGATATCTGATCCTCTGAAATACAACCTTATTGTACATATTGTTGGTATTTACACCACAAATAATGATGTTTCATCTGGAGTTGAGGAAAGAGACCAAAGAAGATATGGACATCTATGTGTGCACCATTAATCTTTCAATACCAAGTAAAACTGAATTGCTACTTGATGAGATTTAAAATCAAAAACGATTTGCTGTTCCTGTATTAATTTGGAGAAGCTTGAAAACTTAATTTTCTTGCGTCCGCACACAAAGGTGGTGGATTGTTTTGAAAAGACTTAATTATCATGGCAACAGCCTTTTAAAATTAGTTTAATTTTATCTCTGGAAGACTGCATCACTGTGTTGATGGCAAGTCTGACATAAGTTGAGTATTGTGAATCCTGAACAATAGAAAATGTAATTGGGCCAATATAGTTAACTGCAGTTTTACTGTCATACATTTTCTATTGTTCACTGTATAATATAACACAAATACCTTAATTGATGCTCCCCACGTTTAATTATAGTTAATAATATAATTATAGTTTAATGTACTACGTAATGCATTTTACTTGTGAAAGGTAACAAGAATGTTTCTGACTTAAAACATAAAATTAATGCTAGAAGTGACTTGCAATTGCCATTTAGTCCCATGTGATGCCCTCTGTAGGATGAGATACGCAAACATTTTTAAACAAACAACTCATAATTTGTTGGCCAATATAATGCTTTCTTTGCATTTTGTAAAGTGGCTGTCGCATGTAACCTTATCATGGTGCACTTGTTTTTCTTTACGTTAGCACCTGCTACTCAACAGGGATAGGCATGTTGTACCTGATTATATTTCTTATGTATTTCAAACTGCTTCACAGACAATGAAATACTGTTAGATCTGGGATGTATCTTTGCTGACCTTCGTAAAAACATAACCGGTTGCGTACTTGAAGTACCAAAGTTGGACAACTGAATATAGGTTGTGCTTGCCGCAGTTAGCATTGAGTGGATTGAAGCTGTTTGAAATGAATTTTGGAGCAACTTCCTTGCAATGAATGCTGCAGGAAAGAAAATATATGAAGCACAAGTTAGCAGTAACTTGGAATAAGACAGATTGAATAAGATGAAAGCATTTTAAAATGACATAGAGCTTTGCTAATTGTACTTCAAAAAGTATTTTAAGTGATTGTTGTAATTCAGTAAATAGATTTACTTGACCACCAAGTTAAACCAAACAGAGCCAATTCCCAAGGTTAAAATCAACTTGTGATGACAACTTGGCTTAATACAATGTGTGCAAAACCTTCTATTATTATGTCATTGAATACGATAATCTGATGTAACTGTGCTAGTACACATTTGAATTTGATGGAAACTGTTTTACAGTTTCAAACAAGAGCTTGTAATAATAATAGAATTAACTACTGATAGTACTTTGTAAGAAGTCTTGTCGCATTCAACAATGAATATCTTCATTAACATCAAGTGGTGAAAGACTGGATCGTGTGCACTTTATATGTTAATGATTAAAATACACAATTCACGTGATCCATGGGCTTTGTGCTATGTTGTCTTCAAACAGGACTGAATATAATTTTGGAAGATGCTAGATGAATGGAATTTTAAAAGATTATATGACAAACTACGCTTGCATAGGTTATTGCCAAGTGCTGACTCAAAACTGTTGATTCAAAATGTTTGTGCTAGACCTTATCCTTGGGAAAGAGATTTGCTGAGTGAATCAAGTGTTATTAATAGAATATTTAAGGAACAGTGTTATTATACATAAGGTTTAGGTTGGTTATGAAAAAGAACAAAGAACAATTCAACATAATAATAATGAGCTGGATGAAAGCCAACTTCACTGGGGTAAGAATGAATATGGGCCAGATAAATTGGAATCAAAGGTTGGCAGGCAAAACAGTAACTGAACAATAGGCTGCCTTTAAAGAGGAGATCGTGGGAATATAGCTTGACTGTGCCTGTGCTAAGCTGAAAAGTACAGCAAACAATACCAGAAATCCCAAGTGATAAAAGAGTAGAGATTAAGATGAAGAAGAGAAAATATGCTTATAGTAAATTTATGTGTGACATCCAGCCTCTATATGGAAAGTTTAGAGTGGGAATGAAAAACAAATAAAAGCAAAGAAAGAGTGTGAAAAGACAACAGCAGCCAATGAAAAATGGATTTTAAAATCATAGGCATAAACATAGTAAAAAACTGGTAAAAGGAGGAATGGGGCCAATTCGGGATTAAAAATGGGAATTTACTCACTGAGAGAACGATACATATTAAATACTTTATCTATTGTAAAGCACAGGATGAAGTTAGTCATTCAGCCCATCTAGTCTGCGATAACTTTGTCTGACCAATTCAGTCAGTCCTACTCCATCAATCTTTTAACATTTCCCTACAATTATATATATTGCAGATAGTTATCCCATTTCATTTTGAAGCTGATGATCGAATCAGTATCGTCCTATCAAATGGTGCGTTCCACATCCTAACTGTTTATTGCTTAAAAGGCTTTTGCTCATGCTGCCTTGAGTCCTTTCACCAGTTACCTTAAAGCTGTGTCCTTTGGGTATCAAACCATCAGCCATTGAAAGCAGCCTCTGTTTTGTAATTCTATCATAGCTTTAAATGATTATAAACACCTCGATCAAGCTTTCATTGCCCAAAGAAGATCCCTAACTTCTCCAGTCTGGCATTGCAACTGAGGTTATTGAGGAAAGATCTCAAAGAGGAGATATAAAGATGCTGTGGTATGGTCAAAGCGAAGATTGCTCAAACATTTATGAGTTTAAAATTTGATGAGGATGTGTTGCATAAATAATCTCTACTGAAAGCTGATAAAATACCAGGACCTGGGAGATATTTCCAAGAACACTGTGTGAAAATTGTACAGGCACCAACCATGATTGTCCAGTCTTCCTTGGACTCAGGTGGTGCCAGAGGACTGGACAATTGCATATACGAATGTATGAATGTACATGTTAGAGGCAAGAGGCTATTTGATCCTTCAAGGTTGCTCCACTATTCAGTAAGATCATGGCTGATCTGGGTGTGGTCTCAACTCTACTTTCATGTCTGTACCTATGCCCTTAGGTTTTTGACAGACAAGGAAGTCTATCGTAACTCGGCCTTGAATAAATTAAATGACTCAACCTCCATTGTTGTTTAAGCAAGAGATTTCCATAGATGAAAGCTTTGAAAGAATTTCTCCTCCAATATTTCACAATGCACAATTTCTCCTACTCAGTACACAACCTGCATTGTGCTGACTGTTTGGGGACCTGTAGGTCACTTGCACTAGTTACTACTTTCTCCTATTATTCCTCATTTTCACCCAAATCAATTTTACACCCTTTTCTGCTGAACCAAGGTCATCTCCAACTATTGCATCAGTGCCATCCTTGATTACCAGTGTCACCCCTTCACCTTTACCTAGCTTCCTATTCTTCTTGTCTGTCACATACCCCTCAATATTCAGAGCCCAATTCTTATTTTCATGTAGCCATGTAGTGGCTGACAGATTGTATTTATTTACTTCAATGTGGGCTATCAGTTTGTTCGCTTTGATTGTTCAGTGCATTCAGATTCTGGGCATTTAATGTGTTTTTTATCTTTACAACATTTTAACTTGACTGCTGATGTGTCCTTAAGTTTATACTCTCTGTCCCTCCTACCATTCTCTTTCATTTCCTGTGTTACTATTTTGCTCTGTTGCCTTGACTCTATCCTTGATTTGTTACAGCTGCCCAAGGTTGATCTCTATCTCAATGTTGAGCCAAGAGAAGTGCAAAATCAGATCTTTTCCTCGAGCTTACAATTAGCACCTTTTGGGAAACTAAGGCTATAAACAGAAAGGTCAGAGTGGGAGCAAGGTGTCAATTTAAAAAAAATAAGGAAAGGGAAGCTTGGGGTTAGCTTGCAGACTGAACACAAGTGTTCCACGAAGCATTCATCCAGCTTACTTTTGAAGTCCCAATGAAGTGGAGACCACATCGCGATCAGTGAATAAAGTACACTAAATTGAAAGAAGTACAAATAAATCACTGTTTCATTTGGAAGAAGTGTTTAGGGCCATGGATCTAAGAATCATGGAGATAAAGGGCAACTGTTCCAACGCTTGTCCTTGAATGGAAAGGTGCTGGGGGTGACTGAGGAGCTTAACGGGTGTTGCAGAGAGAGAGTGAATTTTTCCACCACTGACTGACCTGCTGACTATTTTGAGCAATTTCTGTTCTATTTCATGTGCACTGCTGTTTTGAGACTTTCAGCAGATGTTCCATTGATATAAATCCAATGTTATGCACGCAGCTGAAACTCCGATTAAGAACCTAATTCCAAAGGCACACTTTTTTTTCCTCCGGCTCCAAAAGTTTGAATCTTTCCACCTGGGTTTTCTATTACTGACTCCCTGGAGCAGAGACTTCTCAACTTCGGTAACAGAAAAATCATGGTTTTCTTACGTTAAAGATTTAGTTTCTTTTAAAAGATGAAATGCATACACTTTCTTAAAGCTGCCAGAGACTATATTTTATTAGATGGTTTGCATTCTGTATTCCCGATTTTGAAAATGTTTTTCTGTAAACGAGAATTGTTAACTTTTAGCAAATGTTCATTTGCATTTTGTTTTATATTTTGAAATATTTCTTATTAATTCAACAAAGATAGAAAAAATACTAATCCTCATGAATGCAAAAAGTGCCTCACAGAGATGTTCAGATTATGTATTCTTGAGCTTTTCATAAATGACCAAAAAGATTTCCTTCTAATACTGATTGAAAGATTCTAAGGTTTTAGAGTAGATTTGTACCTTGGGTTGTGGATGTTGCAGTTGGTTGGCTCGCTGAGTTGGTTCATTGCTTTTCCACAGATGTTTCATTACCCTGCTGGATAACAACATCAATGCAGCCTTCGATGAAATGCCGTTGTGTTTTCCCGTCTGGTATTTAAACTCTGGAGTCCGTTGAGCTGGATTACCTCACTTCCAGTTTTCCTTCGCAGTGGAGCATATGTGGGATCGAGTTCTGTGTGTCTGTTGATGGCTTTCTTTGTGGAGTATCAGGGTTCCAGGTCTCAGCTTTGCTTGTCCCAGGACCTTGGTGTTGTCCCAGTCAAATTGGTGCTTCTCCTTATCCATGTGGATAGGGATGAGTGCGGAAAAACAACGAACCAGCTCGGCAAGCCAACCAACTACAACGTGATTGAAAGATTTTTAAACTCATAGTTGAAGTGAAATACATGGAATCAGTAACATCTGGTATAGTTTCCAAACATTGTTAGAATTCCAGGAACATTTAGCGTTCACCTTAAGCAAAATTCAGCTCAGCTTATTTCCAAGAGAGACTTTTCTGTGTTTCACCATTTTGATGGGCTTGAAGTTTCAAATTGCAGCTCATCTTATGAAAATACTACTACAACTGTAGCTAACTCTTTTGTATTATTATGCTCTTGATTAGGTTTCCTTTCCCTAAGAGAGTGTACGGTGTGGTGGGGTCACTTTTGTAGTGCGACATTGCCTGACCTAAAATGTCACTTTTTTTTATACTAATAAAGCCTTTAGTTCTCTCGGGGCAGTGACTTGAAAGGAATTCGGTGATTTACATATACATACTAATCAATTAAAACCTTCTGACTGATATAAATATTTAACAGCATCTTAGGTTTGTTTAGTACATCCTCATCAATGGTGTGAACCTTTTGATCTATTTATAAATTCTGAGTCTGATACTACCTCTTTCACTGAAGGAGGACTGAGGCTCCGAAAGTTTGTGTTTTAAAATAAACCTGTTGGACTATAACCTGGTGTCGTGTGATTTCTAACTTTGTCCACCCTAGTCCAACACTGACACCTCCACATCATCACGAAATGAATAAGTGAATCTGGAAAGTTCTCTTCCTAAGCCCTGTGGGTAGTTGCCTGGGAATTCTGGGTAACCTCCTCTCATGTGGAACTATGGGTATTGAAGTTTTCTTCTCCAATGTCAGTTGTCAACAGCAAACTCAGGCAGACGCACATATCCAGTCCAGAATTCCAAGAAATCAAACTGACAACGCACACCTTCAGAATATATATACATATAAATCTTAGTTTTATCACACATATTAATTCTGTTATCCTTTAAGATATATTAGCTGAGAATATTCCTAGCTGTGAATAATTTTGTTGTGATTTCTCTTTTCCTGTTTCAAGTACTAATATTGCAGGAGAATAGTTTGTATTTATTGTCAGCCATAATACAGAGAGAAATGTGAATTATGTTTTGAGGAATAGTTTAGTGCTGACTGAGGTAGTTTGTGCCTGACTGTCAATGGTTAATCAAGATAGGAGGCAGAACATAATCTGTGTCGGTTCTAATAGAGTGAGAACATTTTAATATTCATTTATATGTAATAATTTTGATTTGGCTCAGTTAAATTTGATTTATTTCTACTTCAGATATAATGCTGAGATAACATGGTGTAGAGCTGGATGAACACAGCAGGCCAAGCAGCATCAGAGGAGCAAGAAAGCTGACGTTTCGGGTC
>JAHRHZ010000100.1:6254537-6281146 GCA_024137785.1 Ginglymostoma cirratum
GACCCGAAACGTCAGCTTTCTTGCTCCTCTGATGCTGCTTGGCCTGCTGTGTTCATCCAGCTCTGCACCTTGTTATCTCAGATTCTCCAGTATCTGCAGTTCCTACTATCTCAGATATAATGCTGCCTTCTGTGGATTTACTTGCATGATTTGGTCAACCATAATATTTAGTGTCACACTTTTTGATGTCTGCCATGCAGATACTTTGTTTTACTTTTCTGACTTTTATCTCCTTGGTGTTACCTTACTGCCACTGCTTAAGGTTTGAAGAGTATCTTGTGTACAGATAAAGGCAAACTTAGTTGTACTACTAACTGAGACTGAAATTACTTCTGGTTATTTGCATATTGGTTTATTCTTGTCCTAGATCATCATCCTTTAGAATCAAAGTAACTTTTCCAGGAGCAGGAATTTGTTGTACTACTATTAGGAGTGATTAAAGACATTTTGTGCAGCTTATTGAGATTTTTTTTATTTGTTTTTATAATTTTTGGTTTGAAGCTGTGAACTCTGAGCTGAGAATTGAAGGTGACCTTTGGACAGTCAGCAACAGTTTTGTTTTGAAAAAGAGAAGCAACTGATATTTGTTTATTAAGTCAGGTGTGGAAGGCAGGTTGATTCTTGTTGAAAGTGTTGTATAAACCCTTTGACTCCAGAGAGGCATTATACCCAAATAGATGGCAGTTGTATGAATGATAACATTGCCTTACAGGGGGACAGCAAGTCTAACAAAGAGAAAACAGCATGTTTGGGTTTGAAGTAGTTTGGTGACCACAGCTATGATGCTCCCTGTTTGTGCCCTCATTATCAACTTACTGAAAGTTCAGAGAATAGAAAATCAGTTATAAGAATTAAATGAATAATTCTCAGGGGCTGCTGGAAACTATCTGCATGCTTTGCTATCCTCAGAAAGGTACAACCTCATTTGCCTGTGATGTTATGAGTCATGGAGTTTGTTAAAATGAACTGGCCAGTTACATCTCACTTTTTTACTCCTTTTGATTTGTCCCTTAACTGTGTCTGTTTGTTTGGCTCTCTGTTTTTGTGAGAGAGGACTGCACCTTTTGAAGTTTTTTAATTTTCAGCATAAAAACCAGGAGCAAATCTGAATGAGGTAATGAGAGTTTTTTTAAAAAAAAGACTTGAGTTTGGAAAAATTTAGTCAGACAGTAAACTAAGCAAAGGATGATCAAAAGATGCTTTAAAATAGCAAACCGTTGACCGTTATCTGTAAATATTACTTTTACAGCAATCCAAATCAGTCTGGATGCAATTCCTTGCAAGAGACCTCTAAATTTTCTACTGAGTTGTTTTAGTAACATTGTCAAAATTAACACTGACTTACTTATTGCGCCACATATTAGTTAGTTAATTTAATGCAGCAGCAACCCTGTTCTGAATGAAAATGAAATACAGGCGTGTCCTGGCTTAGGAATGGGTTCTGTTCTTGAGTATGTTTGTAAGTTGATTTATTTGCAAATTGTAAAGCAATGCAGTATGGTATTAAAAAAAATTCATAAGTACGAGCAAAAATTCACAAGTCAGATCTTTAAAATGAATGTTAATGCACCCCTGTATGGGACCTCATTCATAAGTACGAGCATTAATAAGTTGGACATTCAGAAATCGGGGCCACCTGTGGAAACCTCCCTTTTAAATGCATTTTCAGCATCTCCCAAAATTCACTTGAAGTAGGATTAGCTTATGAAATTTACAATCACTATCACAGTGTAGAAAACCTGAGATATTTCAGTTTCCTGTTTCTTTACTTTTTTAATGCATAATCTAATGTATTGCCATTAAGATTAGAGTTTAGGAAGATACTGCTTACTGCTGAGATAGCTGGATAAAAATTGAAAGTGATAGAAATAAAAGCTGAGGGAAATGTGGGGTATCACATTTTGGATATTTAACCATTTTGTCTTGTAAAACAGGTTCCACTTGTATTTCAGAGCCACAAAAGAAAACTGAAATATTGAGAGTTCCAAAAAGAATGTTGAGGTCTAAACAGCTTGAGAAGGGGGTCAGGCCAGAAACAATGTTGAACTGAATTAGAGATGACTCCCACTGAAAGCAAGAATATTCAACTTGCAACCCAGGCCAGTGCAGCATGGTTTTTTTTTAATTATTGGAGATGGAGTAATTGAACTACAGATGGAGTAAACACTAATTTGTTACACCAAATGTATATTCACTTGCTGTATAAGTGAAAGCAATTTAACCTTCTCATGGCATCTTCTCCAAATAAACCACTTTGCTTTCTGATGGGTTAGCAACTTATCATTTCCACAAAGTATGTTTTTATATCTAGTTTATAAAGGTCACTGATCCACTAAATAAAAAATGAAAGAAATGCAGATGCTGTAAATCTGAAAACAAAACAGAAATTGCTGGAAAAGCTCAGCAGGTCTGACAGCATCTGTGAAGGAAAAGAACGGGTCCGGTGACCCTTCCTCAGAACTCCTGGAGCAAAGACCTGAACTGTCTCCACCCACTACCACCCTCCTCCGCATGGCCAAGCTCATCCTCGCCCTCAACAACTTCTCTTTTAACTCCTCTCATTTTCTTCAGGCAAGAGGGGTGGCCATGGTATCCGTGTGGGCCCTAGTTATGCCTGTCTCTTTGTGAGGCAAGTGGAACTTTCCTTGTTCCAGTCCTGTTGTGGCCTCCACCCACAACTGTTTCTCCGATACATCAGTGCTGCTTCTCTCTCTCATCCGGAATTGGAAAACTTCATCAATTTTGCCTCCAATTTCCACCCTGCCCTCACTTTCACCTGGTCTATCTCTGACTCCTCCCTTCTCTTCCTCAACATTTCTGTTTCCATTTCTGGGGATAGACGTGCCACTAATATCCACTACAAACCCACTGACTCCCGCAGCTGTTCTGAGGAAGGGTCACTTGACCCGAAACGATAACTCTGTTTTTTTCCATCACAGATGCTGCCAGACTTGCTGAGCTTTTCCAGCAATTTCTGTTTGGTCACTGATCCACTGCTGGCTGTGCAATGCTATCATATTAATTATTAGACAGTTTGGGCAAACATCTGAACACAAGTGCCATGCATTCTTCTAATTGGATCTGGGCAGATATCTAAGGCAGAGCCAGGAGTTGCAATCAGGTTTTCCGTTGTCATTTCTCACAGTATTGAAGCATTTGCTACTTTCCAGTATCCTTTCTCAGGAAAGGACATATGTGCCAACTGTGAAATTCTTTACTGTATCTGCCATCCCCACAATTTGTGTGATATTAAAATCCGGTTTGATGTCATCTAATTAGTGATTTTCTTCTCTTTCAGATTCTCATTTATCCTTGCTGATTTTCTGATCCTACAGTTGTGTTTCTTGATAAACATTCAATGGTTTTTCTTGAGATAGTCCAGATTGAATGAAAATTGGGTAATTACTGAGATGATTGACTTATTTTATTTACATTTAATATGATGGTCTAACTGCTTTTCAAGCTGTTATTATGAAAATTGGAATATTATTCAGTGAACATTTCAAAAGATGAATTAACTTATTTGTCTGCATGCAATACTGTTTCAAAGACTTTGGAAGCTGAACACAGGAGGGTTGGTACTTTAAAAACAACAAAGTAGGGTGTTTTGGTATTCCCTCATGAACCATCTTTTTCTTTGATATTTTGAAAGTTGTATTTGTAAGCAATAGTAAGTTCTCACTTAAAGTTATGGCTGCTCTCTTGAAAAATTGCATCTTGCAATAAAACATTGGTTCCCATAGAAAGCAAAGTTGAAATTGTTGTTGGGTTCTGTAGGACCTTACTTACCAGCAAAAAACAAATATTTACATATTATACCATCTAAGTTGTAATATTTTGCATTAGTAAGTGAAAAAAAACACAAACTATGTTTAAAAATAATAAAAATGTAACTTGCCTCCAGTACAGGTACCATCTTACTGGTGATCCTGTTTCCTAAACATCCTGCTTCCTGTTCCTCCCAGTCACTTTCAACCCTTCGATTTGCGGCCTCTGCTGACCCCAGTCTACTCTTTTGCTACTTCCTTGTCCTGGACACTTATTCTGTTGCTGTGTCAATACTCCCTCCCTTACGGTATATGAATGAACTACAGCCTACCACCACCCTTTCAAGGGCCATGAGGGATTAGCAATATCAATTGGCCTAGCTGCTGACTCCCATCAAGAAAGAATAGATTTAAAACATATGCTGCCTTCTGTAAAATGGTCTACTTTCTAACCACCTTGTTTGTTGGAGTGAAGCAAACACAATAGTATGTAACTGTTGCCATCTAATGGACTAATGCAATATTCTTCATATATATGTTTGATGCTTATTCATTTCCAGACATAGGAAAATTGAAAGAAATACTAAAACAGTTTGATGACATGAAAATTTATTGACATATTTAGCTCTGAAAACAAGCTATTGCTTCTGGTAGTTCATGATTCAAAAGTTTAAGGTTAAGATTAGTTCAAACTTTTGCACCTCAGAAATATGGGCACCACATTTTACTTCTAAAAATGTTATTTTATATTTCAATTTTTGAGGCTCCTGGTGCCTGTTATAACCACTTTACTAATTTATCAATTTATACCGCATGTGCAGGCTCAGACACACATGCACACCCACCCAAAACGGACCTTGTGCAGAAAGTTTTAATTCTAAAATGTACCAAAAAATTCTGAAAGATTTAGGCTATCTGTAATTCCGAATTAAATAAATTAGAAATCATGGAAAGAGACTGCATAACAACTGAACAAGACTTGAGATATGTTTGCCTGGCAGTTATGTTTATGGTCCATGTTAACTCTGTCAAAGCTGAGCATTTGTGCTGTAGTTAAGGTGATTGAAGTTTTGGCCAGTGACAAATATGCATGTTACTAAAGTATGGAAAGCAGAGTGTTGGAATGTATGTATTTCTTCTAGCTATTTTACAGATTGGAAAGGATAGCAGGTTCAAATGATTCAAAGGTACTACTACTTCTAGTAATAAAGAACATACACCAGCCTATGACTTAGCGGCACATACTCACCTTCGATCATGATGTTCCAAATGTCACTTTTGATTCCAAGTAAATGAAGATAGAAAAATGTCCATAGGTCAATCAACCAGAAGCAGTACAGAAATGAGTAGAAGACTGAAAATGTATATCAAACAGTAGATTTTAAGGAGACATTTCAAGTTATTAATGGATGTTGAAATATAGCAAGTATTTGGTGTGGAGTTCTGTAGGACAAGAAAGAGCACTGTCAAGCAAATAATACCCTTCGTGAATCCAGTTCCTTAAGAATCCAGGTAAAAAGCTCCTGCCAAATGTGGGGGACATTATGTCTGGATGGCCTCACATTTTCCCCATTACCAAGTCTTGGTTTCTTAACTCTCAAGTGATTAACTTTCAAGGACAATACCAAGAAAATGTTTGAGAAAGTCTGAAGTTCTTGTTGAAGTGTGGCAGTATTGACATTAGTGACTGGGTGAAACTTGCGGCCAATCATACAAAATGTCACCAACTTGTCTATCAGCTTTTGATGACAACATTGTGATATTCAGACACAGCAGCAGTGGAAAGCTAAGTAAAGTAAGCCAATCTTTCACACTGCACCCATTGCGCTGTGGGTTGTCCTCCCATATGTGCCCAGTGATCAACAAGCTGAGAATGGGCCTCTCCAGTTACATGATAACCCATAGCTGAAATTGTGAATAAATGTCACTGTTTAGTTGAGGGACAGCCAACAATACAATAAAGTATAAGCTGGCTGAAACCTGTGCCACAATTGTGGTGTAGCCAGGGAAATAACACTGCTGTCTAGAAATTGCGAGAGTGAGGTGTGGGAGGACATGGGACAAAAAGAGGTTTGACAGGTGGTGTGGAGTGAGAGAATTGTGCAGATTTTAGGTTACATTCTGAAAAGATTGAGGCACAGGGAGCCAGGGCTATTGGGAAATGGGATGTTGGCTGCAGGCATTGCAACTTATGGATATACTTCCAAAAAAAAGTGAAGTAAAGGTGATTAATTTCTGAATAATGGTTTGAGCGGTACTGGGGTGATGTGTAGGCAGACATGAGAGTGAATAGGCAAACTGTTCAACAAGATCAGCAATATTTACCAGAAGTCACAAGAAAATGTACCAGTCAAACTGGGGCACTGGTCTAGAGTAGAATTGCTGCATTTTGTAATGGGTTTGGAATCTGAACAGAAACAAATTGCAGGGCTGTGGGTAAAAAGTGGGCAGTGGGACAAGCTAATTACAACATGGTTGCAATCTAAACCATTACTGCCTTGCCTGTGAATGCAAGTTTTAGATTATTCAGTATACATGGTATTTGGCAGTACGTCGGTCGCATTTAAATATCACTGTCAATGCAGAAGGATGTTCAAAGGATTTCTCAGGTCTGTTATCAAAGAAAATGTAACACTGAGCACAAAACCAGATCTTAGGACAGTTGGTTAAAAGCTTCTTCAAGAGTTCTTTTAAGCAACAAATTCATTGAATGACAATGGTTTTACCAGAAAAGGAATCCTTCAGCCTCAAGCCTATCCCTGTTCTCTGCAAGAACAAGTTAGCTTGTCCCACTGCCCACTTTATATCCACGGCTCTGCAATTTGTTTCTGTTCAGATTCTTAAACCCATTCCCCTTTGGGCAGCACAGTGGCTCAGTGGTTAGCGCTGCTGCCTTACATAGCTAGGGACCCAGGTTCATTTCCACCCTGGGGCGACTGTGTGGAGTCTGCACATTCTTCCTGTGTCTGTGTTGGTTTCCTCTGGGTACTCCGGTTCCCTCCCACAGTCCAAAGATGTCCTGGTTAGGTGGATTGACCATTGCTAAATTGCCCACAGTGTCCAGGGATGTGTGGGTTAGGTGGATTAGCCAGGGGAAATACAGGATTACAAGAATAGAATAGGGGATGGGTCTGGGTGGGATGCTTTTTGGAGGGCTGAATGGGGTCCTTCCACTCTGTAGAGATTCTATGATTTGAAAACCGTAAGTGGATTTATGTCAACAGTCTTTTTGGGCAATACATTCCAGAACATCTTAAAGAAGTGAAAGAAGTAGCCTGACACAAGTTACAGGAGGAAATTTCACAGTTTAGGATGTGAGGCGAAGGCATGGCCACCAATGATAAGATGATGAAAATTGTGTCTGTATAAAGGGCCAAAATTGGAGGGATGTGTTTACATTTATTCAGAAAGCTTGTGCGGCTGTCAGTTTTCAGATGTATCCTTATGTTATTTTGAGGGCATGTGGTTAGGGACTTGTATTGGAGTCATACAGATACACAGCATGAAAATAGACCCTTCGGTCCAACTTGTCCATGCTGACTAGATATCCTAAATAAATCTAGTCCCATTTACCAGCATTTGACCCAAATCCATCTAAACCATGCCTATTCATATACCCATCCAGATGCCTTTTAAATATTGTAATTCTACCAGCGTCCATCACTTCCTCTGGCAGTTCACTCCATACACTCACCACTCTCTGCGTGAATAAGTTGCCCTTAGGTCCCTTTAAGTCTTTGACCTCTCACCTTAAACCTGTGCCCTCTAGTTTTGGACTCTTCCACGCCAGGGACAAGACCTTGGCCATTTACCCTATCCATGCCCTTCATGAATTGAATGCTCTGAGGTGGGACTCCATGTTATTGCCACTTTTGAACTTGGATTTTACCTTTTGGCTCATTTGCAGCATCTCAACTTAATCCCCTTAAAAATTAGCGTAGGTTCGAGTTGCACATGGACATGTTGCAGAATCCCCAACACAGACTCTGACAGAATTGCTCAGGAAATTGTAGGTTCCGCAGGGCAATTCCCTTTATATTTAGAACCAGAAGTCTCTCCTTAAGTTCGAGAATTTGGGGGCATTCAACTGATGTTAAGTAGATAGTTATTCAAGGAGAGGTAGACTATTAAATTCCCAGTCTAACTCCTGATTAAGTATTAAACTGAAACCCCAATTTACTTCACTCACCTCAACCATTCACCCAGGTTCGATTCCAGCCATGGGAAACTGCCTGTGTAGAGTTTGCATGTTCTCCTTGTGTCTGCATGGGTTTCCTCTGAGTGCTCTGGCTTTCTCCCACAGTTGAAAGACATGCAGGTTAGGTGGATTGGCCACGCTAAATTGTACATAGTGTCCAGGGATGCTGGATAGGTGGATTAGCCATGGGAAATGCAGGGTTACAGGGATAGGGTTGTGAGGATGGGCCTGGGTGGGATGCTTTTTGGAGGACTGGTGTGGACTTGATTGGTTGAATGGCCCTTTTCCACACTGTAGGGATTCTATGAAAAGAACATTGGTTGAAAGTTTAGCTTACAAGAGGATAAAAGTTGCATACAGTAATTGGTAATCTCCATCTATTGGTCAACTTAATAAAGAGCAAATCTTGGTACACCCAGTGTTGTTCGAGAAGTTGTAAGACAATCACAGATGGTTTGAAAGACATAGGACTAAGAATAAATAAATGATTTGGAGATATTATACTAGTCCTGTATGATGGACTGTGTGCTTTTTGGGAATTCAAAACAATTTTTTGTGTGTGTGTTAGTTCTTTCAAGAACTAGCTTTCTCTGAGAAGATTTCTGGTGAAGCACCTAGGATCCAGTAAATGCTCACATGACCAATTTGCCTGGGAGAGTAACAATGGAGTGGCAAAAGGGTCAACAAGAAAGAGTGTGGTTCTGGTTGAATCCGTTTTTTAGAGTTCAGAACAATCTGACTGCAGGACAAAGAACATCGCTTTCCAGCTGATTTCATTTAAAATACAGGCTGAAAAAGTTTAAAGCTCTTGGTTAACTAAAGGATTTGAACAGTGAGTGAGACATCTGTGATAGCCAAGCTTACGATGGAGAGAGAAAGGGTTCGAAATGCAAAACACCAGAGTTAAAGGATACAAAAACCTGGAGAGTTCTGATCTGAGGTGTAAAAGCCAAAAGCTTAAGACCATAAAATGTTAAGACCATAAAATGTTGGAGCGTGAGTTGGCCGTTCCACCCTTTGAGCCTGCTCCACCATTCAAAAAGATCATGGCTGATCTGATAATTGTCAATTCCACTTTTCGGTCTTTAACCCATAACCATTGATTCCCTTACTGATTAAGAATTTGTCTATCTCAGTCTTGGATGTTCTTAACAATGCAACCTTGACAGTTCTCTGGTAAAGAATTCCACAGATTTACTACCATCCAGAAGAATGAAAATTGCTGCTTATCACCGTATTAACTGGGCAACCCATCACTCTGAGATTCTAGGCCCCTGGTCCTAGAGATGGGATACATCCTTTCTGCATTTACCCTGTCAAGTCCTGTAAGAATCTTGAATGTTTCAATAAGGTCACCTCTCATTCTTCTAAACTCCCCAAAAGTCCAAGCCCAATCTACTCAACCTCTCCTGATTACAAAATCCCTCCATTATTGGAAACAGGCTAGTGAACCTTTCCTGGACTACCTCTAAGGTCAGTGTATCATTCCTTAGCCCAAGGGACCAGAGATTTCACACTATTCTAGATATGGTTTGATTTGTGCTTTGTATAGTTTTAGCAAGACTTCCCTATTCTTGTACTCCATTCCCTTTGAAAGGAAGGGCGACAATCCATTTGCCTTCCCTGCTGAACCTGTATGCTATCTTTTGTGATTCATGCACGAGGACCCACAAATCCCTCTGAGGCAGTTTTCTGCAGTCTCTATTCATCTGCTAAAGTACATAATCTTACATTTTCCTACATTTCAAACAATCTGTCAAGTGTTGCAAACTTGCTTGCCACATCTATATTCGTCTGTAGCCTCCTTGTGGCATCCTCACCACTTATCTATCACCTATTTTTGTGTCATCCACCGACTTGTTTGATAGCACATTCACTTATACCATCTAAACCATTTATATAAATTGCGGACCCAGCACTGATCCCTATGACACTCCACTAGTTACAGATTGCCTTCTTGAAAATGTTCCCTTTATCCCAAATCCCTGTCTTCTATTAGTTAATCAGTCTTCTATCCATGGTAATATCCTGTCCTCAACATCATGGGCTCTTACCTTATTAATTGGGGAGGTGATGGCCTAATGGTATTATTGCTGGACTGTTAATCCAGAGACCCAGATAATGTTCTGGGGACCTAGGTTCGAATCCTGCCGTGGAAGATGGTGGAATTTGAATTCAATAAATATCTGGAATTAAGAGTCTGGTGATGACCATGAATCCATTGTCGATTGTTGGAAAAACCCATCTGATTCACTAACGTCCTTTAGGGAAGGAAACTGCCATCCTTACCTGGCCTGGCCTGGCCTGCATGTGACTCCAGACCCACAGCAATGTGGTTGACTCTTGACCGCCCTCTGGGCAATTAGGGATGGGTGATAAATGCTGCCTAGCCAGCGACGCCGTCATCCTGTGACTGAATAAAGAAACGAAAAGTAGCTGAAATAGGTATTGAATTAGCAGTCCACAACTGGGTTAGTTGGAGCAGAACTGAAGGGAACGCTTGACCAGAAGTAAGCACAAGGTCCAAGAAATCTCCATCTCTATAAAAGAATCTTCATAATGGTACTCTGACCAAGTGGTTACTCTTCCAAATTTTGAAAGTATTTGTCTTGCCTTATGGTCTGTAAGTCAAATTGGTGTTCAAAAGACATTTGAATCAAGAGGCTTTGTCTAGAAAATAAATCACTCTGTGTTGTGTAAAATATTAGTACTGAAAGAAATCGGTAGAAGTAGGGAAATGGTGTTGAGGAAATTGATGGGGTTAAATGCTGAAAAATCCCTGGTGCCCAATAATCTACACCCTTGGGTACTTAAGGAAATGACTGTAGAAATAGTAGATGCATTGGTGGTCATCTTTAAAGATTCTCTCGATTCTGCAACAGTTGCTATATATTTGGAGAGTAGCTTATGTAACCCCATTATTTAAAAAGTGAAGTAGAGAGAAAACAGGAAATTATAGACAGGTTATACTGACATGGGAAAATGCTAGGGTCTATTATAAAAGACTTAACAGTCGAGCATTTGGAGAACAGTAGTTGAATTGGACAGAGTCAGCATTGATTTATGAAAAGAAAATCAGGAAAAAGAAACGTTCTTCTGGAATTTTAGGATGTAACCAGGGTGGCAAACCAGCAAGAGGTTAGCATGGGATTAGAGGTAGTGTGCAGACAAGAATAGAGAGCCTCACAGATGCTGCCAGACCTGCTGAGTTTCTTCAGCAATTTCTGTTTTTGTTTCAGTTCAGCATCTGCTGATAGAGAACAGGTTGGCAGATAGGAAACAAAGAGAAAAATAAACAAGCCTCGGTTCAAGTGGTAGGCAGTGGCTGGTGGGGTACAGCATGAAGCAATGCTTTTCCTCCAATTACTTACAATATGTGTTAATGATTCTGATGAGGGAACTAAATGTAATATCTCCCAAGTTTGCAGCCAACACAAGGCTGCATGAGAGGAAAATGCAGTGATGCTTCAATGTGCTTTGGGCAGGTGCATGTCGGATTAAGTATTATGTGAATTGATATGAGGTTATCCACTTTGGTAGTGAAAATAAGAAGGTAGGTAGTGATCGATTGGAAAGGTGGTGGTGCAACAAGGCCTGGAAGAACTTGTACACCAGTTGCTGAAAGTAAGCATACCTGTGAAGAAGACAAATGGAGTTGGTATTCATAGAGACGGGATACTAGTACAGGAACAGTGAACATAGAACATAGAATTGTACAGCACAGTACAGGCCCTTCGGCCCATGATGTTGTGCCAAACTTTTACCCGAAACCTAAGGTCTATCTAACCTCCACCACTACCTTATACTATCATCCATATGCTTATCTAATAGCTGCTTAAATGCCCCTAATGAGGCCGACTCCACTACCCTCTCCGGCAATGCATTCCATGCCCCTACCACTCTCTGATGTCTACCTCTGACGTCTCCCCTATATCTACCTCCACTCACTTTAAAACTATGCCCCCTCTTAATGGCTACCTCCACCCTAGGAAAACGTCTCTGGCTGTCCACTCTGTCTATACCTCTGATCATTTTGTACTCAACTATCAAGTCACCTCTCTTCCTTGGTCGTTCTAAAGAGAAAAGCTCTAGCTCTCTCAAGCCTTTCCTCATAACACCTTCCCTTCATTCCAGGCAACATTCTGGTAAATCTCCTCTGCACCTTTTCCAACGCTTCCACATCTTTCCTGCAATGAGGCGACCAGAACTGGACACAATACTCCAGATGTGGCCAAACCAGAGTTTTGTATAGCTGGAGCATAACTTCAGGGCTCTTGAACTCAATCCCTCTATTAATGAAAGCTAACACACATTATGCCTTCTTAACAACTCTATCCACCTGGGTGGCAGTTTTCAGGGAACTGTGGACATGAACCCCAAGATCCCTCTGCTCCTCCACACTGCCAAGAATCTTTCGGTTAACCCTGTATTCTGCTTTCAAATTTGTCCTTCCAAGATGAATCACCTCACACTTTTCAGGGTTAAACTCCATCTGCCACTTGTCAGCCCAGCTCTGCATCCTATCAATGTCCCTTTGTAACCTAGAACAGCCCTCTCGACCCCCTTCGTATTGTCCGCGAACTTACAAATCCACCCTTCCACTTGTACATCCAAATCATTTACAAAAATCACAAATAGAAGAGGACCCGGAACAGATCCTTGTGGTACACCACTTGTAGCTGAGCACCATGTTGAATATTTTCCGTCCACTACCCCCCTTTGTCTTCTAAGGGTCAGCCAATTCTGAATCCAATCTGCCACATTTCCCCCTATCCCATGTCTCCTTACCTTCTGCATGAGCCTACCATGGGGAACCTTATCAAATACCTTACTTAAATCCATGTATACCACATCTACTGCTCTACCTTCATCCAGGTGTTTGGTCACCTCTTCAAAGAATTCAATAAAGTTTGTGAGGCATGATCTACCCCTCACAAATCCATGCTGACTATCACAAATCAAACTGTGCCTATCCAAGTGACCATAAATGCTATCTCTCAGAGCCCTTTCCAATAATTTGCCCACCACTGAAGTAAGACGAACTGGCCTGTAGTTTCCAGGGTTATCCCTATTCCCTTTTTTGAACAAAGGAATGACGTTTGCCATTCTCCAAGCTTCCGGCACTATACCCGTAGACAGTGAGGACGAAAAGATCGTCGCCAAAGGCCCTACGATCTCTTCCCTCGCTTCCCATAGAATCCTTAGATAAATCTCATCAGGCCCTGGGGACTTACCTATCTTCAAGTTCCTCAAAATTCCTCGTACACCTTCCTTACTAACATCCACCTCCTCTAGCCTACCAGCCTGTTTCACACTGTCCTCCCCGACAGCTAGGTCCCCCTCAGTTGTGAATACCAAAGAAAAGTATTCATTAAGGACCTCTCCTATCTCTTTAGGCTCCGTACACAAATTCCCTTTAAAATCCTTGATCGGCCCTACCCTTTCTCTGGTCATTCTCTTATTCCTCACGTATGTGTAAAAAGCCTGGGGGTTTTCCTTAATCCTATCTGCCAAGGTTTTCTCATACTCCCTTATAGCTCTTCTAAGCCCTTTCTTCAGCTCTTTCCTGGCTAACTTGTATCCCTCTTGAGCCTTTTCAGATCCTTGTTTCCTAAACCTTATATAAGCATCTTTCTTCCTCTTAACTAGTCGTTCGACCTCTCTTGGGAACCAAGGCTCCCTCACTCAACTGCATCTTCCCTGCCTGCTAGGGACAAACATATCAAGCACACGCAGTATGCATTCCTTAAACAATATCTACATTTCTATAATGCTCTTCCTGAACAGCGTCTATTCCTATTTTATGTTACCCAGTTCTTGCCTAACCGAATTATAACTACCCTTCCCCCAATTATAAACCTTACCCTGCCGTATGTACCTATCCTTTTCCATGACTATTGTAAAAGTAACAGAGTTACGATTGCTGCTGCCAAAATGCTCTCCTACCAACAGATCTGACACTTGGCTCAGTTCATTGCCAAGCACCAAATCCAAAGTGGCCTCTCCTCGTGTTGGTCCATCTACACACTGTGTCAGGAATCCTTCCTGAACGGACTGGACAAAATCCGCTCCATCTAAACTATTACAACTAAAAAGTTTCCAATCAATATTTGGAAAGTTGAAGTCACCCACGACTACAACCTTGTGACTTCTGCACCTTTCCAGTGTCTGCCTCCCAATTCACTCCTCCACTTCTCTGCAACTATTAGGAGGTCTGTAAAAAAAAAAACACCCCAACAAAGTGACTGCTCCTTCCTTGTTCCTGTCCTCAACCCAAACTGACCCTAGACATATCATTCTCGAACTGCGTTTCAGTAGCTGCTGTACTAGTCCTGACTAGCAATGCCACTCCTCCGCCTCTTTTACCACCCTCCCTATTTCTTTTAAAGCATTTAAATACTGGAACTTCCAACAACCATTCCACTCCCTGAGTTACCCAAGTTTCTGTAATGACCACAACATCGTAGTTCCAAGTACTGACTCGTGCTCCAAGTTCATCTGCCTTATTTCTGATACTTCTAGCATTGAAGTATACACACTTCAAACCATCCCTGTGTCTACAATTACACTCCATCGACCGCATTTCTTTATTATCAACCTCACTCCCTGTTGTGTCTGTTGGAATGCTTGAATACCTTATCCTCTGAATTACAAATCCTGTTCCCCACTCCCTGCCAATCTAGTTTAAACCATCCCGTATAGCTTGAACAAACCCTACCTATGTCCGTGACACCACCCACGCCCTCCACCTCCTCCAGAACTTCCAATTCCCCGGTCCCCAACACCTCATTTTTACTATGGACGTCCAGTCCCTATACACCTGTATTCCCCATGCAGATGGCCTAAAGGCCCTCCGCTTCTTCCTGTCCAGCAGAACTGACCAATCCCCCTCCACCGACACCCTCATCCGCTTAGCCGAACTCGTCCTCACCCTCAACAACTTCTCTTTCAATTCCTCCCACTTCCTGCAGACAAAGGGGGTGGCCATGGGTACCCGCATGGGCCCAAGCTATGCCTGCCTCTTTGAGGGCACGTGGAACAATCCCTCTTCCGTACCTACACTGGCCCTAAACCCCACCTCTTCCTCCGTTACATTGATGACTGCATCGGCGCCGCCTCGTGCTCCCACGAGGAGCTCGAACAGTTCATCCACTTCACCAACACCTTCCACCCCAACCTGAAGTTCACCTGGACCATCTCCAACACTTCTCTCTCCTTCCTGGACCTCTCTGTCTCCATCTCGGGTAACCACCTAGAAACCGATTTCCATTTCAAGCCCACTGACTCCCACAGCTACCTGGAATACACCACCTCCCACCCACCTTCCTGCAAAAATGCCATCCCCTATTCCCAATTCCTTCGCCTCCGCCGCATCTGCTCCCAGGATGAGACATTCCACCCCCGTACATCTCAGATGTCCTCATTCTTCAAGGACCGCAACTTCCCCCCCACAGTGGTCGAGAACGCCCTCGACTGTGTCTCCCGCATTTCCCGGAACACATCCCTCATGCCCTGTCCCCGCAATAATAACCAAAAAAGAATCCCCCTCGTCCTCACATACCACCCCACCAACCTCCGGATCCAACGCATCATCCTCCGACACTTCTGCCATCTGCAATCAGACCCCACCACCAAAGACATTTTTCCCTCCCCACCCTTATCTGCCTTCCGGAGGGCCCACTCCCTCCGCGACTCCCTTGTCCGCTCCACACTCCCCTCCAGCTCCACCTCACCTGGCACTTTTCCCTGCAACCGCAGGAAGTGCTACACCTGCACCCACACCTCCTCCCTCACCCCAATCCCAGGCCCCAAGAAGACTTTCCACATCAGGCAGATGTTCACCTGCACATCTGCCAATGTGGTATACTGCATCCGCTGTACCCGTTGTGGCTTCCTCTACATCGGGGAAACCAAGCGGAGGCTTGGGGGGACCGCTTTGCAGAACACCTGCGCTCAGTTTGCAACAAACAACTGCACCTCCCAGTCGCAAACCATTTCAACTCCCCCTCCCATTCCTCAGACGGCATATCCATCCTGGGCCTCCTGAAATGCCACAGCGATGCCACCCGAAGGCTGCAGGAACAGCAAATCATATTCAGCCTGGGAACCCTGCAGCCCAATGGTATCAATGTGGATTTCACAAGTTTCCAAATCTCCCCTCCCCAACCGCATCCCAAAACCAGCCCAGCTCATCTCCACCTCCATAACCTGTTTTTCCTCTCACCTATCTCCTCCTCCCACCTCAAGCCCCACCCCCATCTCCTATCGACTAACATCATCCCGCCCCCTTAACCTGTCCGTCCTCCCTGGACTGACCTATCTCCTCCCTACCCCCCTACCTACACTCACCTTTACTGGCTCCATCCCCGCCTCTTCGACTTGTCTGCCTCCTCTCCACCTATCCTCTCCTCTATCCGCCTCCCCCTCTCTCCCTATTTATTTCAGAACCCTCTTCCCCTCCCCCATTCCTGATGAAGGGTCTAGGCCCGAAACGTCAAGTTTTCCTGCTCCTATGATGCTGCTTGACCTGCTGTGTTCATCCAGCCCCACGCTTGTTATCTCCCTCCCAGGATATTTGTGTCCTTCCGGTTCAGGTGAAACCTGACCTTCCTGTACAGGCCCCACCTTCCCCAGAATGTGCTCCAATTATCCACGTAATGGAAGCCCTCCCTCCTAGACCAGCCCTGTAGCCACATGTTTAGCTGCGCACTCTCCCTTTTTCTTACCTCGTTATCACGTGGCACGGGTAGTAATCCAGAGATAACTACCCTGTTTGTCGTGAACTTCAGCTTCCAGCCTAACTCCCTGTCCTCGTTTTTCACATTCTCAGCCCTTTTTCTTCCTATGTCATTGGTACCATTGTGTACTATGACCTGCAGGTTGCTCACCCTCCCCCTTAAGGATTTTGAAGACACGATCCGAGACATCACGGACCCTGGCACCCGGGAGGCAACATACCATCAGTTCGTCTCGTTCGCGATCACAGAACTGCCTGTCTGTGCCTCTAACTATTGAATCCCCCACTACAATTGCTCTCCTGTTCTCCCCCCTTCCCTTCTGAGTCACAGGGCCAGACCCTGTACCAGAGACCCAGTCCCTGTGGCTTACCCCTGGTAGGTCGTCCCCCTCAACGTATCCAAAACAGTATACTTATTGTTGAGGGGAACGACCACAGAGGATCCCTGCACTGACTGTTTCCTTCACTTCCCTTTCCTTACTGTCACCCAACTGCCTTCATTCTTCGGGGTAACTATGTCCCTGTAGCTTGTTTCTATCACCACCTCAGCGTCCCGAATGATCCTGTGTTCATCCAGCTCCAGCTCCAGTTCCCTAACACGGTCTTTGAGGAGCTGGAGCTGGGTGCACTTCCCACAGGTGAAGTCAGCAGAGTCACTGCTGTTGACTCTTAACTCCCAGATCCTGCAGGAGGAAAATTGCACTGCCCTGACTGCCAGCCCCTCTAAATTTAAACTTACCTGAAAGATTCCGCCCAAACTATGTTTCCCTGGGCTCCTGTCGCTCCCAGTCTCCTCCTTCTCCGCCGTCGAAAACGAAGGCCCTGAAGCACTAATGGTAAGTTATTATACTCGCTGCTTACCTTTCCCGCAGTCCCCTTGTGCTCTCTCCTGACTCCCACTGCTGAACAAATGGAGGCTGCAGACTCACGAGGTAAATCTTTTCAACTGAAAAGCTTACCTTCCCCGCAGTCCCCTCGCACTCTCTCCCAACTCCCACTGCTGAACAAAGGAAGTCATACTGCAGTTGTCTACGGTCTTGGTGAGACGCCATCTTGAGTATTGCTTGCCATTTTGGTCTTATTATCTGAGGAACGATTTTCTGGCTATGGAGGGAGTACAATGATGGTTTCCCAGATTGATTCCTGAGATGGCAGGACTGACGTATGAAGACAGTCTGGATTATTTAGGTCTAGATTCAGTGGAGTTTAGGACAGTGAGGGGTATCTCATAGGACCTTATAAAATTCTAACAGGACTTCAGGGTAAATGCAGGAAGAATGTTCCCAATGGCTGGGGAGTCCACAGCCAGGGTTCACAGTGTAATGATATGGGATAGGCCATTCAAGGCTGAGATGAGGGGAAATTCCTTTACTCCGAATGGTGAGCCTGTGGAATTCTCTGTTACAGAAATTGGTTGAGGTCAAAACATGGAATATTTTCAAGAAGGTATTGACGTAGTTCTTATGGCTAAAGGGATCAAATGTACGGCGAGAAAGTGGGAATAGGGTACTGAGTTGAATGATCAACCACGATCATATTTAATGGTAGAGCTGTCTTGAAGGGCTGAATGGCCTACTTCTACTCCAGTTTTTTTTAATGTTCCTATGTTATGGTTTTTGAGTTTTATGCAATTGATCATTTACGATAGTGTAGTCATGAATGTTCATATGCTTTTGTTTCTGTGTAGCAGAATTCATTTCGTTTAAACCATAATCCATGAACCTTGTGGCTTTGTTCCTTTCACAAATGTTGGAATTTTTAGATTCTTAACAAAAAAAAGCATGTACTTATTTTTATCAGGGATCATAACACCTGAGATGCAGCATAGACCTGCGAAACCTACATAGTGTAATGTAATGAATGATGTGCTTTACAACTTGCCTTTTTAAAATTCAGAGTTTTGTGATTGGCTCCTGTAGTTTAGTTACATGGCTGTCCAAGTAGTCATTATTAAATATTAATCAACCTCAAAGAATTAAGTGCTAGCAATTTTGCATATACTATAAAGTTGATTAAAAATTTAAGAAATGAGCTTACCGTAGATTCATAGCACCATTAGGGCATACGTTTTGTATGAATTTATTGTGATAAAGATGTAGGCTGAAAAGTATAGACAGGCTGTTTGCAGGTTCTAAAAATCACAGGATTCTATACACGCTTTAAAATATTGATGTATACAAAGTTACAATGAATTTTTAAAAAACAAACAAAATGGCACATCCTAAAGCAAGTTTGTACATATAAATGTATGTTTTTCTTTGATTCTTTTTATCTTCAGCTGCAAATTTTCTTTCATGTTTGAAATACTTTTCCACTTAATTATTGCTAATATAGTGCATTTATGCACCTATTTCCACAAGGTGGCAGTAATTTCTTAATTATGGATGATTTCATCTCTTGACGCCTCATGATAAACAAATGTTATTAAACGTGCAGATAGAATATAAAAAATCATGTTGTTTTTGTCTGTAAACTGTGACAGCAGAAATCTACCTGTTATGCATGATGGGGTCGAGTGAACATTTGATCCTCCTGACAGAAGTAAGCAGATGTCCCAATGAGTTGAACACAATCAGAAATCCATGTTTATGAGAGACAAACATTGGTGTTGATGACTTCTTGCAGTTTCCTGACATGGTTCAGCTGGACAAAGAACCCCCAGTAGTTGAGCTCGTAAAAGCCATTGATTGTTGAACAAACAGAAGGATAGAAGTTCAGCCTGTTGAGACGATCATTGTTTTTCTATCATTTTTCTCCATTTTGGTTTGGAACTGTAAATTGCATTGAGAATTGAACGTAGCTTTTTTTTTGGAAAAAGGAGAAAACAAAAGACTGATGTT
The DNA here is from genome assembly GCA_024137785.1 of Ginglymostoma cirratum. Taxonomy (NCBI): domain Eukaryota; kingdom Metazoa; phylum Chordata; class Chondrichthyes; order Orectolobiformes; family Ginglymostomatidae; genus Ginglymostoma; species Ginglymostoma cirratum. Next base: position 6,274,080 of record JAHRHZ010000100.1, read on the forward strand.
TGCTATTGAACTGACCTGGAAAGATGATTGTTAAATACTGTTGCTAGAACAGTATAGACAAACTGACAGTGAGATGCCGTTAGCTCAGGGACTGAAAGCTGGTCAGGTGTTGAATTGGTCAAACAAGGGAGGACAAGGTCTGGCCAGCCAACCACAGAGAATGTTGTAAAAGAAAAAGAAACCAATTGGGTTTTTGGGTAGGAGGCAGTGTTGCTTTGGAAGCTGTAGGATTTTTTTCTGGTTTTGCTCTATATAGTAATTCTCCAGTTATCAACTTGCTGAAAGTCCTGAGAAAAGAGCCCCAAGCTATAAGAAACAAGGAAAAGTCTCCAGAAGTCTGTGGAAGCTATTTGTATTGACAGGTGATTTTGGAATTCCGGTGAGATGCTATCCTTTGTGCCTGTTATACAACGCATCAGGTTTCATGTAGGTTTGGTATTCATTACTGAAATGGCTATCAAACTAGCAACTTATGATTATTTTAATTTTTAACATTTATCCCAAGTTATTTCATCCCAAATAGATTTCATTTGTTGCATGTTTATGCAGATGGAACAATACCAACAATTATAGCTGTTTGAATTTCCTGACCACTCAAGATAGACCAGTACCACAAAAATATAATTAGACCAGTGAATGGCATATAAAATGTCATGTTGTTTCGCCTTGTGAACTGGGCACTGTTTTTAGCATTTCAAGTTGTAATTTCATTTGAAGTGACATCTGGCTGAAACATTTTTGTTGAATTTCATTGTTTATTGCAAGGTATCTGTTTCTGAATAACTAGCAGTGATGACTCATGTACATTGAAATGCTACACAGATTAAGCACATCTGAGTAAATTTTGGCATATTTTGGGTGACACCACTTTTTCTGTGAAAACTGTGACAATATAGATCATAAATCTTTAACCTCAACTTTAAATCTGTGCCATCATTTTTCCATCTGATCATTCACAGCATGATGTGCACCAAAAATTTCCAAAGGCTGAAACACAGTACAAATTCTGATCACTGAATTTATCATTGTACAATATCTAAATTAAAAACAGAATGTTCTAGAGAAACTCAGCACCCAGAACTGGCAAAGATACTTGGTGGAAATAGGAAACCACTGAAGAATTTTTGCCAGGATGAAAAGTCATTCAGTAATAAGTTCTTCATGTTGTCCAATAATTATTGTATTTTATCTCATTACCCGGCTCACCCACTCCCACATTTACAAACACAGACACTTGCTCACTCTTTTCATCGCCTCTTGATTTGACTACTTTAGTGCTCTCCTGGCTAACCTGGCATTCTCCTTGAACTTCAGCTCATCCAAAATTCTACTGCTCCGTCCTATGGCAAGGCAAGTCCTACTTGATCTTCATCTTCATCTGTGCTGTATTGGCTTCTGATTCAGTTCCCAAAATTTAAATTTTTCATGCTCATACTTAAATAACTTCATAGCATTATTCTGCCTTATCTCTGAAATCTCCCCCAATCCAAAAAGTGTCCTGCTCAGACCTTTCTATCCTTCTGTTTGTGACCTGTTGTGCCTCCCACTTCTTTTACCCCACCATAGAGTGCTCTACTTTCAGTAATGTCAGTCTTGGTCTTTTGAAATACCCATCTAAACCCTTCAGTTCTTGACATGCTGTATTTCTTCGAGATCCTACTCAAATTTTCACTTTCCCCAAGCTTTCATTCAGCGCCCCCCGCCCAGTATTTCCTTTGTTGACTTAAATTATTTTTACAACTTTAGAGAGCAACTGAAGACATTCTTCTGTGTTGAAAGCTTTGGCTATATGCATAGTGTTCAAATTATGTTATGTGCTGAAAAAGTTGCTTTGCAGCACAGATTCATCTACTGGGTTTCAGTAGAATTGTTGAGTTTCTCCAGCATTGTCTTGTTTTATTTTAGATTTCTAGCATCTGCAGCATTTTTGCTTTTATTAGTTTTGTAGTTTTTAATTCATTCAAGGGATGTGTGTATCTCTGGTCGGTACTTACTATCCATCTCTAATTACCCAGAGGCCAGTTAAGAGTCAACCACTTTGCTTTGGGTCTGAAGTCACATGTAGGCCAGACCAGGATAAAGATGGCACTCTCCTTCCCTGGAAGATATCAGTGAACCAGATGGGGTTTCCCCCAACAATTTGTGGTCATCATTAGACTCTTATTCCCTTTTTTCAAAATTGAATTTTATCTGCTGTGGCTGGATTCAAACCCACGTCCACAGAATATTACCTGGATTAACAGTCTAGTGATAATACCATTAGGCCATCACCTCCCACTACTTCTACTATCCCTTGTTCAACTAGGAAATCTGAAGAAGAGTCTTTGGACTTGGAGCATCAAGTCTTTCTCTCTCTCCATAAACGCTGCCATGCCTGCTGAGTTTCTATGACATTTTCTGTTTCTATTTTAGATAATAAACTCTGTGATCAGAATTTGCATTGCAACTGTATGTTTCAGCCTTGGGATGTTTTTGGTGCACACTATGCTGAAATACAAAATTGTTGATTTTGTGGAGCTTTCATCCTGGGGTTAAACATGCATACTTGGACCTGCACAATTCAAGTTTCCTTGTGAAATTCGAAATCAAGACAAGTCTGGTAGATGATGTAGTTCAACAAAAAAAGAATTCAGTAAAACGTGATTTCTCTGATTGTTTACCTATAACCATGTGTTAAATGGGAGTAGAAATTCAGAAGATTCAAGGTTTGATTCCAAGCTCATGTTGGGCTAACTATTGTTATTCGGTGTAGTGTTTAGGTTACTGTGATTGACCTCCTTACCTTCACCCAGAAAGGACAATCAACTAGGAATCATTGTGTAGACATCAAGGATGAACATGATTATGCCTGGCTGTGGAACAGATTAGTGAAGATGTGGATGAGATCAAATGCAGGTTGCTGTTCGAGGAGCATATCTCAGCTGTATGAAGGAAAATAATGAAAATAATAATGTGAAAAATTCACATACTTTAGCAAATGAAATTTAAATTAATTGTGATGAAAATATTTCTGAATAAACTGACATTAGTGGTGCATATTACTAAAATTGGAATGATACAGAGAATATTAGCGTGGCCCATGTGCAATGATGACTCTAAAATTCATGAAGCAGTCCCTATTTTGGGGTCCCTCTTGTGGCGCAGTGGTAGCATCCCTACCCCTGGATTGGGATGCCAGGGTTCAAGTCCCATCTGCTCGAGAGGTGTATAGGAACATCTCTGAACAGGTTGATTAGAAAAATAAGTTAAATAATTGTTAGATTGGAATAGTAAGTATGTTGGGAATTAAGTTGCATAGATGTTGTACTGCATCATCATTTTGCAATTTAAATGTAAAACTCTTGTTGCCACAGCACATGCAATTAATAGTTTGCTTTTCAGAATTATATTCCTATTGGAAATTTTTCTGTACCACTCTTGGGAGTTAACCTTTCTGTCATTTGAATAATTTAATGTGATCAGCTGCTCTGTCAATTTATGGCAGTTGTTTTGAAGGTATTAATTTGTGGTACTAATTAGCTTTTTAGCATATCAGCTTGTCACAAAAGAGAAAATTAAACATTCTGAAATAGCCTGGCAACTTTTATGCACTTCTTGCTAACATAAAGCAACGTGCATGACAAATAGAAACTGAAATTCTTTTGGAAGCCTTGCAACTGATTGCTGTTTCTTTGTATAGGAGTGATGAAGCTCACACCATGACTATGAGCTTTCCATAATGCTGTGGTGGTGGGTGACATAGGAAGTATGGACCTGACTAACGGACAGTCGAGCATGATATATTTCACAGCCACTCCTTCTGAGGTAGGTCTTCTATTTACTCCTCAAACCCTCTTTCATCCATCTGTTTGTTTTCTTATTTGTTAATTTTTTGTGCATGGAGGCAAGGAATGCGCTTTACATAATTGTACTTATTGAGAAAGGGAGAGAGTTGGGTCGATTTGATGAAAGAAGTCGGTTTTTAGAAAATAAGTTTTAAAATCAGTTCAAATGAAATTGTTGGGCTCCAGGTTTGAAGTGGCAGTTGAATGGTCCTTGTCAATGGACATGGGCAACTAAAGTTTAGAAGGCCTGGTTACATAGCAATTATTAGGTCTACGTAAATGGGAAATAGCGAGGAGACAGTAACTGTTAAAGTCAGTGGTGTCATTATGCAACAAGATTCCAAGTTTGAAGACATTTTCTGTGACAAAACAAAACAAAATCAATGTTGATGAAACATTACTTAATAGATGGCTAATGCTGTCATGTACAGAAAAGGTATTTCTTCTCAGTTTCTTTAAACATCCCCTTGCCGTGGTTACATTACACCATGCTGCTCTCGCAGCAGAATTGTATTCTTGTTTGGAAGATCCCAACAGCACGCTCTTTGCTCCCTGCTTCACTAAAGCAGGACTGCCACATTTCTTTTAAAAGCCAGTTTTCAGTGTTTAAGTCTATCGGTAGAATTTTAAGACAACTGGTGCTGGGCCGCTGCTCCCTATGACGATGATGTCACATTGACTTATTGCTGGGCAGAACTTGTGGAAGCTAAAATGCTCCATTTAACCTTAAATTAGAAGAGGCGCTTTAAAGCATAGGCCTTTTAAAAAATGTATTCACAGGATATGTATGTCACTGGCTAGGCCAGCTTTGGTTGCCCATCCCTAACTGTCCAGAGACCAGTTAAGAATCAGCCACATTGCAGTGGGTCTGCAGTCACATGTAGGCCAGACCAGGTAAGGATAGCAGTTTCATTTCAAACTAACTGCACAGAGGCTGGTTGACCTTGCCCTGAATTAAATTGTCTCCCTTGCTTAAAGGAGGCATCTGGCTAGCATTCGTGTTTCTGCTGCCATTTCAACCCCCCACAAGGTTTGGGAATATCAGGTTTAACTTGGTGTGGAGTCTGCTCCCATCAGCAACTCTGCTGGATCTATTCTCATTGTTAAGTGAGCAATGGTCCTGTAATCAGTTAGGAACTGCAATAGTTTGGCATCAAGTGACGCTGTAGGCTGCTTCTTTAAGCCTGTCTTCAACATTTGGACCGCTCTTTCCACCTGACCATTGCACATTGGATGTTATAGAGCTGTCCTTATGTGCCAAATGCCATTCAACTTCAGGAAATACTCAAATTCCATGCTGGTAATTGATGTCCCATTGTCCGTGACCATTATTACTGGGAGTCTGCGTATTGCGAACGATGCGTGCAGCTTCTCAGTTGTCATCCCTGAGTTTGCTCAACAGGCTTTATGCACGTCCAACTACTTTGGATGGGTATCCACATTGACCAGGAACGTTGAGCCCATGAAAGGACCGGCATAGTTGACATGTAACCAAGTCCAAAGTTTACCTGGCCATTCCTGTGAATGTGCGGCTGCCGCCAGTGGCAATTTTTGCCCTTGTTGGCACTGTGGACACTGCCCCACCAATGCAGCTATACCAGCGTTCAGTTCTGGCCATCATACATAGCTTATTGCTAGATATCTTCATCTTGGAAATTCCTGGATGAACCTGGTGGAGTTCGGCCAGTATCTGGCGGTGACCTTTACTCGGGATGATCACACTTGCTTCCCAAAGTAACATGCCGTCTTCTACACTGATCTGGTCTCACCAGGTCCAGAAAGGTTTCAATCCTGGTTGTGATGGCCCTGTCATCTCCCCAGTTACCACCCGCTGTTTAGTTTTGCTAGGACAGGATCTTTTTGTGTCCACAGTCAGATATTGCCAGTGGTGACTGGAAGTGTGTCCAGGAGGTTTAAAACCAGAACAAACCCTTCCAGGGGAGGCACTATCAGTGGAGTATCTGCCAGTGGGAGGTGGCTCAGGGCATCCACATTAGCCACTTGGCTTCCTGGATGGTGTCCTAGCTTGAACTTGTATGCACTGAGAATAGGGGCCCACTTCTGAATTCTACCGGAAGCTGTGGGCGGCACCACCTTGTCTTTCAATAGCCTATCAGGGGTTTGTGATCTGTTATAATGACAAATTCTTGCCTGTAAAGATGCTGGTGGAACTTCCTCACACCAAAGATGACCGCCAAAACTACTTTCTCTATCTGGGCACATTTGCGTTCAGTACCAGCCAAAGCCTGGGGAGCATACAGATGTTCCTCTCTTTTGGGTCACTGGTGAGCCAATGCTGCCCCGACACCGTACGGGTATGTACCGTACATGTCAGCACTGCCTCTCACTCCGGATCATAGTGGGCCAACAACTTAGATGATAGCTGCTTTTTCACTCCCCTAAAGACTACTTCTAGGCCATGTCAACATTTACAAAGCTGACCCTTTTCCAGTAGCAGGTGTAAGGGTACCAAGGCGGAGGCAAGGTTTTGTATGAATTTTCTGTAATAATTCACTAACCCAAGGAAAGACCTAAGCCTTGGTACAGATGTGGGAGTTGGGGGTCCTTTGATTGCCCTCATTTTATCTTCCAATGGGTCTAACCAGTTTTGTCGACTCTGTAACCCAAGTAGGGTTGGGCACTTGAGCACTTGGGTGCCTGGATCACACATTTTTCACTTCTAAACCTGCCCGGGAGAAGCATTTAAGCACAATGTCCAAGATCTCTGAGCGCTCTTTATTGGTCGTCTTGGTTATTAGCATGTCATCCAGATATATGATGAGCTGGAGTAGCCCTTGTAAAATGTTCTTCATGGTCCACTGGAAAAGGGTGCAGGCCGATGATCGCCCAAATGGCAGTCTTGTATATTGGTATGAACCCTTATGAGTGTTAATTGTGGCATACTCTTGAGACTTCTCGTCTAGTCACATTTGCAGTAGGCATGGCTGCTGTCCACCTTTGTAAAGGACAGCCCCCTGCCCTGCCAACCTTGTGCAAAAGTCCTCTATGTAAGGGATCGGATGTTTATCCAGCTGTGAGAAGCAGTTTACCATTTGCTTAAAATTCTCACAAAAGTGAACTGAGCCATCAGGCTTCATAATCGATATGACTGGTGTTACCCATTCTGTAAACTGCACTGGTTTGACGATTTGAGATAACAAGGTGTGGAGCTGGATGAACACAGCAGGCCAAGCAGCATCATAGGAGCAGGAAAGCTTGACGTTTCGGGCCTAGACCCTTCTT
>JAHRHZ010000100.1:6285658-6303978 GCA_024137785.1 Ginglymostoma cirratum
AACATTAACATTAACATTAACATTAACATTAACATTAACATTAACATTAACATTAACATTAACATTAACGAGGTCCGTTTAAGAGTCTGATAACAGGGAAGAATGTATACAAACATTTATATCTTCGGCCCGATGCAAGAGGGTGGAAAAGAGTATAACCTGGGTGGGAATGGTCTTTGATTATGTTGGTTGCATTCCTCATGCAACAGGAAATATAAATATAAATGATTGGCTGGGCTGTGTTCACAACTCTGTAGTTTCTTTCGATCTTGGGAAGAGCAGTTACTGTATCACACTGTGATGCGTTTAGGTCGGATGCTTCTGTGATACATCTATAAAAATTGAGTCTTTGTGGACATGCTGAATCTTCTTAAGCTTTTGAGGAAGTAGAAGCAATGCTGTGCTTTCTTGACCAGGACAGATTGTTGGTGATTGTCACTCCCACGAACTTGACGCTGTCAACCATCTCCACCTCAGAACACCTTGATGCAGACAGGGGCGTGCCTTCCGCTCTGCTTCCCGAAGTCAATGACCAGCTCCTTCGTTTTGCTGACATTGATGGAGAGACTGTTGTCTTCACACCGTGCTGTTAAACGCTCTGTCTTTCCTGTACGTTGTCTCATCGTTGTTTGAGATCCAACTTACAACGGTGGTGTTGTTAATAAACTTGTAAATAGAGTTGGTGTGGAATTTGACCACACAATCTTGTGCATGTAAGGTGGATAGTAGGGGCATGAGTATGCAATCTTGTGGTGCACTGGTGTTGAGGATTATCATGGAGGATGTATTGTCGCCCATGCTTACTGACTGTGGTCTGTTAGTCAGGAAGTTGAGAATCCAGTTACAGAGAGGGGAGCAGAGACCCAGGACCCGGAGTCTGTTTGGAATTATGATGATGAATGTGGAGCTGTAGTCAATAATGTACCGACAGTTTGCCTTACTACCTAATACCGCCAACATCAGTACTTATAAAATAAGCACTGCAGCAAATCATCAAATGCTCTTTTGGTGGCACGTTCCAGCCTCATGCCTTCTACCATCAATGAAGAACAGCAGGATCATGAGAATATTCTTACCTGTAAGCTACCCTTTGAGGTAGCAAACGATTTGGGTTTGACGATTTACTGATGCTTCATTATAATTATTTGGTTGCAATTTGAAAGTTTCAACCTATCATTCTTCTCGTCATCACCAAAAGGACTGCAGCAATTTCATTGAAATCCTACAAGGAATATACAATCAGAAGGAGCTTTGCTAGTGTTGCCCACATCCTGAGAAACATGTATAGAATCAGCACGTCATGTAGTTGAGCAAAATATATGTATTTGGAAAGTTGTAGCTCAACCACACTATTTCAATGTTTATCCTAGGGAGGAAGAGAAAAATTGCCAGAATAACCATATTTTTTGGTGGTCTTGTAACCTCTGCCATCTATAAACTCCAAACTTAAAGAACTTTGCTATCCGAATCTATTCAGCATTAAATACTGCTGACGCTGAACATCCACAACGATGTCTTTGCTTAGTTATATTGTACTTGCTCTTCAGTATTTTGTATTTCAAATTCTCACTCTGTCGATAGATTCCTTTGATCTTAATTTATTTCCAACTTCTGGAACCATTTCAGAACTTAATATTTCCTGTCTGTACCCTATTGTTTTCTGTTTTTGCTGTTATGCTATCCTCTAAATGACGCCTGATTATATTATTTGATGAAGATCTGATGTCCTCAACTCACAAATATCTTTCATTCCTGCAGCGGAGTAGCAGCTCTGAATCTCTGAGTGAGAAAGCTTCTAATGACCCTAAGAAAAGTTTTGATGCAGTGGTCTTTGATGTCCTGAAGGTGACGCCAGAAGAGTTTGCTGTGAGTATAGTTGGTGACTAAGGTCTTTGCAGCAAATCTGTGGATTGTGTGTGAAATAGTGAAAAGAACAACAGAAATTCAACAAATGTAATATCATCGATTATTAACAATGTCATTTTGGAGTTTGGTTACATACATTGGGGTAATTTTTACTTAACGGGAGGGAAAATACACGCAGAGCTTTTAATGATTGTACTTTAAAATACATTCTATTTCTTTGAAAATTTAATTGTCAAAATTATCCTGTTTTGGGTATTCTTCTTGGTGATATCATTAAATCAAAAGAGGTGCCTGCATCTTCTATGTTAATTTTGACAACTTCAGTTATTTTAGTTGAGGCAATTTGAGACCACCCTGATGGCTGACCCGGAGAAACTTGATTCTAGGGTTAGGTGGATGGTTGACAAGTAAGCAAGAAATGAAGGGAAGTCTTTTCTGGCGTATCAGTTTCAAAACAGCTCTTGTAAACATGCCCTGCCTTGAAAATGAATGCAAATGATTATTTCTTGTCAGTAACTTTGACAAATTGGTGGAGAACTTCAGAAGAACATACGTACAGAAATAGAGCCTTAACACTGAATTGTTAAGCTGACTGTGTTGGGTCACAGAACACCTTCAAGCTTTGTACAGATTAGAGAATACATGTTACAATTCCCTCACTTCAGTATCAATATGCCCTACGTGATCTTTATTTTCCCTCCACCTTTCATAGGAATTGTTAGTTATTTTTACCCAAGGCCTTTGATTGTAAGACATCTATGCTACTAACCTTGACATTTGAATGTCTAGGTTGGTATTTGTTTCTCTGCACACCTATAGTTCCCACTTGCTTTGATAGCTTTGCTTATTACTGACTATTTGTCTGAAGCTTTAATCCTTAAATAACTTAACCTCTTCAGTGACAAAATTGAAATGCCCTGGAAGAAAGGGCATCTTAAGTGGCAGTCTTTTCATTAAAGTAAATAAATTGGAATTTTTTGAGTCTCAGGGCATATCTTATGCACATGCGAATCCATGTGCGCGAGAGAGAAATTGGTTTTCTGTGGTGTTTACAGCAGCAGCTATTCTGTTCACAGTTCCTCCCTTTCCTGTTCAGAAGAAAACTTGCAGTGTACTCCTTTTTTGTTTTGAACAATTATTAATCATTTTCAAAACATAGAATTATAGAAGTTGATTTGAGAAATAATGAACTATAATGAGTACAGAGCTTTTGTATTACTTAGTCATACGGCACAGAAACAGACCCTTTTGGTCCAACTCGTCCATGCCAGCCAGATACCGTAAATAAATTTAGTCCCATTTGCCAGCATTTGGCCCATATCCCTCTAAACCCTTCCTATTCATGTACCCATCAAGATACCTTTTAAATCTTGTAATTGTACCAGCCTCCTCCACTTTCTCTGGCAGTTCATTCCATACATGCACTAAGGCCTTAATTAGCAAATTGCAATTGAAATTCTTCTACCCTTGTAAGAGGCATTGCGGATTTCAGTGACACTGTTCCCAGGGACTTTTCTTATTCATTTTCTCATCATTTTAGAGTCTATGTAAATCTAAATTCTAGTGACATTTTCTAAAATCCATTCATGAGCTGTAGGTGCTGCCTGCCTAGGCCAGCGTTTATTATCCATTGCTCGAGAAGTTGGTTGAGAAAGATTGAGGTCCTGTGTAGCGTTATGTTCTCTTTGAAGGTGAAACTTTTGTAATTTAACTCACATGCAAAAGTTGGTTTCATGTGCAATCACAGTGCCTTCCCAGTGCTTTTTCCATTGTCTCATTTAAGCCTTGAAGACAGCCTGGTGGTCATTGGAATTTTTCTTCGTATTTCATTCTCAAGTGCAAACTCAGATCGGGCTAGTTTCATGCAGTGAAGTTTTTGATTCTTTTTGTGAGGTGTAAAATTTTATTCTATTCTGTTGTCTTTAAATGCGCTATTACCTTGTTCTGTGGTGATACTGCATTTGTATATCTGGAAAAGTGAATGTTAGCAGGCACCTTAACCATGGAATTTCATGTGTTCTGACCTCAAGTTCAGCCACAGTCTTGTTTTGAAACAAGATTGCTTGGATAGCAACTGAAAGTGGGAACCTTGACTAATATTTCCATTGGTAGCTGAGCAGCAGAGTTACATTGTTGGTGTCAGCTGTTTCCCCAGTTGACAACTCCTAACCTAGCACCACCATTAGACTCTTCTTTCCAGATATTTTTGAAATAAATGTCTTGCTTGATTGGAGATTGGTTAATTTAATGTCTAAACATTAGAAAAATGCATAAACTTTATCTTAAAGTTGGGAAGGCAGATGAATGAACCTGTTAAAATTAGGAACCTGTACTTTTGGGCTGCTCACAATTGGCACCTGCTTAAGGCCTCATCCCTACAGCATGACAATTTAATCGGTGGTTAAAAAAAGCTCTTTGTCAAACGTACAGCCCAGCAGATTTGTCCCTGTGGATTGTTGGACAGTGAGGGGTGTGATGTCGAGATAACAAGGTGTGGAGCTGGATGAACACAGCAGGCCAGGCAGCATCAGCGGAGCAGCAAAGCTGATGTCTCGGGTCTGGACCCTTCTTCAGAAATGGGGGAGGGGAAGGAGGCTCAGAAATTTATAGAAAGACGGGGAGGTGGTAATAGAAGGTGGATAGTAGAGCAGATAGGTGGGAGAGAAGACGGACAGGTCAAGGAGGTGGGGATGAGAGGGGGGTGCTGGTCTTGGGATGAGGTCGTGGATGGGGAGAGTTTGAAGCTTGTAAAGTCAACATTGAGACCATTGGGTTGTAGAGTTCCAAGGCGGAATATGAGGTGCTGTTCCTCCAGTTTTTGGGTGGCTCACGAACCACTTCAGCTCCCCCTCTCACTCCCTGGATGACATGTCCATCCTGGGCCGCCTCCAGTGTCACAACGATGCCACCTGAAAACTGGAGGAACAGCACCTCACATTCCGCCTTGGAACCCTACAACCCATTGAGCTCAATGTGAACTTTACGAGCTTCAAACTCTCCCCACCCACAACCTCATCCCAAGTCCAGCCCCCATTCTTGGCCCCACCTCCTTGACTTGTCCGTCTTCTCTTCCACCTATCTGCTCCTCCCACCTCACTGACCAACCTCCACTTCCTACCTACACTCACCTACTAGCTTCATCCCCGTCTCCTGACCTGTCCGTCTTCCCTCCCACCTACCTGCTCCTCTCTCTTCACTGACCAACCCGCAACCCAACTCCCTGCCTAAACTTACCTTTACTAGCTTTATCCCCACCTCCCTGACCTTTCTGTCTTCTGTCCACCTATCTGCACTATTATCCACCTTCTGTCACCGCCTCCCCCCCCCTCTATTTATTTCTGAGCCCACTTCTCCTGCCCCACTTCTGAAGAAGGGTCCAGACCCAAAACGTCAGCTTTCCTGCTTCTCTGCTCCCTGGCCTGCTGTGTTCATCCAGCTACATACCTTTTTACCTCAGACTCCAGCATCAGCAGTTCCTACTACCTCTAGGGGTGTGATGTCTCCTCTGAGTCTGGCAATTGGATACTGCTGAGACTTGACAACTTGGGTTTTGGAGCATCTGTGGCTCCTCTTCCACCGGTGTCTCAGCAGTAATGGCAGCTTAAAGTTTTTGAGAAGATTTGTAACATGGGTTGTGGATGAGGTGTCGACTTGCTCTCCGAGTCGGTGTGTTTGATTGTAGACGTTTCGTCACCCTGCTAGGTAACATCGTCAGTGTGCCTCCGGTGAAGCGTTGGCATTCTGTCCTGCTTGTTATTTATACGCCTTGGTTTGCTGGGATGGTTGACATCACTTCCGGTACTGTTTTGCTGTTACTTTTTCCTAGCAAATCACATTCAGGCAGGCGAAAAGCAACGAGTAATTCTTCTCACTGCTTGAGGACCCACAGCGGTTTTGGTTATTAGGAGCCTAACATTCCCTGAGGCACCAGATACAAAAACTTTTCAAGAGTTGATAAATGTAGTTAAGGAATATTTCGACCACAGGGCTCCCCTAATTCTAAGACACTATCAACTTGATTTGCCAGTTCGAGAACCAGGGGGCTCTGTATCGGGATTTTTGACTAAGTTAAGACAGCTGGCAGAGGCTTGTAATTTTGGGTTAACCCTGAATAAGACCATGAGAAACCGTTTGGTATGTGGGATCAATGACATAACCATGCAGAAGCACCTATCAGCTGAAGCCCATCTGGATTTCAAACAGGCACTACAACTGGCTTTGTCATTAGAAAATGTGGCAAGTAGAACACATGAGCTACAGAGTATCCCAATGAACACCCTCACCTATCTGACTGAGCTTGGGGAACATCGCTTGACTGCAGGTAATCGCATAGCCTCACGCAGGCCATATCCTGAGCAGAGGGACCCTAGGTCAGCCAATAGAAAAACTCCAAAACAAAGCCAAGCCTCGGCCAAATGGCTAAAATGTTCTTCAGGATCCGGGCCAGCAAGCCCAGGGTGGTTCATTTCAGCATTTCTGAAGAAGGGTCTAGGCCTGAAACGCCAGCTTTCCTGCTCCTCAGATGCTGCTTGGCCTGCTGTGCTCATCCAACTCTACACCCTTGTTATCTCAATCAAAATAAATGTCTTGTCAAATGGACACACCATTCTAATGGATACCAGTCTTTACCAAGATTCACTCTGGACTCCAACCCTTGGTTTCTCAGTCTAGCCAAGGACTTAACGTAAACTTATGTTGAGGAAACCATTATGGATTCGGGGTACAACTTTGGTTCTGGCCTCCTCTGAGAAGCAGTTGGTGCAGTTATCACTGACTGTAGTAAAAGGCTTGGGCCCAAGCTTGATGCGGTGGAATTAGTTGAGAAAGAGTCACCTAGATTAGCTCAGCATTTTTCAATTAGAATGTAGCTATCTGAGTGAAGTCGTAATTAAATATCCAGATGTTTTCAGGAAGGTCGAGGAAATATCAAAGGAAGCAGGATCACCTTGCATGTTGAGCAGGAAGCAATTCCGCTGTTCTGCATGGCCTGCCAAGTGCCATTCGCCTTGGGTGCAAAAGTAGAGGCAGAAATCAGGAGTCTAGAAAGCGAAGGAATGATTGAACTGGTACAGTTTTTGGAATGGGCAGCACTGGTCGTAACAATGGTGAAGCCTGATGGATCGGTTTGTTTTTGTGAGGATTTCAAGCAAATAGTAAATCGCTTCTTGCAACTGGATGAATACCCAGTCCCTTGCATAGAGGACTTGCATGCAAAAGTTTGGGGGAGCTGTTCTTCACGAAGCTGGTCATGAAACATGTGTATCGGCAATCGTGACTAGATGAAGAGTTGCAGAAGTATGCCACAATTAATAGCTATAAGAGTTTGTACCAGTATACAAGACTGCCATTTGGGGTATCATCGGCTTGCGCCCTTTTTCAGCTTTTCCAGCAGAAGATTTTACAAGGTCTACCCCAGGTTGCTGTTTATCTGGATGATGTGCTAATAACTGGGAAGACCAATAAAGAGCACTCTGAGAACTTAGACGTAGTGCTTAAATGGTTCTCCCAGGTATGCATATGCCTTAGAAGGGAAAAACGTGTGTTCCAGGTACCCCAAGTGACATACTTGGGCTGCAGAGTCGACAAGATCAGGTCACACCTATTGGAAGATGAAGTGAGGACAATCACATCTATACTAGAGCTTAAGTCTTTCCTTGGGTTGGTGATACATAACCTGGCCTCCATCTTGGCACCCTTACACCCGCTGTTGAGAAAAGGTCAGTCTTGAAAATGGTTGCATAGTGAAGAAATAGTCTTTAGAGAAGTGAAGAAGCTGCTGTCGTCGACAAAAGTGTCGGACCACTATTATCCGAAGTGAGAGGTGATGCTGACATGTGATGCCTCCCTGTCTGGTATCGGGGTAGTATTGGCTCACCGGTGGCCCAATAGAGAGGAACGCCTGATAGTGTATGCTTCTAGGACTGTGCCCATATAGAAGAGGAAGGTTTCACTGTCATCTTGGGTGTGGGAAAATTCCACCATTATCTTTATGGACCGCAATTAGTAATTGTAGCTGACCACAAACCCCTGCTAGGGATCCCTGAAGAACGCAAAGCTATTCCGCTCATAACTTCTGGTTGAATTCAGCAGTGGGCTTTTATTCTCAGCATGTCCAATTACAAGTTGGAGCACCGTCTGAGAGTCGAAGTGGCAAATGTGGATACCTTGAACCGCTTCCCTCTGGCAGATACATCACCAGTGGTGTCTCCCCTGGAAGAATCTGTTCTGTTATTAAACTTTCTGGACACTGTTCTGGTCACTGCTGACAATACAAAACTGTGGACGCAAAAAGACCCTGTCCTGGCAAAACCAAAACAGCTGGTGGTGATGGAGGAAACAGAAGGGACACCACTACCAAAAGTGAAATCATTCCGGACCTGATGAGGCTAGATCACCATAGAGGATGGCATATAATTATGGGGAGCAAGAGTGATTGTCCCAAATAAAGATTGCCACCAGATACTGACTGAACTCCTCCAGCACCATCCAAGGCTTTCCAAAATGAAGATGTTGGCAAGAAGTTATGTCTGGTGTCCAGGGTTGGATGCTGACATAGCTGTGTTAGTGGGGCTGTGCCCAGAGTATCAAAAAGGACAAAAATTACTAGCAGTAGCTCCCCTACATTCGTGGGAATCACCAGGTAAACCCTTGATTTGGTTACAGACAGTGATGCTGATCCTTTCATAGGCTCAATGTTTTTGGTCATTATGGACGCCCATTCAAAGTTGTTGGACGTGCATAGAGTTCATTCGCCAAACTTGAGGTTGGAAGTTGAAAAGTCGCGAGCATTGTTTGCAAGACATGGACTTCTGAAAGTATTGGCCATGGCCAATGGGACATCTTGTACCAGCAAGATTTCGAATATTTCCCAAAGTTGAATGGCATTTGGCATGTTTGGACAGCTCTATACCATCCATTGTCCAGTGGTCTGGTAGAAAGAGCAGTCCAAATGTTGAAGGCAGGCTTAAAGAAACAGCCTACAGCTTTACTATATATCAAACTGTCCTGGTTCCTGTTTGATTGTGGGACCACCTAGTCACACAACTATAGGGATAGCCCCAGCAGAGTTGCTAATGGGGAGAGTTCTCTGTACCAGGTTCTCCCAGGTATGCATATGCCTTAGAAGGGAAAAAAAGGGAAAACAGCTTAAACATGATATTCGTGGACGTTGGGTTGGCGGGGTGTGGGGGGTGGGTAGGTTGGGTGTTGTGAAATGGCAGCAGAAATGCCAGTGCTGGCCACATACTTCCTCCAAGCAAGAGAATTAGTTTACTTCAGGGGTTGAAGTAAACACGGAAATAGCCCTGCATGGGTATGAGGTATGTTTGACGCGAGGTAGATGAGGCAGTATGAACAAAAACATGGATCACATGAAAGCAACTATCTCGCAAACTGGACCACGACAAAACATACCCAAGCCCCACCTGAAGAAGCGGAGTAATTTCTTCAGAGATGCTCTGGGCGCAAGAGATGGGCTGCAGTTGGGTACATGTTGACTGTGTCTGTGTCTAAGTCGGAGCTGGAGGAACCGGACCTGGTGAGAAAACATCTGCGGAGAAGCTGGAAGAAAACAAAAGCACCCCCCCAACCTGACTTCACCTGATGAAGGAGCAGCATTACGAAAGCTTGTGATCTCAAATAAATCTGTTGAACTATAACCTGGTGTTGTGTGACTTCTGACTATGATATCCCTGATTGGGGCTGTTAACCTGGGCCTAATTGGAAGCCATGGCTGACAGATATGAACAGGAGTGACAAGGCTTCTGGCCACTCTAGAGATTGGCTCTGAGCCAGCTGGTCAGAGTCCACACACTACATGTGTAAATTAAAGGTGACAGGATACTGGCCTCCATGGAATTATTTACCCTTAACCATTAAAGGTCAGTGGCAAAATAAATTAATTTGGAATGAGTCAGCCTGTCTCATTTATGTTGGCGTGCAGGGAGCTCACATTTAGCATTTAATCCAGCCCCATGTTTCTCTTCACATGGCACGTGATCAAAATAAGCCCAAATACCCTCTCCTAGACTATAATTTCTTGACAAAGCATGTAATTTGGGGAATATCTTCAGTCAAAAGGTACCAACGTGATATTGGGTTGATTAATATTTTGCTGCTTTTGTGAATCTAATGCAAAATATAGCGTCAGTTGTTCGGTTTGGCATCCTGATGGAATTTCTCTTAAATGTTAACTTTTTTAAAAACAAAAAATGGCCTCAGTGGAAAACAATGAGTTTTACGTTGCAGGTTGAAATGCAGCACAAACTGTTTTCCTGACTTAAGCTGCAATTGCTTTGTCACACAGAAAAAAGAGTTCTGTTGCAGTTATATTTGTTATGCCATTTATGCACAGTATGTTACTCTGGTTGCAAAATGAATCAAATTCGTCAATGCCAATAACATTTCCTAATTACCCGCCCCACTTCCATTCTCTGTAAATGTTAATAAAACATTCTATTTTGGCTACGTTGGCTATACATCCAGCAGCTGTTTTCTTCAGAGAACGTACCTTTTTAATCACAAAAATATTTTCCACTTCAGTCACCTCATTCATTCACTTTTTGCCTAAAACCTTCTTTATTGTGTGTATGCCTGTGTATGCAGTTTTAAGTTTGTGCATCAAATGTACTGATGTTTTAATTGAAAATCTGGAAGTAATTATTTTTAGTTTACCTCAAGCTGAATTGTATAACTATTGTTATTCTTTAGAAACTGACTTTTTAAAATCAAATTACTGGGGTTTTCTGTAGTTCCTCCTGTTGAGGACAAAAATTTTAAGTCGTAATTTGGGGTGATTAATGAACTTTGATTGTGAAAATCTAGTCCTTAAGGAGCATCTCAGGAAGTGATATCTATTAATTTAAATATTAGAACTTATTGTATAACATGTTCATGTTTGTATTTAGAGTTGGTTAAGATATTAATTAGTTGCATTGATTCTGAAAATACATGTTCACAATATTTCAGCCTTTCTTTAAGGCTTCATATTTTCACAATAGGATGCAATTAGGACATTTATTTTCACTTTTCAGTATTCAAAAAATGTGACGGTTGGCTAATTGCAAAATTTGAAATGTTTGGTTTCTTTCAGAGTCAGATAACGCTAATGGATGCACCTGTTTTTAAAGCTATTCAGCCTGAAGTAAGTTCCTTCCGATTGCTTCATAGTTTCTAGCAATAGCAATGTGATAATTTTGGACATCAGTATTTTTACCCATGCTCTGTTTTAACCGCTTATATTGATTACGATTGATTACTTTATTTACCTCCAACACAACTCTTTCATTCTTTTCAATTCTATCTTAGTTCCATTCTGATTTGTCCCAACACATGTGTACCACAGATGCTTAATATTGTATTGAGCCACAACTCTGAAGCTGGTGAGGCAGACATATCTTTAAAGTTAAACATAGGTCAGATAAAAGACCTTTGGGCTCCTGCCTGAAACCTGATGTCTCAGGTATTTGATACCATAGTTTTCGTGATCTCATCAGTAAGCTAAACAGGAGGGTATACAAAGCTTCTGGAGTCATATCTAAACTTCAGGTTAGGGATACCTATCCCTTATCTGTTCTCATTTACATCATTGTTGTTGTTAGTCCCAGTCTTAATTTTAGGCATTTTACATAGGCTCATATAAATTGTGGATGCCTAAAAGCCAAGGTCCAGCCGGTTCACTTTCTGCCATCCTAATAGTCAAGTGATACAGTATGATCGTTGCTATCATTGGTTTGACAACAGGTCAAAGTATGAGGCAGAGCAAATGCACAGTAATAGAAATCCTTGAAAATAATTATTCCAATGTCATCTCTTTCTCTCAAACATGCTATTTTTGCATTATTTTCTCTTCTGATTGCATCTTTGAAGAAATTTTCTTCGTAAAAGTCATGATATAAAAGCTATTCATTACCATTATGACTTGATTTCTCCTACATAAATGCAGAATGGCAAAGCCTGTTATATCCATTGCCTCACCCACATACTGTCCCCCCTTCTGTTGCATCTCTAATGTTCTAATGTGCTGTATGCATCTACAACTTCACTCTGCTTTTGGTGACGGATTCTTTGGTGAACATACAATATCTCAAAATTCTTCAGCCTCTCCTAAAGGTGTTCTCTGTTTGTTTTTACCAGTTCATACCTTTGAATATTAATTCTCCAACTTTCCAGTTCATCTGAATCATGTCACAGCATATTGATTGATTTTGTTTTACATTGTCTTCCCTAAACCAAAAGCATCGAAATTCATCAAAGGTCTAAACTGCTGCTTTTGCACAGTTAGTGCTATATGACAGCGGGATTGAATGTCTTATTATTTACAATTAATACACATAGCTTCTCCCAGATGCATATTTAAATACACTGGCAGAACATAAACCATTTTAATTTGTTAGAGAAATTGGCAACTTTAAAATTTCAAACAAAATGAACGTATTTTAAGGATTAGGTTGGCCAGTAATTTTTAGCTAATAATTCCCTGCTGGCTAATTTTTTAAGCTGTGCAAGACATAAATTCTTTCTTTATCTCCTCTAGAGAAACTATTAGCATTATTATCAGTGGTAGGTGAACCTTTAAAAGCAAAGTTTAAAGTTTAGCAGTGTTGAAACAGGCCATTTGGCCCAACAAGACCACGCTGGTCTTCAGAAGAGCGTCCCACCCAGAACCACCCCCACCTCGTTCCCTGCAACCCTGCATTTCCCACGGCTAATGCACCTAACCTACATATCCCTGAATGCTATGGGTAATTTAGCATGGCCAATCGACCTAACTTACACATCTTTGGTCTGTGCAAAGAAACTGGAGCACCCTACAGAAACCCATGAAGACGGGGGTAGGGGGGGGGAAGAACGTGCAAACTCGACACAGACAGTTGCCTAAGGCTGGAATTGAACCCAGGTCCCTGGCGCTGTGAGACAACAGTGCTAACCTCTGAGCTACCGTCCCCGATCAAATCGAAAGGACGTTGAGTCAGGTGAATTATTTGCTAAGAACGCCAGATAGAAGGAAAACTGTGTCATATTCATATGCTTAAGCGGTATATTGGTAAGGAAGGAAAGCAAAAGGAGAAAGTTGTAACAAATACCACATGGACTGAAGAAACAAATCCAGGTAAATTTGAATTTGATAGTCCTGAAAATAAGTTTGATAATGAGGAAGGTCTCAAAAATTGGGATAAATTATTGAGTTACCTTCCGGAGGAAAATTGAAATGGCCTGAGATAATTATAACAGTCACCTGGAGAGGATATGTATGAATATGCTGGGAAGTACTGACATGAGTATACATGATGTAAATATAGGAAATGCTGTTCCAGTTAAGCAATACCCTTTATAGACTTAATCCTCTAAATTGGGAACTTGTTCAAAGAGAGATTAAAAGCGATATAATCAAAAGTAAGTCAGAGCAAATGGTGATGGTGCCAAAACCAATAGCACCCAACGAGTGTGTTGATTACTGCAAACTCGATGCAATTGCAAAATTCTTATCCCATTCCACGGCTGGAAGACTGTATTGAGAAGGTGGGACAAGCACTTTATATTTTGAAGCTGGACATTCTCAGAGGATACTAGCAGGTACCTTTTTCTGAGAGAGTAAAGGAGATTCCAGCTTTCATGACATGGAATCGACTTTACTAGTTTAAAGTTGTGCATTTTTCATAGCAGTTGGCATCAGCTACATTCCAAAGACTAACCAATAAAGTCATTTCTGGATTACTCAATTGTGTGCTGTACATAGACGATCATGTGACTTTTAGTCACACATGGAAGGAACATTTGGAGCGTCCATCGAACTTGTTCGATCAACTTCAGAAGACTGCTCTGGTAATAAACCTGGCTAAAAGTGAGTTCGCATAAGTCCAAGTCACGTTCATGGGCGATATCTTTTGACGTGGACAGATGGCCTGCGGGATGTGAAAACAAAGGTTCCTGGGGAGTTTGCCATACCGTTGATGAAGAGAGGAGTACAACAATTCCTGGGACTGAGTGGTTTTTTTTATTGAAAATTTGTACCAAAGTTTAGCAACATTTATGTTGCCAGTAATGTGTTTGAGGCAATTGTAAATACTGATCATAACCCCTTAACATTTTTGGAGATAAAATTTTAAGATAAAAATATCAGACTGTTTAAATGGAGTTTATTATTGCAGCCAATTAATTTGAAAATTGTACAGATGGGAGAACGAGAGAACGTAGTTGCCAACACATTGTTATGACTTTGATGAAGGAAGGCGAAGGTGTTTGGTGGCAGAAAAAACAGACTGAAATGGACTGTGGTATTAAATGTTTGCATGTTTAGAGACAATGTAATGATGTGTATTATAGTGTACAAATAGTGTAAGGCAAAAGCTTTTTGGAAATGAAGCCATTGTTGTGTGGTGATGGTTCATGTTTTTTAAAGCGGGGGAGATATGACATTACAATGGCTTTAAGAGATGCATTTTGCCCTTTGTTTTTGAAGGGAGATTTTGAGCCATAGCTTTCCATTCCAAGCCACTGACGTAAACAACTTGAGGTTTTGGGATTTTTTAAACGTTGGAACGGTAGAAGCACTGTGAAAGGGTGGAGTCAGGCTCCTACAGAACCAGGGTTTTAGTTTAGCTTTCACTTGTTGGGGATTTGAAGCTGATTGTGGAAGCTGCTACATCTTACTCTCGCTCTCATTCTCTTGCTCTTGCTTACTCTCTCTGCTACAGCTAAAAGCTTGGGTTCGCTTGTCTCCTGCCAGAATCATGTGAGACAATCAATTTTACTGACTTTGCCTTTGCCAAGGCTGTATTTATGGGATGTTCCTGTAATGTTTGCTGTTTAATAGTTAAATTTTTCTGATAAGCTTTCCGGTAGAGTTAAATTATACCAATTCCTCTTGCTTTTATTTGTGTTATAACTGTAGGGTAAAAATAAAGTGTGCTTTACTTAAAACTGAGTAGTCTGACCAATCGAATTACATCTGGAACACAGCACCTTATGCTTGCATTTAAATAAGAAAAATGTTAACGTCTAGGTTATCTCCTTGAAATATTTGAAGGTGGATTGGTATGGTCCATAACATGATGGAAAACACATTTTGCTGCTGCACACCGCATAGTAACATGTGAAATGGCTAGTTTCACTTTTTGCTCATAGTTTTGACATCTCACCTTTTGAGGGTAATCTGAGATCGTAAACTGGGCACTTTTCAGGATTAAAACTAGGTCCATTCATGGATGTAGTATACTGGAAGCAATTGGTAGCCATTATCTGCAGGATAGCTGTAATAAGCGCTATCTTGACATAGAGCTTTCACAATGAGCAAATGGCTCAAGGCCTAAGATGTGCTCAATTTACCTCATGACACAGATGAATTTAATCTTAGTCTGAGATAAGATATACAAAAGCACAATTTTCAGCTGTGGTTACTGGGTATAAGCTGAAAAATGTAATTCTGAGATAGTAGGAACTGCAGATGCTGGAGAATCTGAGATAACAAAGTGTAGAGCTGGATGAACACAGCAGGCCAAGCAGCATCAAGGCCTTCCTGCTCCTCTGATGCTGCTTGGCCTGCTGTGTTCTTCCAGCTTTACACCTTGTTATCTAAATGTAATTCTGACCCAGCCTTGGCTGTGGCAAATATCATGTTTCAGCTCCTTTCCTAGCTCAGAACATCCAAATCAGCATGGTTAGAGAATTGAATTTGATACATTCTGATGTGTTAGCTCTATTGCTCCCTTAACCAATTTGAACTTCATGAAATGTCCCCATATTGTTATTGTGAAATGTAAAATTTAACCTAAGCCATTTCTTATATACATTTCCACAAGAACTTGTCTACAAATTCCTTACTTAAATGGTCAAAGGCAAACCTTGTCACATGTGGATATTACTTAACTGCTTGTTAATGGTATTGTAAGTAAATTACATTCTGAACCACAGTAACTAATTGATTATACTGCTGTGTTCTGAAAAATTGGATATGGAATGAAATAGGGCCGACACCTGGCAAGACTTGTTGTAACAAACATAAGTGATAAGTTAAAGACCAGGCTAAACAAAAGGGGAGGCGATGGCCTAGTGGTATTATCCCTGGACTGTTAATCCAGAGACCCAGATAACATTCTGGGACCCCCAGGTTCGAATCCTGCCATGGCAGATGGTAGAATTTGAATTCAGTAAGTATCTGGAATTAAGAATCTAGTGATGACCATGAAGCCATTGTCGATTGTCAGAAAAATCTATTTGGCTCACTAATGTCCTATAGGGAAGGAAACTGCTATCCTTCCATGGTCTGGCCTACATGTGACTCCAGACCCACAGCAACATGGTTGACTCTTAACTGCTGTCTGGGTAATTAGGGATAGGCTGTAAATGCTGTCTAGCCAGCGATGCCCTCATCCCGTGAACGAATAGAGGAAAAAAAACAGTTCCACAGCCAACTGATCAGATCTAAGCTCAGCAGTCCTGCCTCATCCTGTTGTGGATGGACAATTAAACAGTTCACTAGAAGAGGAAGCACCAGAAATATTCCCATCCTCGATGATGGGGGATCCTAACACATCAGTGCAAAAGATAAGGCTGAAGCACTTGCAACAATTTTAAGTCAGAAGTGGAAGGCAGAGGATCTATTCGGCCTCCTTTGGACATCGTCAGCATCACAGACGCCTATTTTTGCCCATTTCATTGACACCATTACATATCAAGAAACATCTGACAGCATTTGATGTTGTCAGGGCCCACAGCCTTTGCAATGTTTCAGCAATTGTGTTGAAAACCTTTTGCTCCAGAACTTGCTATGCAAGTACAATTACAACAGATGTTTACCGACGATGTGGAAAATTTCCCTTTAATGCCCTGTCCAAAAAACCCAGGACAGATCCAACCCGGCTAGATACTCTATCAGTCTACTGTCAATCATAAGTAAAGTATTGGATGGTGTCATGAACAGGGATATCTAGCAGAACTTGTTAGCAATAACCTTCACACTGATGCTCAGTTTTGGATCCACCAGGACTATTCGGCTCCTGATCTCATTACTACCTTGGTTCAAACATGGACAAAAGAGCTGAATTCCAGAGGTGAGACTGATTACCCTTGACATCAAAGCTGATTTGACTGAGTATATCATCAAGGCAACCTAGGAAAAATAGAGTCATTGTGGAGAAAATTCTCTAGTGGAACAGAAAGGAAGATGGTTGTGTAATTGGAAGGCAGTCATCTCAGCTGTAAGACATCACTGCAGCCATTCCTCAAAATTGTGTCCTCGGCTCAACCATCTCTCCCATCATTATCAATGACCTTCTGTTAATAATCATAAGGTCAGAATGGATATGTTGGCTGATGAATGCATTATATTCAGCACCATTCATGACTCCTCAGGTACTGAAGCAGTTATGCCCAAGAGCAGAGACTACTAATCCTGCAGCATGTAGCTCGCCTTCTGACTCACCAAAATCTGTGCCCAGTCCATCAGACAATTCGTGAGTATGATGAAATATTTCATGCTTCCCTGATGAGTGCAAGCTCCAACAACACTCAATGAAGCTTGACACCATCCAGGACAAAGCCTCTTGCTTCATAAGCACCATATTCACAAACATTCACTCCCTCCACCATTGATGCACAGTTGCAGTGTATACCATCTACAAATTGTACTGTAGAAATTCACTAGGGCTGCTTAGACAACCATCTAGAAAGACAAGGGTAACAGACACATGGGATACACCATCCGCAAATTCCCATCCAAGCCACTCACCATGTTGATTTGGAAATATAGCCAAAATCTTGATGCTGCCAGACCTGCTGAGCTTTTCCAGCAACTTTGTTTTTGTTCCTGGTTTACGGCATCTGCAGTTCTTTTGGTTTTTATTTAATAACTTCTAAAGGTTTTGCAAATTCTCTGGGAAGTTTGTTGAGTGAAAGAGTTGATGAGTAATAAATTTCAAATTTATACGGATCCTTTTTCAGTTAGCTGACAACAACTACGTTCTTCTCAGAACATTTTTCATTTGATGAGAGGATACATGTACTCTATAGGCCAAAAAGTATAACCTTTTCAATTGGATAAAAACAGTTGGGAAATGTCAAACATCTTGTATCAATTAATTCATTTTTGCTAAATTTATTTAATAAACTTTCTCAATAATCTGCTGTTGTTCATTTTCTTGAAGGCGTTACTAGGGAGTTTGGAAAATGTTTGCTTCTTGCTAGATGTATTTTGAAGAATTCATACCTCTAGTTATATAAAATAAGCCGAAGTTTAGAAAAAATAGCCCGGGCATAATTCCAATTTATACATGCTTTTCCACCCCCAGTATCCTCTAATTTTGTAAATCACTTTTTCTGCTTTGGGAATCAAAGGAAAAGAAATACAGAAAGGAGTTCTTTAAAGCTTCTGCAATGAGGAAACAAGTTCTGAGGAAGCTCACATCTGAACTTATTTGTGTGTACGATGAAATTTGAAACTTAGTGTGCGATACAGT
>JAHRHZ010000100.1:6304378-6389562 GCA_024137785.1 Ginglymostoma cirratum
TTTTGTCTTCACAGATGCTGCCAGACCTGCTGAGCTTTTCCAGCAACTTCTGTTTATGATTCTGGATTTGTATTAAGAACTTATAAGTGCTGAAGATTAGGGGTACTGGTCACATTGATACCGATGACTGACAGTACCATTCTGAGCCAAGTTAATGATCACTAATCGGCTTGTTCATGATGTTAACTTTACTATTCCAAGTTTTAATCCAACTATATGTAAGTTTTGTATAAAGATATGTACATTTTATCAATATTTTAATTTTTCAGCAATCAAAGTAATTGCCGCTGTTTGTTGGGTTATCATTCACCATCTTCCAAATTGAAACAGAAGCTGACTGGTTTGTAACATTGCTGTTGTTGGAAAGATATGAAGCGATAAAATCAAAATTGTTGTTGGAACGCTTATTAATATGAAAATTAGATTTACAGAAGAGGATGTGTGCGCGTGTGCCCCAGGTTTTTGGCCAGGCCATATGACTGAAAGGAAAATCTGCAAGTAAAGTGTTGTATGTGGAATAGGCTCTCATAGACTCTGAAATATTTACTTGGAATGACATTTGGTTGCTTATTTAGTGTTTTTTGACTGAAATGAAGTTGCCGCTGTTTTCAGAACAGGTCAGTTATGAGTATGCTGCTGCCGAGTATCTGTGTAGGAGGGAGTGATTATTTGTCAATGCGGTGCCTATCAAGCAGGCTGTACTTTTGGTCTTTGCTCAACATATCGTTATGATAATTGATATTGCCAAATTAATAACAACATTAAATGTTTAGTGTATATAATTGATGCTCACAAAACAACGTTGGGATCACCCTGCAACCACATTGATGGAACTAAAATGAAACATTTGAAATTTAACTGTTCAATGTTCTCCTTGATTTTAAAAAGAAAAGTGATGGCCAAGGATCATTAAGTTGTACCTGGCTGCTCTATAATCTGGTCCTGGAGTTAAAAAACTGAGCTGCGATTAGTTTGTAGACTTTATAAGATTTTAAGTTTTATTCCATTATGGTCACTTTTGGGGTCCATAATGCCAATGTGCAGTGTCCAATGTCCAAAGGTTAGTTTGGATGAATGTATTTTTCCAGTTCAAAGAAAATGTCCATGTTTTGTGCTTTTATGCAATGTTACTGACTGGAGGTTTTATATTGGTACCTTTTATATTAGAATAAGCTTATTGAAATATTTATTAACGAACTAATAAAGTATTTTCTGTTTTTTGGCAGCCTTAACATATTGACCATTGTATTATGAGCCACTTTTTGCGAAGTACTTTTACATTTAGAAACTGAAATGTATTATTCTACTTTAGTGTTGCTTATATCCAATCCCAAATTATTTAGTGGAGTACAAATTTCCAAGTTATTCTACATAGTCATGTTGACCTGTCTTCTCCTGTTTGTGTTCTACTTCAAAATCTAAACATTGGCAAATATCTATCCATCCTAAGGAAAATTTTTAATGACTTGCCCTGAGACTTCGAGTTACAACCACAGTGTGTGCCAGCACAATTGCAGAATTCATCAGAATCTCTCTGTTGATGTGAAAAAAATCCTTCAAAACCATTTGACTACTTTCAGTCCTCAAGTTTTAGCTTCTCAATGCACAGAAGTGGCTCCAAATCAACTTATGAAGTACCTACTGATAAATATTTGGCAATTGATTATTACATGCAAGTGCTTGTCCAGTTCTAGACTGTATTTATCTTAAAAGGTTGAGAAAAAGATATTTGAGATTTACTGTTGAGTTGACACAATCTCTTTGAGCTTCAGAGTCATAATTATTAATCTAATTGTGCTTCTGGCTGCTCAAATATAACAACCATTTGTGATTGATTGTTGTATCGTATTTTACCAGAATCCTCCACTGAGAATTGCCTCAGTGACTGTACTAGCATGGTAGCTACTGATGATGGTATTTACAGTTGTCATGTAGCAGGATATCTTCATTTATGAAGATGGCATTTGCTGGTTATTGGATGTAATAGCTTGATCTCAGTCAGCAACTTTGTTCAGCACTAGTCCTGCTGAGGTAGGTTGTTGACTTGTAAAAGCTATTTGCTAATTTCTTCAGTATTTACTAATCTTACTGTTGATTGACTTAGTTCCAATTGAAAGTACTGATGTTATGTTCTCTTGATTCAAAGAAAGTAATTCTGATCAGTGACTCAGCTATGAATTAAAACGATATTATTTTATTTGTTATGGCTGGAACTGTTTTGGTTCACTTCTGAGATTTATGTCAGATGTCTTAGTTTGATTTGCTGGATTTTCCCTTTAACATGGTGCAATTTTTACATTGTTCTTCAATTTTTTGGTTTCACTGCAACCATTTTTCAATTTTTGAATTGCAGTGTACAAAAGTATATTCTGCCACAATCTCAAGAAGTACTTCCAAAAAAATTCATTTTATGGCACCATTTATTTTTATCTAACTGTCTCAGTCAGGAACTGTTTGTTAGCTTTTGGTAACTGCTACAATTTTGTCCAAAGCGCTCATTGTACTTCAGCCCTAAGGTAATACAAGCACTGCTAACTATGCCTATTAGCCACTTGTTTCACCAGTCGTCTAAAGTTTCACTGTGAAGTTTAATGCTACTTGCTGTGTTGTAAAACGTTTTTAAGGCGATCCTCCCCCGTTAGAACATAGGCCTGGCTGGCCACTTTATGCACATTTGGCTGAAAGCCTAGATTCGTAAAAAGATTTTCTCAGCCAGTTATGTTTTGACAACTGCGGTAAGGTGTTGCCTTTGCTTGACTGACATCTTTTAAGTGATTATTGTTCTGTCTGTGATCGGTCCTGTAAATATCTTAATGTTTATTTATATAATATTAAGCAATGTGAAGTATTTGAAACCTATAATTGAGATTTTTAATGATCTGTCTAATTGACCCTTTCATTGTGTTGGAGGAACAGCAGTTTTTTAAGCAGGTGATTTGTGAATGTGTGTTTTTTTTCTGATCAGTTCCATGTATGCCATTGTTAAACTATGGCTCATTGTATCTGTACAAAGTTTATATGAGATGAAAGGGCATGGAAAGGTCATGAATTGACATTGAGTATATGATGGTGATGGAGCTGGGTTAAGGGCATGTTTGGACAGGAGAATGTGTGGGCTACAGTGAAGGGATGTAAAGGCTAGAGGATTTAACTAACTTAAATACATATCTAATAAAGAATGGAGAATTGAAATGGGACTTCCTTACAACCTTTCCTGGCTGATTATACTGTGCTTCTGCGGTTGGTGGGCTTAGCTCTCTATCATATCCCCGGAACAAAAACAATATCAGTTTGGTTTCTTTCTACTAAGGCAGGTCAGTGACCTGAGCTACTTGCCTCAGCAGCAAAAATCCCGCCTCCTGTGGTCAAGTTCTAGACTAGAGCTTGAATAAAACACTCTCTGACTTAAAGATGCTATTGGGAGCTTGACCAGCAACCAAGCTCTGAAGAAAAAGAGAGTCACTGATGGGATGCTACCTGCTGTGAAAGTAAATAGATGCTGGTGAGTGTCAGTTTTTATTGGTGTTTCTATTATTGTGATCTCAGGCTGGCTGAGCTGTCAGTGCAGCAGTGGAGAGTTGGCTGGCTCAGTTGGCTGAATGACTGATTTGTAATACACAATAATGCCAACAGCGTGGGTTCAATTCCCACATCAGTTGAGGTTACCATGAGAGACTCTTCTTCTCCTCAACCCTTTCCTTGCCTGAGGCATGGTCACCCTAAGATTAAAACACCACCAGTCATGTACTCACTAACGAGAAAGGAGTCCTATGGCCTGGAAGGATTATTACGACTTTACCTTTACCAGTACAGGCAGTGATACAATTTTTATTAAAAAGAAGACTACTGCAGATGCTAGACGTCTGAAATAAGGAAATATCAACCTGAAATGTTAACTTTGTTTCAGTTTCCACACATAGAATCATCGAGTTATACAACACGGAAACAGATGCCTCGGTCCAACTCGTCCATGCTGACCAGATATCCTAAATTGATCTAGTCCCATTTGCTAGCATTTGGCCCATATTCTTGTAAACGCTTCCTAGCCATGTGCCCATCCAGACGACTTTTAAATGTTGTAATTGTACCAGCCTCCACCACTTCCTCTGGCAGCTCATTCCACACACACACCATCCTCTGCGCGAAAACATTGCTCCTCACCACCACCACTTATACACTTAATGGTAGGGCCCTGTGTGGCTTAAGTCTGGCCCTGGCCTTACCAAAATGTAACACCTCATATTTATCTAAATTAAACTACATTTGCCACTCCTTAACCCATTGGACCATCTGACCAAGCTCCCATTGTACTCTGAGATGACCTTCTTCACTGACCACTATACCATCGATTTTGTTGGCACCTGCAAACTTACTAACTGTACCTCCTATGCCCACATCCAAATCATTTATATAAATGACGAAAAGCAGTGGACCTAGCACCAATCCTTGCGGCACACCACTAGTCACAGATCTCCAGTCTGAAGAATAATCCTCTACCACCAACCTCTCTCTCCTGCCTTCAAGCCAGTTTTGTATCCAGTTGGCTAGCTCCTCCTGGATTTCATGTGATCTAACCTTGCTAACCAGTCTACCATGCAGAACCTTGTTGAATGCCTTACTGAAATCCTTATAAACAATGTCTACTGCTCTGCATTCGTCAGCCTTCTTTGTCACTTCTTCAAAAAACTCAAAAAAGTTAGTGAGACATGATTTGCCATGCACAAAGCCCTGTTGAGTCATCCTAATCAGTCCTTGCCTTCCCAAATTTTCTGTCTCATA
This sequence comes from Ginglymostoma cirratum, assembly GCA_024137785.1. Classification (NCBI taxonomy): domain Eukaryota; kingdom Metazoa; phylum Chordata; class Chondrichthyes; order Orectolobiformes; family Ginglymostomatidae; genus Ginglymostoma; species Ginglymostoma cirratum. The sequence continues at coordinate 6,309,158 of JAHRHZ010000100.1, forward strand.
CTGAATAAGAAAACTTTCTTCTACACACTTAACAAATCCCTTTCCATCTAAGCTGTTAGCACTATGGTAGTCCCAGGCTATGTTTGGAAAGTGAAAATCTCTACCAGTGCAACCGTACTATCTCCTTGCATATTTGCTTCACAATTTCCTGCTAACTATTGGGGGGCCTACAGTACAATCCCAATAAGGGGATCATTCATTTCCTATTTCTCAGTTCCACACATAAATGTTCTTCTAGGAATATCCCTCCTAAGTACAGCGACAATTTTGTCCTTAACCAAAAACATTACTCCTCCTCCTCTCTTGCCCTCCTTTCTATCGTTCCTGTAGCTGCTATAACAAAGAACAAAGAAAATTACAGCACAGGAACAGGCCCTTCGGCCCTCCAAGTCTGCGCCGATCGAGATCCTCTGTCTAAACCTGTCATCTATTTTCTAAGGGTCTGTATACCTTTGCTCCCTGTCCATCCATGTACCTGTCCCGATACATCTTAAAAGACACTAACGTGTCTGTGTCTACCGCCTCCCCTGGCAACGTGTTCCAGGCACCCACCACCCTCTGCGTAAAGAACTTTCCACGCATATCTCCCGTAAACTTTCCTCCTCTTACTTTGAACTCATGACCCCTAGTAATTGAGTCCCCCACTCTGTGGGGAAAAAGCTTCTTGCTATCCACCTTGTCTGTACCCCTCATGATTTTGTAGACCTCAATCAGGTCCCCCCCTCAACCTCCGTCTTTCTAATGAAAATAATCCTAGTCTACTCAACCTCTCTTCATAGCTAGCGCCCTCCATACCAGGCAACATCCTGGTGAACCTCCTCTGCACCCTCTGTAAAGCATCCACATCCTTTTGGTAATGTGGCGACCAGAACTGTACGCAGTACTCTAAATGTGGCCGAACCAAAGTCTTATACAACTGTAACATGACCTGCCAACTCTTGTACTCAATACCCCTTCCGATGAAGGAAAGCATGCCATATGCCTTCTTGACCACTCTATTGACCTGCGTTGCCACGTTCAGGGAACAATGGACCTGAACACCCAGATCTCTCTGTACATCAATTTTCCGCAGGACTTTTCCATTTACTGTATAGTTTGCTCTTGAATTAAATCTTCCAAAATGGATCACCTCGCATTTGCCCGGATTGAACTCCATCTGCCATTTATCTGCCCAACTCTCCAATCTGTCTATATTCTGCTGTAATCTCTGATAGTCCCCTTCACTATCTGCTACTCCACCAATCTTCGTGTCATCTGCAAACTTGCTAATCAAACCACCTATACCTTCCTCCAAATCATTTATGTATTCACAAACAACAGTGGTCCCAGCACAGATCCCTGTGGAACACGACTGGTCACAGGTCTCCAATTTGAGAAACCCCCTTCCACTACTACTCTCTGTCTCCTGTTGCCTAGCCAGTTTTTTTATCCATCTAGCTAGCACACCCTGGACCCCATGCGACTTCACTTTCTCCATCAGCCTACCGTGGGGAACCTTATCAAACGCCTTACTGAAGTCCATGTATATGACATCTACAGCCTTTCCCTCATCAATCAACTTTGTCACGTCCTCAAAGAATTCTATTAAGTTGGTAAGACATGACCTTCCCTGCACAAAACCATGTTGTCTATCACTGATAAGCCCATTTTCTTCCAAATGGGAATAGATCCTATCCCTCAGTATCTTTTCCAGCAGCTTCCCTACCACTGACGGCAGGCTCACTGGTCGATAATTACCTGGATTATCCCTGCTACCCTTCTTAAACAAGGGGACAACATTAGCAATTCTCCAGTCCTCCGGAACCTCACCCGTGTTTAAGGATGCTGCAAAGATATCTGTTAAGGCCCCAGCTATTTCCTCTCTCGCTTCCCTCAATAACCTGGGATAGATTCCATCAGGACCTGGGGACTTGTCCACGTTAATGCCTTTTAGGATACCCAGCACTTCCTCCCTCCTTATGCCGACTTGACCTAGAGTAATCAAACATCTATCCCTAACCTCAACATCCATCATGTCCCTCTCCTTGGTGAATACCGATGCAAAGTACTCGTTAAGAATGTCACCCATTTTCTCTGACTCAACGCATAATTTTCCTTCTTTGTCCTTAAGTGGGCCAATCCTTTCTCTAGTTACCCTCTTGCTCTTTATATATGAATAAAAAGCTTTGGGATTTCTCTTAACCATGTTTGCTAAAGATGTCTCATGACCCCTTTTAGCCCTCTTACTTCCTTGTTTCAGATTGGTCCTACATTCCCGATATTCTTCCAAAGCTTCGTCTGTCTTCAGTCGCCTAGACCTTATGTATGCTTCCTTTTTCCTCTTAGCTAGTCTCACAATTTCACCTGTCATCCATGGTTCCCTAATCTTGCCATTTCTATCCCTCATTTTCACAGGAACATGTCTCTCCTGCCTGCTAATCAACCTCTCTTTAAAAGCCTCCCACATATCAAATGTGGATTTACCTTCAAACAGTTTCTCCCAATCTGTATTCCCCAGATCCTGCCAAATTTTGGTATAGTTGGCCTTCCCCCAGTTTAGAACTCTTCCTTTAGGACCACTCTCATCTTTGTCCCTGAGTATTGTAAAACTTATAGAATTGTGGTCACTATTTCCGAAGTAGTCCCCTACTGTAATTTCAACTGGCTCATTCCCCAACACCAGGTCCAGTTTGCCCCTTCCCGAGTTGGACTACATACATGTTGCTCTAGAAAACCCTCGTGGATGCTCCTTACGAATTCTGCTCCATCTTGACCCCTAACACTAAGTGAATCCCAGTCAATGTTGGGAAAATTAAAATCTCCCATCACCACCACCCTGTTGCTCCTACATAATCTTTCCATAATCTGTTTACATATTTGTACCTCTATCTCACGCTCGCTGTTGGGAGGCCTGTAGTACAGCCCCAACATTGTTACTGCAGCCTTCCTATTTCTGAGTTCTACCCATATTGCCTCACTGCTCGAGTCCTCCATAGCGCCCTCCTTCAGTACAGCTGTGATATCGTCTTTGACCAGTAATGCAACTCCTCCACCCCTTTTACCTCCCTCTCTATCTCACCTGAAGCATTGATATCCTGGGACATCTAGTTGCCAATCATGCCCTTCCCTCAACCAAGCCTCAGTAATAGCAATAACATCATACTCCCAGGTACCGATCCGAGCCCTAAGTTCATCTGCCTTATCTACAACACTTCTCGCATTAAAACAAATGCACCTCAGACCACCTGTCCCGTTGTGTTCCCTGCAACATTAAGCTGCCAGTCCTGCCTATCCTCAGCTACGTTTCTGTAATAGGTATAATATCAGTCCCGTGTTCCCATCCTTACCCTGAGTTCATTTGCCTTACCTGTCAGACCCCTTTCATTGAAGTAGATTCATTTTAATTATCAGTCTTATCTTGTTCTCTGCACTGCTCCTGCCTGCCTTGACTATTTAACTTGCACCTCATCTCCACTATAACCGCCGCCGACTTACCTGTAGGGGAGGTGATGGCCTAATGGTAGGGCTGGGCTGTTAATCCAGAGACCCAGATAACATTCTGGGGACCAGGGTTCAAATCCTGTCACGGCAGGTGGTGGAATTTGAATTCAGTAAAATATCTGGAATTAAGAATCCAATGATGACCATGAAACCATTGTCAATTGTTGGAAAAACCCATCTGGTTCACTAATGTCCTTTAGGGAAGGAAACCGCCATCCTTACCTGGTCTGGCCTACATGTGACTCCAGACCTACAGCAATTTAGTTGACTCTTAACTGCCCTCTGGGCAATTAGGGAAGGACAATAAATGCTGCCTGGCCAGCGACGCCCTCATCCCAATAATAAATTGAAAATAATCTCTCTTCTCACCACCACCACCTCCAGCAGCCCCCCCAAACGAGAATAAAAGCCTCCCGAGTAGCACCTGCAATTCACCCTGCCAGGATATTGGTCCCCGTACAATTCAGGTGCAGCCCATTCTTTTTATACAGGTCACTTCTACGCCAAAAGAGTTCCCAATGATCCAAAATGTGAATCTCTGCCCCCTGCAGCAGCTCTTCACCTACACGATCATCTGCCCTATCCTCCTTTTGTACTCTCACTAGCATGTGGCATTGGGAGGACCTACTTTTTAACCTCCTGCCTAATTTCCTATATTCTCTCTGCAGAACTCATCCCTTTCCCTTTGTGTGTCATTGGTACCAAGGTGTGCAATGACCTTCTGCTGATCACTCTCTCCTTTTTAAAATATTCTGCACCCTCTCCGAGACATCCTTGACCCTGGCACCAGGATCTTGCTGTCAGATGCAGAAACATCTGTTTGTGCCCCTGACTAGAGAGTCCCCTAAATCAATCAATCGCTTGGAACCTGACATACCCCTCATTACAGTAGAGCCAGTCTTGGTATCAGAAACCTGGCTATCAGTGCTATTCTCCTTTGAGTGGCCAAGAGCCCTGACATTATTCAAAACAGCATACTTGTTTGAGATGGGGATAGCCTGGGAGATTCCTGCACTACCTGCATACCTCTCCTACCTTTCCTAGCTATAACCCATTTACGCGACTGTATCTGTACCTTCCTGAAACTGCCATCTATCACACCCCCTGGCTTCTATACATTCTTCATTGCCTCTAACTGCTGCGCTAACTGATCCATGTGATTCGATAGGATTTGCATCCAAATTCACTTCCAGGAACATTGAAATTCTCCCTAATCTCCCACATTCGACAGGAAGAGCACATCACTCTACTAAAAGCCATCTCTGCACCTTAAACAATCTACAGACCAGAATATACCAAAAAACACTCACAACAAGCTTTCTCAAAACTGTTACCACAGTCTTACTGTTCAAAAACATTGCTCTAGAATAACTCAAATTTTTAATATAAAAGAAAGGTATTAATTGAGACAGATCTCAGTAAAACATAAAAAGAAACCTCAGCCTGCTCACTATTATAGGTTTACAAAGAAAAATTAAGATTTATAACTGCAAATCAGGGCAGTTCTTATACACTTAATGGTAAGGCCTTGGGGAGTGTTGCTGAACAAAGAGACCTTGGAGTGCAGGTTCATAGTTCCATGAGAGTGGAGTCACAGGTAGATAGGGTAGTAAAGAAGGCATTTGGTATGCTTGCCTTTATTGGTCAGTGCATTGAGTATAGGAGTTGGAAGGTCATGTTGTGGCTGTACAGGACATTTGGAATATTGGGTGCAATTCTGGTCTCCCTCCTATAGGAAGGATGTTGTGAAACTAGAAAGGGTTCAGAAAGTTTTATGAGAATGTTGCTGAGGATGGAGGGTTTGAGCTGTCGGGAGAGGTTGAATAGGCTGGGGCTATTTTCCCTGGAGTGTCAGAGTTTGAGGGTTGACCTTCGAGGTTTATAAAATCCTGAGAGACATGGATAGGGTAAATAGGCAAGATCCTTTCCCTGGGGTTCAGGAGTCCAAAACTACAGGGCATTGGTTTAAGGTGAGAGGGGAAAGATTTAAAAGGGACCTGGGGAAACCTTTTCATGTGGTGGGTGGTGCATATCCAGAATGAGCTGCCTGAGGAAGTGGTGGAGGCTGGAGCAATTTCAACATTTAAAAGGCATTTGGATGGGTATATGAATAGAAAGGGTTCAGAGGAATATGGGTCAAATGCTGGCAAATAGGACTAGATTTATATAGGGTGTCTGGTCAGCGTGGACAATTTGGACCCAAGGGTCTGTTTCCATGCTGGATATTTCTATGACTCATAAACCTTAAAATCAAACATTTAGTTGATCAGGCTTTGAAATCACTGATCACTCCCAGCTGCTATGTGTAGTTCTGATAATAAGGTCTCTCAAGGTCAGTTGCGAAACTGCACTGCCCTGTTTGTTTTCCTTTGGCCATCTCCAGAGATATTTTGTAAATGGCGAGACTTGTGGAGAGGGAAAAATAATTAGCATTACAGAATATGAATCTCAAAGCATAGGCTAATTGCTATCTCCTCAAACTTTGTTATTTTCTTTAAAGTAATTTCATCATTGGTTTTTTTTACTATTTGTAATTTTGTAATTGTAATTTTACAGTCAGTCAGCTGTAAAAGTTCACTGCTTGATTCTTTTGACTTATTCTTGTTGATCTCTAGAGCTGTTTTCCAACCTCACCATGGAGTCACACTCATGAAACTTCATCTCCTGCTCTCTCTTTCCTCCCATTAAAAGTATTGCTGTTTTTGCTTTTTTTTATAGTTTCAAAAACAATGTAAAACTTATAAAAGCAGTAATTACTGCTGCACAAAAGTGAGGAAATCAGCTCCAGCACTGAAAAAAACCTCAAAAAAAAGGAGCACTTACAGTCCAGATTCTCTCATGTCCACTATTTTGTTTTTCACAATCCATAGGATAGTGTTAAAATTCCAGTCTTTTAAACTTATTGAGAATTTTGATCATTTCTGCTACTTCATGTTGTTATAAAAACAATAATGTTCGCAATGCGATTTTGTTGCAGATTATGTTGTTGGTTGATCTGACTGCAGTATGAACAACATAAAAGAATAACCAGTTTTGAAGCTGTAACAGCTCCGATTGAAAAGATATATTGGAGAATTAATGCACGCAACATGTTTACTCTGACATGTTTCGTTCTCAAGAATATTTACTTCATTTGTTATTGTTAATCTCACAATGTATGATGCTATCTAGACTATAATGAAAGCAGAAAATGCTGGAGAAACTTGACAGGTCTGGCAGCATCTATGAAAAACGAAACAACATTAATGTTCAGAGTTAAATATAACTCTTTTGTAAATGGCGAGACTTGTGGAGAGGGAAAAATAATTAGCATTACAGAATATGAATCTCAAAGCATAGGCTAATTGCTATCTCCTCAAACTTTGTTATTTTCTTTAAAGTAATTTCATCATTGGTTTTTTTACTATTTGCAAGTACTGCATGAAATGGGGGAGACAGTGAGAGAAGGAGATGATAAGATGATGGAGTGAGTGGGAGGGAAAATCGCAAAGTAAGACAGGCACATCTCATCAAATATCCGAGTGTCATTCTAGTAAACAACTTTGTGGACTATAATTCTTAGAGTATAGTTTAATGCTGCTTCCTTTCTGAGCTCTAATGGACAACTTTATATTTTCAACAGAACGGGGGATGCCAGTCTCAGTTATTGCCTCAGTCTGTACCAGTTTGTAGTGCATTCAACTGACACCATTTTCTACTCCTGAGTTAACTACTCTATTTCAAGCTTTCCTACTCCCTTCCCTATACTCTGTTCTTGGATCTATGTTCCAGATGATCTTTGGGCAAGGCAATGGCAAATCTAATCTTTCATAATTTGCATGCTACTCATACCTAGCTTGGATGATTAGCTTGAATTTTACACTTATTAAGTAGCAACCAATAAAGAACGTAAAAGTACTTGACCAACTCTCAGAACATTGCCAGTCATTTACAAAAGAGGAATTATTAACATCCCTGAAAACTGTAAGTCCCACTGTGTCATTGTACTTTGATGTTGTAAAGAAATTTTGAGTATGAATACAAACATTTTTAGTGCAGTTAAATTTTATATTTTGAACTGATATAATTAGTGTGTCTAAAATTAACGTTAATTTAGAATGCTTGGTATAATTTGGATTCCCAGAGATTTTGACTCCTACTTTGGAGGGTTAGGTTCTGTGATTCGTGTCCTCTTCCATCCACATGAAAATTGTGAAAGTATGATTTTGGTTTTAGTTCATTCGTTCCCAAAGCACCTGACCACAGAATTTAAAAGATTGTTCACAATTAAACTTAATAGTAAAGGGGCGGCTCCGTGGCTCAGTGGTTAGCACTGCTGCCTCACAGCGCCAGGGACCTGGGTTCGATTGCACCCTTGGGCGACTGTCTGTGTGGAGTTTGCACATTCTCCCCCTGTCTGTGTGGGTTTCCTCTGGGTGCTCCGGTTTCCTCCCACAGTCCAAAGATGTGCAGGCTAGGTGGACTGGCCATGCTAAATTGCCCATAGTGTTCAGGGATATGTAGTTAAGTGGTTATAAGTGGATGCGTCTGAGTGGTTGCTCTGAGGGGCAGTGTGGACTTGTTGGGACAAAGGGCCTGTTTCCACACTGTAGGGATTCTATAAAAAATTATTTCTGTAAAAAAAAAAGTGTGAACTATATTTCTGAGGCATTGTTTAATGCTGTACTCCAGTTTTGTGTACCCAAGAGACCCTCTTCTGAGTCAAATTGATGGGTGCTAGCTATATTGTAGCTCTTCATAGTGAATCCCTTCCATCCTGGACCACTGACTAGTATTTCAGAACAGTAGCTCTCACTTATTTCATTCCTTCCCAAGTCACTTGGGAATTTTGGTTTTTTGAAATATTCTCCGCCAATTCTTCTCCACCCCGCCAAAAAAATCCAAAATGGTGGTAGGCAAACTTAGAACGAATGATTGCATTACTTGATGATTTGAGGGAGGTACAAAATGGGATATTTATAGATGTGTGATCGTGGGTTTGTAAATGTGAGCCATGTGCAACATACATATCTATACTTTAAGTTTTGTGTTGCATTGTACATAAAAGACTTCCAATTAATTCGTAATTTTTGGATTTTACATGTTCCCATAAATTTGTGTTGAAGTGTCAGAGTCTTTAATCAGTATTTTACACTTTGCTAATTGCCAAAAAGATGGTAGAAATCCAGCTATGTACAAGCTGGTATTCATGTTGGATATGGAGAAATTTAATCTTATTTGCTATTTAACATAGAGGAATTTTAGTTTTTAAATAACTCATTTATGTAACTATTGTAATTCAACTATCCAGAGCTTCATATGGTAAATTTTGGGGAAAATAATGGCCAAGTGGTGTAATCACTGGACTGTTAATCCAGAGACTCAGATAACATTCTGGAGACGCGGGTTCGAATCCCGCCACAGCATATGGTGGAATTTGAATTCAATAAATATCTGGAATTAAGAGTCTAATGGTGACTGTGAATCTATTGTTGATTGTTGGGAAAACCCATCTGGTTCATTAATGTCCTTTAGGGAAGGAAACTGCCATCCTTACCTAGTCTGGCCTACATGTGACGCCAGATCAACAGCAATGTAGTTGACTCTGAACTGCCCTCTGGGCAATTAGGGATGGGCAATAAATGCTGCCTAGCCAGCGATGCCCTCATCCCATGAATGAACAAGAAAAAAAACAAAATTCACTTAGCGCGCTGTTATGACCGAGATTGGAGGAGTACAGTATTTGCTTTTCTAGTCTCAGTCTTCCAATGGCCACAATAATGATTAAATTTAACAAGGTTAGTCATACAGGATAAGATATATATAACTGGCTGTATTGTGCTTAGTGTTAGGTTCAGGTTAGCTTGGTTTGGTTAGTAAATTCATAAACATTAAGTAAGCAATGAATGAAAGTTTATTACAAAATCAATTGATCAAGGCACCTCCCTTAGAAATGAAAATAACTACTTATTTATTTTTTGAATTGAAACTGGTACAATGCATTGACACATTCTTTCTGGCTACAAAGGGCTGTGTTTTAGTATAGTTTGCAGTACCCACAAGTGAGGCATACTGTAGCTAACTGTGTCTAAATTGGTTGTAAGATCACTTTTTTATGTGCTTAGGGTTATCCAGCAATTGGTGACCAATTAAAAATTACATCTAATGTTGCCACTGTGATGTGAATTTTGCAAGCATGGGCTAATTGGGTGTGGCCAGTACCTTGCTTGTTCCAGATAAATAATGGGGTATGCTGTACGATAAGATTTGCCAGTCTTTGGGATGATTGGCATGCATACCTGTTGTAACACCAGTACTGAAAATTATATGCCTCTAACTAAATTGTAATCTCTACCATATAAAATACACTTACAGCTGATTCAGTCATCCAACTTAATTTCCTAAAATTAAGTCCAGTGAGGTTGTAGACTTGCTTGCCAAGCCGGTGTGTTTGGTTGCAGATGTTTCATCACCCTGCTAGCTAACATCGTCAGTGTGCTTCTGGTGAAGCGTTGGTGTTCTGTCACACTTGTTATTTAAATGCCTTGGTTTACTGGGGTGTTTGGCATTACTTCTAGTTCTGGTTTTCATTGGTTTGTATATCGGTCCGGTTCAGTGTGTTTGTGGATGGAGTTCCGGTTGGAATGCCAGGCCTCCAGGAGTTTCCTGGCATGTCTCTGTTTGGCTGGTGCTATTATGGATGTCCCAGTCGAATTTGTGTCCTTCTTTGTCCTTGTGCATTGAGACCCGTGAGAATCGGTCATGTCTCTTGGTGGCTAGTTGGTGTTTGTGTATCCCTATTGTTAGTTTGGCCTATGTAATGTTTTTCACAGTCCTTGCATGGTTTTGTACATTACATTAGTTTCGTTGGTTGTGGGTATGCGATCCTATACGTTTGTCAGTATCTGTCGCAGGGTGGTTGTTGGTTTGTGGGCTACCCCGATACCTAGGGCTCTGAGTAATCTTGTGGTCATCTCTGAGATGTCTCTGATGTTCGGTAGGGTGTCTGGCCATGTTGTGTCGTCTTGTTGTGGTCTGTGGTATTCATTCCTTATAATAAGTCCATATAGCTGCTTTTATTCTGCTTTGTGCAATTCTGGGCTGCCGCAGTGTGTTGTGGCTCATTTGAATATTGTCCTAAATCAGCTTCATTTATGGGTGTTGGGATGGTGGCTGGTGTAATTAAGTATCTGGTCCATATGTGTGGCGTTTCTGTATATGCTAGTCTGGAGTTCCCCGTTGTTCTTACATTTTACCATTATGTATAGGAAGGGTAGTTGGTTATTGTTCTTTCCTCTTCTTTTGTGAATTTTAATCCAGTAAGGATGCTGTTTATGTGTCGGTGAGTTTCTTCTAGTCTTGTGCATTTGATAATTACAGAGGTATTATCTACATATCAGATCCAGAGTTTGGGTTGTATAATGGGGAGCCCTGTTAATTCTAACCTGTGCGTTACCACTTATGCAGTCAGTTCTGATATTAGGGGTCCCATTGGTGGTCTGTTGATTCGAATATACAGCTGTTGAAGGTGAAGTTGGTTATGATGTACATGTTGATGCTGTTGTTGTCATGGGGTGCCTGCCTTCCTGATTCATCCAGCAGTGTAGCAATTGTCTCTTTGGCTAGGTTGATGTTTATGAATGTAAGTAGTGCTGTTATGTTGAAGGATATCATTATGCCTTCTTCTTCTATACTGGTGTCCTTGATGATGTTGAGGAATTCTTGGGAGGAGTGGATGGAGTGGGTAGTGTTGTCAACTAAGTATTTCAGTTTCCAGTGTTGTTCTTTGGTTAGTCTCTATGTTGATGTGCCTGGTAGAGGGACAGTTGGTCTGCGAGGGAACCCTGGCTTGTGATCCTTGGGGAGTCCACAGAATTCGGCGTGTGTTGGGATCCCTCTGCTTCATTTTTTGGTAATCTGTCTTGCTGATACTTGGAGTTGTGTAATTTCTTCAGGGTTGTTTCGATCTGGTTCTCTTAACTGTGGTGTGGGTTTGTGTCATATGTTGGTAGATGTCAGTATCTGCTAGTAGCTTTCTTGATGTACTGGGCTCTGTTAAGGATTACTGTCATGCCTCCTTTGTCTGCCAGTAAGAATACGATGTTTCTGTCTTTCCAGGGCTTTCTTTTCTTCTGTGTTGAAAGTATTCCACTTACCTATTCTGCTCAGTTTTGGGCCTAACTGATGGTCTGTTGTATTTCCTCCGTGAGTCAGTTGCTCTTCAGTGTCAATTCCAGTGCAGCCAGGAGGTCAGTTTTTTTTTTTGACATCTCTGCAGTTATAATTCAGTCTGTGTACTTGGACAGTCTTCTCGGTTTCTGTAAGTGGTTGGTCTGAGATGTTCTTGATCCATGTTCCTGTGTTGTCTGTGTTGTTGTTGTTGTGGGTGAGTTTGGATTGATTTTCTTGTAGGCCTAATCTTTTCTTTGTTCTGGCCTTTTGTTGTTTTATGGTGATGGCTTGTTCCAGTTTGGTTGTCCAGTCTTAGATGGTTGCATTTGAGTATAAAATTTTTTGGCGTGCAGTTTCCCGCTTGTATTTGTGGAGGCGGTTGTGGGCATCATTGATCATAACGCTTATCATTCTGTGGCCGTTCTGTGCAGCTGTTCTTCGTGCTTGTGGATTTGTTGTTCGGTGGTTTATATTTTAAGCTTTGTGGTAGTACCTGTTTTTACAGGCTTTTATGCAGGAAGTATGGTTATTTGCAGGTTGCGCATGGAAAGATGGCATTGCGCATGGAAAGATTGTCTCCCATCTGTGGGCCAGTTTGAGGGTATTGCGCCAGTAGCTGTTTAAAGGCTTTGAGAAGATTTGCAGCTCTGGTTATGGATTAGGTTGTAGACTTGCTCGCTGAGCCAGTGAGTTTGATTGCAGACGTTTTGTCACCCCGCTAGGTAACATCATCAGTGTTTCCTCTGGTGAAGCGTTGGTATTCTGTCCCGCTTGTTATTTATATGCCTCGGTTTGCTGGGGTGTTTAACATTACTTCCGGTTCGGTTTATCACTGATTTGTGTATTGGGTCCAAATGGATGTGTTTGTTGATGGAGTTCCGGTTGGAATGCCAGGCCTCCAGGAATTCCCTGGCATGTCTCTATTTGTTTGGCTTGTGCTGTTATGGATGTGTTGTCACAGTCGAACTTGTGTCCTTCTTTGTGTGTATTGAGACATGTAATATACAAAATACCATGCAAGGACTGTGAGAAACATTACGTAGGCCAAACTGGAAGAAAACTGATAAAGGATACACGAAAACCAACTAGCCACCAAGAGACATGACCAATTCTCACTGGTCTCAGTACACATGGACAAAGAAGGACACGAATTTGACTGGGACAACACATCCATAATAGCACAAGCCAAACAGAGGCATGCCAGGGAATTCCTGGAGGCCTGGCATTCCAACCGGAACTCCATCAACAAACACATTGAACTGGACCTGATACACAAATCACTGAAAAACCGAACTAGAAGTAATGCCAAACACCCCAGCAATATAAATAACAAGTGGGACAGAACTTCAACGCTTCACCGGAGACGCACTGACAGTGTTACCTAGCAGGATGATGAAACGTCTGCAATCAAACACACCAGCTTGGCGAGCAAGTCTACAACCGCATCCACAACCCGAGTTACAATTCTTCTCAAAAACTTTAAACTAAATTCAGTCACACACTTGCCTCATAACATTTGAAGTAAAATAAATGAATTAATGGCGCAAATAGAGATTAATGCACATGATGGTTTAGCATTTGAAGAGACATGGTTGCAAGGCAATTAAAGCTATGAGCTAAATATTCGGGGTATATGACCTTTGATAGGGTAAACCGGAAAGGTAAGGTGGTAGGGGTATCGTTTTTGGTATGGAATAGAAGGAGTGCGACAGCAAGAAATAGTCTTGGATTGAATGATGTAGAACCCTTATGAATAGATTTAAGAAATAGCAATGGAAGGGGAGACTGGTGGGAGCTGCTTATCAGCCTCCTAATGAGTAGCTATATTGTGAAACAGAATAAATCAGGAGATAATGAGGGTGTGTAAAAAGACAGTAGTTTATTCATAGGTGACTTTAATCTTTTTGTAGTTTGGGAAAATTGAATTGGTGGAGACAGCTATGAGGAAGGCTTCATAAGAGCATATTTAGGACAGTTTCCTGAAACAACATGTTATGGATCCAATCAAGGTTCAGGAGATTTTGGATCTGGTAATATTCAATGAGGCACGTTTGACAGATGGTCTCAGAGTAGATTGTTCAAGCAAGTTTGGAAGGATAATCCCAGCAATTGCAGACCAATCTGTTTAACTTCAGTGGTGGGGAAGCTTCTAGAAACAGTTATTTAGGATAGAACTAGTAGTCACTTTGAAAAATGTAGGTTGATTAGGAAGCGTCATCACAGATTTCTAAAGTTAATCATGTTTAACTAACTTATTAGAATTGTTTGAATAAATAACAAGCTAAATATAGCATTGATGTTGTATACATGGATTTCCTGAAGCCATTTGATACACAAGCTACTTGTGAGGAAAATTATAAATCATTGTATAAAAGAGACAGGAGCAATATGGATACAAAATAGGCTAAGTGGTAGGAAACAGTAAAGGTCAATGGATATTTTTTGTGCAAGAAGAAAGTTTGTTATGCAGTTCCTCAGCAGTTATTATTGGGACCTGATAATGTATTAATGATCTGGATTCTGGTGTGCGTAGGACAATTTCAAATTTGAAGAATTGTAAACTGTTAGGAGGACAGTGGAACTGTAAAAGAAGTGGGCTGATGGGTGGCAGATAAGGTTCAATGCAAAGAAGAACGTTGAAAGATAATACAAAATACGGGCTACAATTCTATATGGTTGTAGGAGCAGAGCGACCTGGGAGTATATGTGTACAGATCGTTGAAGGTGGCAAGATGGGTGGAAAGAGGAGTTAATAAAAAGCAATGTGTCCTCTGCTTGATGAATAGGGACGTACAGTACAAGAGCATGAGGCAGTGTTGAACTTAAGACACTTGTTAGACCTCAACTGGAGTATCGTGCGGAGTTGTGGGCAGCATTTTTCTTTTACAGTTAACCAAGGAAGTTAAGAATTCCTTTTGAATGGAAAGAAAAAACATAGAATGTGGCAAAGATTAGTGGTAAACCAGAGAATTGGAAAAGTTTTAAAGGAAGAACAGAAGATGAGTATAAAAATGTAAGGAGGAAGAAAACAAACTCTGGTTAAAATAGCAACCAGTATTAAAGTAAGAGCTTCTCCAAGTATATATAAAGGAAGAGAGAGAGACCAAAGTCAACATCGATCCCTTAGTTGATGAGGCTAGGGAAATAATAATGGGGAACCAGGAAAACGGCAGAGTTGAATAAGTACTTTCCATCACTTTTCATAATAGAAGATGTGAATCACATTGCACAAATACTAATCCAAAAGGCAAAGACAGGGCGGACAAAGTACAATAGCTATTATTGAGAAACATTACTAAGGAAACTAATGAGGCTAAAGGCTAGTATGTCCCCTGGACCTGATGGGGTTCATCCTAGGAAGTAGCAACAGGGAGTGTGGGTGCATTGGTAGCAATCTTCCAAGAATCCTTAGATTCTGGAATTTTTCAAGTTAGGAAACAGCCAGTGTGACACCTTTCACGATGGTGCTTTTAACATGCCCTTCTTTTTCCTCAACCGAGGATTCTCCACCACCGTTGTGGTTAACAGGGCCATTAGCTGTGACTGACACTTTGCTGTTGCTCTGGAAGGCAGGGGAAGAGCTGACAGCAGAAGTGCAGGCAGGGTCCCCCTTGTCTTCACATTCCAAACCACCTGTCTCCATGTTAAAGAATCATCCCCTGCCATTTTTGCCACCTCCAGTGGGATAGCATCATGAAATACAGCTTCCTGTCCTCACCACTGTCAACATCCACAGGGACCATTACCTCTGCAAAACCCTGGTCTACTCCTTCATCACCCTTAACACTCCTCAATTCTCTGACATGTTCAGTTCCAGAAGGTGTCACATTCGCCTATTCATCACCTCCTTTCTCACTCTCCTGTGCTACAAACACACCTAACAGGTGAAGCAACATTTTTACTTGTACTTGTTTCAATTGGGTCTACTGTATTCGCTGTTCACAATGTGGATCCTGGGCCTTCTCCAGTGTCACAACGACACCACCCGAAAACTGGAGGAGCAGCACCTCATATTCCACCTTGGGAGCCTACAACTCAATGGTCTCAATGTGGACTTTACTAGCTTCAAAATCTCCCCACCCCCAGCCTCAATCCATGACCAACCCTCCCTGTCATCCCTGCCTCCTTGGCCTGATCGTCTTCTCTCCCACCTATCTGCTCCTCCCACCTCACTGACCAATCCCCACCACTACGTACCTGCACTCACCTATCACCATCCCACCTACCTTCCCCAGCCTGATCACCCCCTCTCTATTTATTTCAGAGCCCCCTTTCCCCTCTCCCATTTCTGAAGTAGGGTCCTGACCCGAAACATCAACTTTCCTGCTCCTCTGATGCTGCCTTGCCTGCTGTGTTCCCCCAGCTGCACACTGTGTTAACTTTTGATGGGTGTCTTGAGAATAAGACTGAGCGTTTTGGGCTGAGACAACTAAGGGTGCAGTCAATAAAGGTGATGCAATTGAAATTTGTGATGCTGAGAAGGCAACATTATGTGAATGCATATTTTTCTGAGGGTTGTGGAGCAAGAGGAAATTATAGAGGTAGAATAGTGCAAGGCAAAGGAGGGATTTGAAAACAAGTTTTAGTTGAAGACAAAAGGGTATTGCTTGATTTAGAGCTGCTGTAGGCCAGCAATCCGAGCAGTGATGTGTAAAAAGGGCTTGATGCATGGATCAATATGAGCTGCAGAATTTTGAATAACATCAGGTTATGAAACATGGAATGTTGGAGGCCACTCTATGAAGGCAGTCAAAAGTATATTGAGGTTTTGCATATGCAAAGAAACAACCATATTTGGCACTGGAAAGCCTGGTTAACACTGATTAATCTTATAATAAGTTCAACAATTTGTTTTCTAGGAGCTGTCGAGTTGTGGCTGGAATAAAAAGGAAAAGCACAGTTCATCACCAAATGTCGTAGCCTTCACTAGGAGGTTTAATCATGTGAGTATTAATTGGGACTTCAGTCATGGCATTGAAAGGTGAAGTGTTTGTAAAATAGATTGCATTTGATAATCCAGTAAAAACAAATCGATTGAACTGAAAACTTAGCAGGGGGTCTTGTGATTGATTAAAAATTTATGGTCCGTGTTGGCAGCTTTCTGAGACCCAAATAACTTCCCTTCCCCTAATATGCCAGTCAACTGCACGTTTTGATAGCACAATAATGCTTTATCTGTGAAGTGTACTTGATGATCCTTTGATAGTTTATTGTCAATCATTAAACCATATCAGCTAAATAAAAACCTGAAGAACTGCGGATGCTGTAAATCAGGAACAAAAACAGAAGTCACTTGAAAAGCTCAGCAGGTCTGGCAGCATCTGTGAAGAAAATATCAGAGTTAACGTTTTGGGTCCGGTAATGCTTCCTCAGAACTCTTAAGCAGTTAAGCTTCACAGGAGGCTCCACAGCACTGAGGATGTCACCTAGTAAGGGGACGAAACGTCTGCTATCAAACCTCCCAACTCGGCAAACGCAGTAACATCTACAGCTAGACTATTAATCCTGAGACCCAGATAATATTCTGGGCACTCATGTTTGAATCATGCTATGGTAGAATTTGAATTCAGTAATAATATAATCTGGAATTAAGAGTTCAATGATTACCATGAAACCATTGTCAGTTGTTCAAAAAAAAAACCCCACCTGGTTCACTAATTTCCTTTAGAGGATTAAATCTGCCAGCCCTGGCTTACATGCGACTCCAGACCCACAGCAATGTGGCTGAATCAGCTCTCCTCTGGGCAGTTAGGGATGGTTGGCAACAAATGCTGGCCTAGTCAACTACAACCACATTCTGTAATTAAGAAAAAAAGGTCACTTTCTTGCTGAATCACCTAAACATCTATATGTCTTTGCAGACTCCTCGCATCCTTCTTACAGCTTACTTTCCCACAATGTTTTGTATCAACATACTCGCATATTGTTGCATATGTATATTGTGCAAGTTATGTTGGGCTGTCATAATTGTGGCCCTTCCTACAGATTTCTGAGGCACTTTGAAAAAGAAGAGGCGAAAAATACCGTTAGTATGGATTTAAAACAAAATTCACCTCTGGGAAGAGGTGAACCGTGTACAAGAAGCTTGTCACCTGTTCACACTCAAGGAACACTGATAGTAACATGGGAGACAGTGTTTTGAGCTAGGGTTGTAGATGGTGGTGTGGGGAAGAGTGGGGTGTGAAGGCATCTTCAGGATTTCTTTGCTTTAAAGGAGTACAAACAAGGTATTGCTATACTTCTTGTGGTAAAAATTGTGTTACGCAGGCCCTTTCTAAATTTTGAAAAAAGGTATAAAATGATAGGAAATTTTGGTGCTGTAGGACCATAGTATGAAAATACAGAGGACTGTATTTGATTTAATTTTATTCCATTTAATTGATGCAACCAGAGACACTTTGGTCTGTGGTTTAAGATGTGAAGCAATCAGAAGAGAGCACTGATAGAAAGTAACCTAGACTTAAAGCACTGAGCATAACAGTGACCAAGGAAGCTCAGCAGTCAAGGTTCAGCATGAGAGTTCACAAAATAGCGGCTGAGAGATGAGCGTCAATGTAGACTCTAAACTGTCATCAGTGTGGAAAAGCAGGTGACTCGGCTAGTATAAAGAAGCTGCACACAGGAAGTGTGGCACAAAAGGGCACATTGAATGAGACTGACAATATAGATTGGCAAGCACAGTGTTGATATCTTAATGGGTTGATTTAGAACATCGATGAGTGAGTTTAAGTTGACTTCGGGCTTTTGGAGGGTAGAATGTGGGAGATCAGCCAGGAATGCGTTGGAATTGTAAAATCTACAGTGAGGAATGGCTTGATTGAGTTTTAGTAATGACGAATTGAGATGAGGTGGTTACAGAGGAAGAGCTAAATGATCTCAACAATCACATATAATATATATATGAAATTGGAAGCTCATCTGTGAGATAAATACGATGTGACGTTTGTGAGCAGAAAAGCTTACTATTGCCAGGGAGAGCCTTGGAGTTGGTAGCTAGGAAACAGCGTTTGGGTAGTGATCAAAATCAAGGACCTACGTCTTCCCAGTATTTAATTAGGGGAATTTTCTGCTCATTCAACACTTAATGTCAGGTAAGCAATCTGATAATTTTGCAACAGTGGAAGAATCAAGGGAGATTGTGGTGAGGTAGAACTGAGTAGGTCCGTATCCAGAGAATCAGTATCAGTATGAAGAATAACAGTGCTTTTGGTGGATTGTAATGTTATCGTCTGAAATAACTGCACAGAGAACCCCCCCACCCCTGACTCTGCATCAGGGAATGTCAGGTTGAACCTAGTGTGGAATCTTCTTCCCACCAGGAACTCTGCTAGAGCTATGCCTTTAGTTGCGTGAGGGGCAGTCCTACAATTTACAGGGACCTATTGAGTGAAGCTGCAGGCTGTTTCTTTAAGTCTGCCTGCTACGTTTAGACTGCACTTTCCACCAGACTTTTGGGCAATGAGTTGTATGGATCTGTCCGAACATGCTGAATGCCATTTGACTTTAGAAAATGCTTGAAATCTCTCCTGGTAAATGATGCCCCATTGTCCGTGATCAATACTTCTGGGAGTCTGTGTAATGCAAACAATGCTTGTGGCTTTTCAGTCGTCAGCTCCAACAACTTTGAACAGGCATGCACAATGACCAGGAACATTGAGCCCAGAAAGGACTGACAATGTCGACATGTAACAGAGTCCAAGGTTTACCTTGATATTGCCTTGAATGTGGATGTGCCGGTGGTGGTAATTTTTGGCCTTGTTGGCAATTTTTGTTCTAGTTGGTACTTTGGGCAGTGTCCCACCAACACAGCAATGTCGGCATCCAGTCTTGGCCACCAGGCAACATCTTGCCAATATCTCCATTTTGGAAACCCTCTGATGACTCTGGTGGAGTTCAGTTAGTATCTGGTGGTAATCCTTACTTTGTACAATCGCTCTTCCTCCCCATAATAACGTGACAACCTCTTCAGTGATCTCGTCTCCCAGTACAGAAAGGTTTCAACCCTGATTGTGATGGCCCTTCCTTTTTCCCCCATTACCTGGTTTAATTGGTTTAATTAATAAAGCTGGTTTAATTCTACCAGGACAGGACCTTTTTGTGTCCACACTTGGATATTGTCAGTGGTGACTGGAACAGTGTCCAGAAAGTTTAAAACCAGAACGGACTCTTCCAGGAGAGGCACCACCAGTGGAATATCCTCCAGTGTGAGGTGGCTCAAGGCATCCACATTAGCTACTTGGCCCCCTGGACAGTGTTCTAACTTGAATTCACTGAGAATAAGGGCCCAAAGCTGAATTTGACCAGAAACTATGGTTGGCACCACCTTGTATCTAAGTAGTGATAGCAGGGGTTTGTGGTCCGTAACTGTGACACATTCATGTCTGTAACGGTATTTGTGGAACTTTCTCACACCAAAGATGACTGCCGAACCTTCCTTCTATATCTGGGCATATTTGCATTCGGCATCAGCCAATGTCCAGGAAGTGTACGCTGTTGGGCGTTCTTCTCCGTTGGGTCACCAGTGATCTAGCACTTTACCAATATTATATCGGAAGGTATCGCATGTCAGCACCATGATCTTACTTTGGATCATAGTAGGCCAAGACTGTAGATGGCGATAGCTGCTTTTTCGCTTCGCCAAAGCCTACTTCTTGGCTATGTGACCATTTCCAAGGCTGACCCTTTCTCAATAGCAGGTGTAAGGGTGACAAGATGGAGGCCAGGTTACGTATGAACTTTCCATACAATTCACTAATGCAAAGAAAGACTTAAGCTCCAGTACAGATGTGGGAACCGGGGCACCTTTGATCACTCACTTTAGCTTCCAACGGGTGTGATGTGTTTAAAGTTTGAGAAGATTTGTAGCTCGGGTTGTGGATGAGATTGCATACTTGCTCGCCGAGCAGGCGTGTTTGATTGCAGACATTCGTCACCCTGCAAAGTAACATCATCAGTGTGTCTCTGGCAAAGCATTGGTGTTCCATCCCACTTGTTATTTATTTTCCTTGGTTTGCTGGGGTGGTTGGTGTTACTTCCGGTTTTGTTCTTCAGTGGTTTGTGTATCGGGTCCGGTTCAGTGTGTTTGTTGATGGAGTTCCAGTTGGAATTCCTGGCCTCCAGGAATTCCCTGGCATGTCTCTGTTTTGTTTGTGCTATTATGGATGTGTTGTCCCAGTTGAATTTGTGACCTTCTTTATCCATGTGTATTGAGACCAGTGAGAATTGGTTGTGTCTCTTGGTGTGATGTGGTTTTGTTGACTCTGTAACCCAAATAGGTCACTTGGGGCACCTGGAACACACATTTTTCCCTTCTAAGGCACATGTCCGCCTGGGAGAAACATTTAAGCATTATATCTGAGTCCTCCCAGTGCTCCTTATTGGTCTTCCTGATTAATAGCGTGCCATCAGATAGATGGCGAGCTGGGGTAGACCATTTAATATGTTGTCCATCGTCCACTGGAAAAAGGTGCAGGCTCATGATATTCCAGATGGTAGTCTTGTATACAGGGGACTCTCTGAATCCCCTGTTTATATCTGTCAACTAGGGTTCCCTGATTGGCCCAGGTTAACAACTCCAATCAAGGATCTCATAGTCAATAAAATCTACCTGATTCCAATCACTACATCTCCTAGTGATATAAAAGCAAAGTAAAGTTGATGTTGGATACCTGAAATAAAGACAGAAAATGCTCGAAGCATTTATCAAGTCTAGCAATATCTATGGAGACAAAATCAAAGTTAATGTTCAGGGACATGACCTTTCATCAGAATTTCTTAGGGTTGCTTTCAAAATTTCTTTCACATTTAGTCTCTCATTCTATTTTTTCCCCTTCTTATCAATTTCTCAGTCATCCATTGCTGATTGATAAAGTTCTGCCAATCTTAAGACTTAGTATTTTTTGACAACAATGACAAATATACCATAAAATCTTGAAATAATATGTTTTCTCTATGTCCAAAGTCTTTTTAATCAGACTGTCTGAAAGCCCATATTCCCATTTAAAACCTCAGTCATATTCGCCCTTTACCTGGCAGAATGAACAGAAGGTCACATGCTCCTTTTTGCTCCCTTTTACCTTTATAACATAAACATCCTATAGAACCTTTGGAGTCAAATGCAGTGAATACAGAAATAACTGATTATTGTTCAAATTGTTTGAATTGCACCCTGTTGTGATGTGTACCTCCAATCCCTAAATTGTGATTTATTTGGAGAACTTTTTTAAAAAACTTTTACCTTATTTGCCACAGGTACATTAAACGAGAAATCCAACAAAAAAAGTCACAGCATTTTTGGTAGCCTGCAGTACAAGAACATAGGTGCAGGAGGACGTCATTAAACCCTTTGAACCTGTTACACCATTCTAATTCATGCCTTATGGTTCAATACCAATTCCCTAAGCTATTTACCTACTCTTTGATGTTGTTGGTATCGAGAAATCTGTTTTGAATGTGCTCATCGTCTGAACTTCCACAGCACTCTGGGTAGAAAATTCCAAAGATATACTGCCATTAGAGTGAAGAGATTCCTCCTCAGTTCAGTCCTAAATAGCTTGTCCCTTAGACAATGTCCCCACAATCCAGCCAGAGGAAACACCTGTTTCTACTTTTATCCTGACTAACCTTTTTAAAATTTGTAAGTTTCTTTGATGCTGCTTGGCCTGCTGTGTTCATCCAGCTCTGCACTTTGTTAGCTCATAGTTAAAACTCTAATCTCCTTATGAGCTACTCCTCACACACATAGATAAACAGACAGGTAAAAGAGGTTATGGGCAGAGGTGGAAAAAAGTGGAAAGATGTTTCAGTCTTTTTTCCCAGGTTTGTTGTTGAGATGATCCTTATAAATCTTCTGTCAACCAGCACATTGCTTCAGGTATCTTTCTCTGGATGCTTTGACTGGTTAGTAAGAGAAATAAGGTTGTCGGTTTACTTCTTAAAAAAATCTCTGACTTACCAGTTAAAAGTCACAGCTTACAACAACTGTTGCAGGAAAGAAAAATTGGTTTTCTTCAGATTTATAGCTAGTTTTTGCAACAGAGGACAGAGAGGCCTTTCGTGAGCTGGGGAAAAACTCAGCACTTCCCTCTCTCTCTCTAACTTGTTTCCAGTTTCAAGCTGTTAAGTTACCTGACAACCAGTCATACAGTTTTTGGCAAGCAAAAAGGTCATTGATAACTGGTCACTAATCTATAAACCAGAAACTTGTTGTTGCCAGCAAAAGCTGCATCTGTACACCCCCTCAGTTCCAAATTGTCTGCAACTCAAACTTCAGTTACTGCTTGTGCAACCAGTTGTTTACATGATGCCTGCAGTGCGTGTCAGGTTATCTCCTTTCAAAAAGTATAGTCACCCTTTCTAATACTTCTTTTAAAAACAGTTCTTTCTCATTTCAGTTCAAGTTTTAAAAAATAACTAACTCATTCAGTCCAAATCTCTTTGAAGCCTCTTCTTCATCGTCACAACATACATTTTCATCTAGTTTTGTGTCATCTGTGAATTTGAAGATATTCCATTTGGTCCCATGTCCAAATCATTGGTTTAGATTGTTAACATCTGGACGTTTTGCACTGTAACTCATGGAGTACCAAAAGGATCAATCTGCCAATCTAAAAATGACTTCTTTATTCCTATTCTGTTTTATGTCTGTTAAAGTGTTGTTAATTCATGTCAGTATATTACCCTTTGGTCCATGTGCTGTAATTTTAAGACCATAAGACCATAAGACATAGGAGTGGAAGTAAGGCCACTCGGCCCATCGAGTCCACTCCGCCATTTAATCATGGCTGATGGGCATTTCAACTCCACTTACCCGCACTGTCCCCGTAGCCCTTGATTCCTTGCGAGATCAATAATTTATCAATCTCTGCCTTGAAGACGTTTAACATCCCGGCCTCCACTGCACTCCGTGGCAATGAATTCCACAGGCCTACCACTCTCTGGCTGAAGAAATGTCTCCTCATTTCCGTTCTAAATTGACCCCCTCTAATTCTAAGGCTGTGCCCACGGGTCCTAGTATCCCCATCTAACGGAAACAACTTCCCAGCGTCCACCCTTTCTAAGCCATGCATTATCTTGTAAGTTTCTATTTGATCTCCCCTCAACCTTCTAAACTCTAATGAATACAATCCCAGGATCCTCAGCCGTTCATCGTATGTTAGGCCTACCATTCCAGGGATCATCCGTGTGAATCTCCGCTGGACACGCTACACTGCCAGTATGTCCTTCCTGAGGTGTGGGGCCCAAATTTGGACACAGAATTCTAAACGGGGCCTAACTAGAGCTTTATAATGTCTCAGAAGCACATCGCTGCTTTTATATTCCAACCCTCTTGAGATAAGCGACAACATTCCATTCGCTTTCTTAATCACAGACTCAGCCTGCAAGTTAACCTTTAGCGAATCCTGGACTAGCACTCCCAGATCCCTTTGTACTTCGGCTTTATGAATTTTGTTTTGTAACTACCAGTATGGGATGATATGAGTATCCAAATACATTACAACCAATCGTTCTCCCTTATCTACTCTGCTTGTAACAACTGCAAAAAAAGTCAATAGGTTTGTCGAAAATGATTTCCCTTGAATAAATCCATAATGACTTTGCATAATCCTACCATTTCTTTTTAAGTGCCCTGTTATCACATCATTAAGTATAGGTTCCCGCATTTGGCATGATTGAAGTTAAACTGACATGTATCCAGTTCCCCATTTACTTTCTCCCTTCTTTCTTAAATAGTGGGGATACGTTTGCAAATTTTCAGTGTGCGTGACCAAATTGCTTGCTGACAGTTGCTGGTTGAGATCGTATATATTAAGGAATCTTGATGAAGGTAATGGAGAGTGTTTCCTGTAGAACAGATTTCTGATGTTTTAAAATAAAATGAATAACACCAGGTCATCTCCTGTTCTCTTGGTTGAAGAATGCTGCAGATAGGGAATCCTAAAATGAAGTTAAAATTCAAGGAAAAAGGGATTGCAAACTCTCATTCAGGTGTTTGCAAACTTAAGTTTAACATATCTCAAATGCATCATGTTAAACCTGGAAAAGTTATCAAATGGATTGACAAAAGTAAATGACAGAATGTGGTCACCAGAATGGTTGGAACATTAAGATCTCTTTTATATCTTGCAGGTTCTGCTGACTGTTGAAATGACCATTATATGTAAATCATGTGTACTTCTGGGGCAGTTTACTCCAAAATCCCAACTGAGCATCAAGTTTCCTTTGGTGTTAAGAGAGCAGAAATGTTTTCTGCTGCTTAACATCTGTACAAATAATCTATTACACTACAGTGTTTCACAGGAATTTGTCTAGGCAATGCAAGTTCAGATTTAAAGTTGCTTTCCCTTGACTCCAGGTTTGTTCTGAAGGAAACATATTGGAAACTTTATCCGTTGAACATGACTTTGAGAAGTTGACTTGAGGTCAGCAATATAACACTGTCATGCAATTGGTGGCAATCTTCTTATTTTAACAAAAGGGTACAGCATGAAACTCAGAGCAGCAAAGAGGAAATGAAAAAAATAAGATTCAAATTATAGTAGAAGTTAATCAAGATTGTGAACAATTTTCTCTGCGATCCAAGGAAGATCATTTCAATTTTGTAATCAATTGGTGCAGCGTTAGCTTATCTATGCTTTAATGTCATACTTGTAATTGGAGATACTTTCACAGTATTGTAACTGTCATAGAAATATGAAACACAGAAGGAGGCTATTCAACCTGACATCTTTGTGCCAGTTGTTTAGTAGAGTTATCCAATTAGTTGAGCAGAGGATAAAGTTGAGAATGCTGACAGTGCAGAAAGTTGCCGTTTAGCTTGCAGGCTCTGCCAAAGCTGATGCTACTCCACTGCTTTTTCCTTGTAGTCTTGCAAAATTATCCTTGTTATTTAACAATCCAAGTTTCTTTTGAGTGATTGAATCTAGCTCCACCACATTCTCAGCCATTACATTACTGATCCTCATGTCTCACTGCATTTTCTCATGTCATTCTCTGGTTTCTTGATCCTTCCATCTATGGCATCAGTTTCTCCTGTCTTCAATGTCCAGAACCATTGTGATTCTGAATATCTCTATTGAAGCTCCTTTAAGCCTTTTCCTCAGTGTCTATCTATGTAATTAACGTTCCCTATCCCTGGAACCATTCTTGTGCACCTTTGCTGCACTGCTTCTCATATTTTTGCCTTTTCCTTAAAGAGTAGTGCCCAGTGCTGGATATAGTAGAGTCAGAGTCATATGGCACAAAAACAGACCATTTGTCCAACCAGTCCATGCTGACCATAATCCCAAACTAAACTAGTCCCACCTCTCTGCATTTGGCTCATATCCTTCCAAACATTTTTTATTCATGTACTTGTCCAAATGTCTTTTAAATGCTGCAGCTGTGTACCCACATCCACCACTTCCTCTAAAAGTTCATTCTGTACATAAACCACGCTCTGTATGGGGGAAAAATGTCTTTATTAATGTCTTTATGTCTTTATTAATTCTTTCTCCTTTTACCTTAAAAATATGTCCCCTGGCCTTGAAATCCCCCACCCTAGGGAAAAGACACCAGTCATACCCCTCATGATTTTGTAAACCTCTGTAAGGTTGCCCCTCAACCTCCTACACTCCAATGAAAAAGTTCCAGCCTATCCAGTTTCTCCTTGTAACTGAAACCCTCCATTCCCGGCAACGTCCTGGTAAATCTCTTCTGAGCCTTCTCCAGCTTAATAATAATCTTCCTATAGCAGGCCAACCAGAACTGGACGCATTACTCCAAAAGAGGCCTCACCATCATAGAACATTACAGCGCAGTACGGGCCCTTTGGCCCTCAATGTTGCGCCAACCTGTGAAACCAATCTGAAGCCCATCTAACCTGCACTATTCCATTATCATCCATATGTTTATCCAGCGACCATGTAAATGCCCTTAAAGTTGGCAAGTCTACAACTGCTGCAGGCAAGGTATTCCATGCCCTTACTACTCTCAGTAAAGAATCTACCTCTGACATCTGTCCTATATCTATCACATCGACCTGTACAATCTCAACATGATGTCCCAACTCCTATACTCAAAGGTATGAGCAATGAAGGCAAGCGTGCTAATCTCCTTCTTAACCACCCTGCCCATATGTGATGCAAACTTCAAAGAATTATGTATCAGAACCCCTAGGTCTGTCTGTTCTACAACACTACCTAAGGCCCTACTTTTAGTTTTGTTTTGCCAAAATGCAATACATCGCATTTATCCGAATTAAACTCCATCTGTCACTCTTCAGCCCATTGACTCAATTGATCAAGATCTCTTTGTAATCTTAGAAAACCTTCTTCACTGTCCACTATACCACCATTTTTGGTGTCACCTGCAAACTTATTAATCATGCCTTCTATATTCTCATCCAAATCATTTATATAAATGTCAAATAAAAGTGGACCCAGCATCAATCCCTGTGGAACACCGCTGGTAAAAGGCCTCGAGTCTGAAAAACAACCTTCCACCATCACACTGTCTCCTGCTGTTATTGCCAATTATGTATCCAGTTGGCAAGCTCACCCTGAATCCCATGTGATCTAACTTTATTAATTTGTGTACCACTTGTAAACTTGTCAAAGACTTTACTCCAATAAACAATGTCTACCATTCTGGCCTCATCAGCCCTCTGTTATTTCCCCTCAAAACTCAGTCAAATTTGAGAGACACTATTTCCCTTGCACAAAACCATGCTAACTATCCCTAATCATTCCTTGCCTCTCCAAATGCATATAAATCCTATCGTTCAGAATCACCTCCAACAAGTTACCCACCACCAACATCAGACTCCTAGATCTATAGTTCCCAGGCTTCTCCTTGCATCCCTTCTTAAACAAAGTGTAGTGATTGGAATGTGTCAGGTGGATCTTATTGGCTATGAGATCCTTGATTAGGGTTGTTAACCTGGGCCAATCAGGGATCCCTGTCTAACAGAAACAGGAGATTCAGAGAGTCTCCTGATTCTAGGGACTGGCTCTGAGCTGGCTGATCAGAGCCCATGTACTCTGCACATGTGAATAAAGGGTGACTTGGGTGATGGGAAACCAGCCTCTGTGCAGTTATTTCACCAAAGGCCAGATATTAGCCACTCGCAAGTCATTCGACACCTCACCCGTAGTTATAGATGATACACGTATTTTTGCAAGGGGCTCTGCAATTTCCTCCCTAAGTTTCCACAACTTCCTGGGATGCACTAGTTCAGTTTCTGGAGATTTATCCACCATTTTATTTCCTAAGACATCTAGCATTACTTTTTATGTAATGTGAGCTGTTTTCAAAGCATCAATATTTGTTTCGCCGAGTTCTCTAGTCTCCATTTCTTTCTCTATAGTAAAAACAGTCATGAAATATTCGTTCAAAATCTCTCCCATCTTCTGAGGTTCAGTACGCAGATGATCCCTTTGATCTTCAAGGGTCTCTAGTCTCTCTCTAGTTGCTCTCTTGCATTTAATGTACTTGTAGAATCTCTTTGGATTATCTTCAACCTTATTTGCCAAGGTTACCTCATATTCCCCCTTTGCCTTCCTGATCTCCTCCTTAAGAATGCCCCATACTCTTTATACCGTTCAAGAGATTCATTTGAATCCAGTTGTCGGTATCTAATATATGATTTTTTTTATTCTTGACTAAAACCTCAATAACTTTATTCATCCATTGTTCTCTAATCCTACCAGCCTTACCTTTTATTGTAACAGGAACGCAATGACTCTGAACTGTCTTATCACACTGTTGAAAGCCTCCAACTTATCAGACGTCCCTTTACCTGTGAACAGTCTACCTCAATCAATTTTTTAAAATTCTTGTCTCATATTCGTGACCTAGCTGACATCAGAATGTCATCTTATACAGGCTTATTGTAACTTAATTCTATACACTGTTATGATTTATAAAGCCCAGGATTGCATGTGCTTTTTTAATTGCTGTCTCTCCTTGTCCTGCTGCTTTCAATAACTTACGGACATTTCGTTATTAATTTACACAGCTAAAATAATAGAAAGTTACACTGTCCAACCATGAAGACAAATTAAAAAATGTTACCAGCTATTGGAGACTGAAAGAAGTGAGAAAAAGGGCACGTTCTTTCACCCTCATGCACCAAATTATCATGTGAATGAAATTCTCATTTTGTACTCCGTCTGTGTCAAACTTGGGTATTGATGCGGTTTGCAAATCTGTCCTGCTTCTATAGAAAATTCATGATTCACTTCTAAATTGCAGTGTTATCTGAACTTCATGTTAGAAATAATTAAGACCTATTCAAGGTAAGCTCGTCACAGTTCGCAATCCCTCCAAGTTTAATTGAATCTGCAAATTTTGTACTTGTGCTGTACGCATCAAGAAGAATTACAGCCCTTACACCAACACTGTCAGAAACCAGTTACAAGTCCTCCAATCCAAAAAGCAATAGTTCACCACTGCTGTCACCTTCCCGTCACTCAGCCAGTTTCAGATCCATGTTGCAACAGTCCCTTTTATTCTGAGTCTTAACTTTACTAATAATGCTGTTGTGTAGCACTTTATCAAAAGGCATTTGATAATCCTTTACATTATATAAACCACATTCCTTTTGCTACCCTCAGATACTTCATCAAATAACTGAGGAAGTTAGTTAACTATGATCTTAGTAAATCCTTAAGAGATGAACATTGGCTTTTTTTAAAATCTAAGATACATTTGCTCATAATTATTCATCTTGTCCTTAAATATTGTTTCTAAAAGTTTCCACACATTGAGGTTAAGTTGATTGGCCCATATTTGCTGAGCTTCTTTTTTTTTTGCAAAATGGGGTTATGTACAATTCTCTGAGTTATCTGGCAGTGCCCTGAATATGATCAGAATTGTAAAATCATGCCGAGTGGCTCTCTAGTTTCTGCTGATTTCTCTCAGTATGCTTGGGTGGCTCTATGGTTTTGGTGCCTTATAAATTTTAAGTGGAGAAGGTCTGTCTAATACTTTCTAAATCCATCAACTGTTGCAACTACCTCCTTTTCCACAGTGACTTGGGCAGAATCTTCTTCCCTGGTAAAGGCAAAAGCAAAATTTTGTACATCAGTCATGTCCCCACCTGCATTTGTAAATTTCCTTTTATATCAACATAGGCAGAAAAGCATCATGACTAATTATATTTCCGCCAACACCCCCAACAACCATGTGACCAGTACTGTACATGGTACTTTATAACTGAAACATAATCTCCGTAAATATGTATTCAATAAACCATCAGCTCAATCATAGTCATAGAGATCCACAGCACAGAAAAAAAAAGTCTCTTCAATGCACTGCATATATGCAAGTCAAAAACAAGCACTTAACTATTCTAATCCCAATTTCTGACACTGGGCCCATAGCCTTGTGCGCCTGGACATCACAAGTGCACATCTAAAATACTGCTTAAATGTTAGGAGGCTTTCTGCCTCTCCCACCCTTACAGGCAGTAAGTTCCAGATTCCCACCACTGTCTGGGTGAAGAAGTTTTTCCTCAAATGCACAACAATGTCCCTTTGATCCTCGGTACTTCCTGGGTCGTAACATTCACCATGTATTCCCTTGCCTTTTTCGTCCTGCCCAAGTGCACCTCCTCACATTTACCCAGATTGAGTTTCGTTTGCCACCACTAGCCAATTTGACCAGGCTGTCTATATCCTCCTCACTATTTACCACCCCAACAATTTTTGTATCATCTGTGAGCTGACTGATCAGCCCTTGTACATTCAAGTCTAAATCATTTATATCAACTAGAAACTGCAAGAGCCCCCACACTGACCCCTTGGGACCTCACTGGACATAGTTTTCCAGTCAGAAAAAACACCCTTTATCCATTACCCTCTGCCTCCTGCCATTCAACCAACCGTGGATCCAATTTGCCAACTTTCCATGCATCCCATGGGCTCTCAGAATCCCATGCAGGATTTTAGCAAAAACCTTGCTGAAATCTATGGAGAGTACATCAAAAGCTTTGCCCTTGTCTAGACACCTGGTCACCTCTTTGAAAGATTCAATCAAGTCCATTGATCTCCCCTTAACAAAACCATTCTGACTGTTTTTGATTAATCCTTGCCTCTCTAAATGCAGATTAATTCTGTCTCTCAAAATTGCTCTCCATAATTTCCCTGCCATTGAGATTAGACTGACTGGCCTGTAGATTTTTTTAAAATTCCTTGTTCCCTTCTCGAATAAAGGTACTACATTGGCTATCCTCTAGTCCTGTGGCCAGAGAAGAATTTAACATTTTTGTAAGTGCCCCTGTTATTCCCTCCCATGCCTCACTCAGCCTGTGATACATTTCATCTGACCCTAGAAATTTACCCACATTGTTATGGACCAGACCAGGCCCTCCAAAATATATTATGGAGATAGCCTGGACCCTAACTTATTCATCTTTTTCAAAAGGCAAGTATAAGGCACTGTGTTCCAAATGTGATTTGATTGGTCCACCACTAAGCTTTAATCAAAACACACATTATTCTTGTAACAAAGTTAAAATACAGCAAAAAGAAGAATTGGCATAACTTACTCTCTTGAAATAATTAACAAGATAAAGTATTATTTGACCATTAATTGTTGACTGTTCCAGTGGCTAAGGCAATCCAGCGACACGGTTATTATTCTCATGCGCTGTCTCTCTGCAGTCCAGAAACAGCATTGCTGCATATTCCTCAGCAACCAGTGTTCCAAAGATTTGATGGTCCTACTCTTTTTTTTGGAACATGTTGGCCCTATACTCTCCGTATATCCTTCTTGAATGTATCTCACTGTTTTGAGACAGATTTATCTGAAAGTATCTGCTTCTGGTCCAATCTTCCCATTACTTGATCTTATTAAAATCAGCCTTCTCCCTGTTGGAAACTTTGATTTCAGGTCGTTGCTTGTCCTTTTCTATACTTGCTGCACTTACATATTATCCTTTTTGTGATTCATGCATGAGGACATCCAGATCTCAGAGCTCTGCAATTCCTCACCACTAAGATAATATGCGTCTATTTTGTTCTTCTTTCTAAAATGGGAAATTATATATTTTTGAATATTATACTCCATTTGCCAAATCTCTGTCCATATTTTCAGCGTTGATCCTATGGCACACCACTCCTTACATCATGCCAACCTGAAAAAGACTTATTTATCAGAGATAAGATAAAAGACTCCCTTGTCCGCTCCACACTCCCCTCCAGCCCCACCACACCCGGCACTTTTCCCTGTAACCGCAGGAAGTGCTACACCTGCCCCCACACCTCCTCCCTCACCCCAATCCCAGGCCCCAAGAAGACTTTCCACATCAGGCAGATGTTCACCTGCACATCTGCCAATGTGGTATACTGCATCCGCTGTACCCGTTGTGGCTCCTCTACATCGGGGAAACCAAGCGGAGGCTTGGGGACCGCTTTGCAGAACACCTGCGCTCAGTTTGCAACAAACAACTGCACCTCCCAGTCGCAAACCATTTCAACTCCCCCTCCCATTCCTCAGATGACATGTCCATCCTGGGCCTCCTGCAATGCCACAGCGATGCCACCCGAAGGCTGCAGGAACAGCAAATCATATTCAGCCTGGGAACCCTGCAGCCCAATGGCATCAATGTGGATTTCACAAGCTTCAAAATCTCCCCTCCCCTAACCGCATCCCAAAACCAGCCCAGCTCATCTCCACCTCCCTAACCTGTTTTTCCTCTCACCTATCCCCTCCTCCCACCTCAAGCCACATCCCCATCTCCTATCTACTAACATCATCCCGCCCCCCCTTGACCTGTCCGTCCTCCCTGGACTGACCTATCTCCTCCCTACCCCCCTACCTACACTCACCTTTACTGGCTCCATCCCCGCCTCTTCGACTTGTCTGCCTCCTCTCCACCTATCCTCTCCTCTATCCATCCTCTATGCGCCTCCCCCTCCCTCCCTATTTATTTCAGAACCCTCTTCCCCTCCCCCATTTCTGATGAAGGGTTTAGGCCTGAAACGTCAAGTTTTCCTGCTCCTATGATGCTGCTTGACCTGCTGTGTTCATCCAGCCCCATGCTTGTTATCTCAAAGACTTATTTATGCCTGATGTCTGCTACCAGTTAATTCAGCCAATCTTATTCCCAAGTCAATGTGTGCTATCTTCTGCACCCTCTTTTTTTAGCCATTAATATCCTTTGCTATGGTGTTTTATCAAACACCTTTTGGATATCTTAAGTACAATACATCTACTATGTCCTGTTTATTCACAGCACATGTTACTTCCTCAAAGATCTCCAGCTGGGACTGGGAGTCAAGTCAGTCTCACTATGAAGTAGACAGAGAGGACATTTCATTTGGGTTGGAGTGGAACTTGGGTTGAGAGGGAAAGGATCTAGTTGTTGTGGTCTGCATGGGTACCATGAACATAGGTAGAACTAGGAAGAAGTTCTACTGAGGGATTACTAGCAGTCCAGGCTTAAATTAAAGAGCAAAACCACAAATGTGTAATCATCTCAGGCTTACTACCTGAATCACATGTAGATGATAGTCTAAATAAGACTAGAAAAGTAAATCCATAATTCAGAGATTGTTGTGGGAGAAATAGTTTCTGATTCATGGGACAGTAGCACCAGCACGAGGGAAAGAGAGCTGTTCTGTTAGGACACGTTTCATCTGAACCATAAAAACAAAGTACTGCGGATGCTGGAAATCGGACACAAAAACAGAAATTGCTGAAGAAGCTCAGCAGGTCTGGCAGCATCTGTGAAGAGAAAGCAGAGTTAACGCTTCGGGTCCAGTCACCCTTCTTCAGAACACTGGACCTGAAATGTTAAATCTGCTATCTCCACGGATGCTGCCAGACCTGCTGAGTGTTTCTAGCAATTTCTATTTTTGCTCCATTTGAACCATGCTGGGACCACTTTCCTGGCAAATTGTAAAACTAATATTTTAAATAGTTCTGTACACTAATTATTTGGGAGGGGTGTTCGGAATCAGTTGAAGAGAAGTTCAAAAAATCACAAGTGAAAGATGAGAGTGCAGGGTGGTGAAGAGGGTAAGTGGTAAATGAAGTGTAAAAAGAAGGGACATAAAATTTAAGCAGAAGACTGCAGTAGAAATTAAAATCAGAATGAGCAATATTGTACAAATTCAAAGCTTGAGGCTCATTTTCATGAATGCATGCAATCTGTGGAACAAGTTAGATGACTTGCCATATGATATGTTTGAGTTATTGAGGGTAATGTCTTAGCATGGATTGAGGATAGGTTAACACACAGAAATTGGAGACCTGAGATTAATAGGTAAAAACCGAAAGAACTGCAGAGGCTGTAAGTCAGGAACAAAAACAGAGTTGCTGGAAAAGCTCAGCAGGTCTGGCAGCATCTGTGAAGGAGAAAACAGTTAATGTTTTGGGTCCAGTGACCCTTCCTAAGGATCCTTCCTTATATGCAGAAAATAGGGAGGTGGGTGGAGTACAGAGTAAACAATAGGAAGGTATGTTTGGGCCCTTGGATTCTGGGGAGGGAGGAGGTAAATGGGCAGGTGTTGCACCTTCGCCGGTTACAGGTGAAGGTGCTGTAGGGCTGTGGGTAGGTGTTGGGGGTGAAAGAAGTGTGGACTAGGGTGTCCTGGAGGGAACGGTCCTGGCGGAAAGCAGTCAAGGGAGGGGAGGGGAAAGGGTTGGACCTGGTACCTTCCAGGTGAAGCAACACTTCATCTGCACTTCGCAGAATCTAGTCTACTGCATTCGCTGCTCACAATGTGGTCTCCTCTACACTGGGGAAACAAAGCGTAGACTTGGCAACTGCTTTGCCAGAACATCTACGTTCTGCTCGCAAAAAAGACCCTGAACTACCTGTTGCCTGCCGCTTCAATGCACCACCCTGCTCCCTGGCCAACATCTCTGCCTCTGGCTTGCTGCAGTGTTCCAGTGAAGCCCAACGCAAGCTATAGGAACAACACCTCATTTTCCACTTGGGGACCCTACAGCTCTCCAGACCTCAATATTGAGTTCAATAATTTTAGGGCCTAAACTCTCCCATGTCCCAGCCTCCTACCCCACACACCAGGCCTTGTTATCACATAGCCTGCCATTACACACCCCCTGCTGTTAGTCACTGACAGTCCCTATTAACAACTATTCACCCTCCCAGCCTGATCGTTAGCAACTCCTTTGTCCAACTGTCTTTCTCTTTGGGCTCTCTCCTATCATTTACTCCCTACCCACCCACCTCCCTATATTCTGCATATAAACTGATGTTTTCCCCAGCCACCATCAGTTCTGAGGAAGGGTCACCGGACCCGAAACATTAACTCCGTTTTATCCCTCACAGATGCTGCCAGACCTGCTGAGCTTCTCCGGCAACTCTGGGATTAATAGGTCTTTATTCAGGCTGCAAAGACTTAACTAGTGGAGTCCGCAATGATCAGTTCTTGGGGCCCCAGTTATTTACTATCTGTAATCTGCAAGGAGACATAGAGACATGGAGTCATGGAGTAGATGGGCGCAACTTGGCAGATAGAGCTTAATGTTGGAAAGTGTGATGTCATGCACTTTGGTTGGAGGATTCAAAAGGAAGATTATTGTTCAAATAGATTGCAAAAAAATGCACCTTAGATGGATCTGGGTATTCCAGTGTATGAAACACAAGGTTAGCAGATAGGTGTAGCGAGTAATTAAGAAGCCAGATAGAATTTGGTTTTCATTGCTAGGATATCAGAGCTTAAAAATAAGGAAGTAGTGTTACAACTGTACAAGATGTTGGAAAGGTCACACTATGAGGACTGTGTATAGTTTGTTATAGTTTTTGTTCAGAAAGGATACGTTGACACTGGGGACAGTTCAAAGGAGATTCACCAGATTAATACTTCCATTCATTCATTGGTGGTCCCTTGCAGTCGAGGATGACTCTTTTCCACTCAGGGGGAGTCCATAGCTGGTTGTGCAAATCGATGTGGCTGCTGCAGGCTCTCTTAGACTTGGGGCAGAAAGTGGTCACGGGAAGGGGTGGATGGGGCAATGGTAGGGCAGCGTGCTGCTTTTGCTGTTATCACCTAGCTTCTGCTTTTTCCTGATGGCAAGTCTTGAGGTGCTTGATGCCTTCCCAGATGCTCCTCCACTTTGGGTAGTCTTGGGCCAGCGACTTCCAGCTGTTGGGATAAATGCTGCATTTTACCAGCGAGGCCTTGAGAGTATCCCTGAAGCATTTCCTCTGTCCACCTGGGGCTCGCCTGCCATTTTGGAGCGGAGAGTAGAGCACCTGCTTGGGGGAGTCTCGTGTCGGTTATGTGGAGGATATGCCCAGCTCATCATAGCTGATCAAGGGTGGTCAGTGCCTCGATGCTGGGGATATTGGTCACAGTTCGGGAAAACTTCATCTTGGTGTTGGATCTGATGTTGTTGTCCTCAAACACCCTTTTCCTCAGGTGGCCAAAAGCTGCACTAGCACACAGGAGGTGATGCTATAACTCTTCATTGATAGCTGCTTTGGCCAATGGGACACTCCTGAGGTATTGGAAGTGGTAAACATTCTCTAAGGCCTCCCTGTGGACCTTGATGATCAGAGTCTTTGTTCCAGAATGCCAGGGCAAGTTGGTGGAGGACCTTCATCTGACAGATGTTCAGGGTGAGACCCGTGCTCTCATATGCCTCTGCAGAGGTGCTGACGATGGTCTGGAAAACATCCTGTAAGATTGCACATGTGCAAACATCATCTGTGGACCGCAGCTCAATGACACTGATACTAATGGCACTAATAAGAAGAATGAAGGGGCTAACTTCCCAAGAACAACTCAACAGACCAGGTCTTTATTCATCAGAGTTTACACTAATAGGAGATGATTGCAGTTATAATAAAAGGGATATTAGTTTAAAACAGAGATGTGAGGGGATTTTTCCTTTGAGTAGTGAATGTCTGGAACTCTCTTTCCCCAAAGAGATTTAGAGGTTAGATTACTGTAAGTATTTAAAGAGCATATAGGTAGATTTTTGAAATATTGAGGAGTTGAGAGAAATGAGGTTGAAGTCTGGGATAGATCAGCCATGATTTTAGAATAGCATGGCAGGCGTGGGGGCTAAATGGCCCACTTCTGGTCCTGTTTATGTTCTTATGATTGGTTAAACATGATTTTGTCTCCACAAAGGAAATGTTCATTCTGTCTGATTATTCTGTAAATATTTAAGTATCCTGGTATAATTGCGTTAATAATAGCCACTAACATTTTTCTTATGAAAGATGTTCAACTAACTGACCTGTAGTCTCCTGTTTTCTGCCACCCTCCCTTCTTAAGTAGAAGGGTTAAATTTGCTACTTTCAAGTCTGATGGAACCTTTTCTGAATTGAGGGAAATTTTCAGTAATTTACACCATTACATCGCCTAGTTCATTAGCCACTGGATGAAGGCATCTGGACTCGGATTTCATACAGAACTGTCAATTGGTTTTCTATCACTTCTATGAAGTTTCTCCC
Organism: Ginglymostoma cirratum; assembly: GCA_024137785.1. Classification (NCBI taxonomy): domain Eukaryota; kingdom Metazoa; phylum Chordata; class Chondrichthyes; order Orectolobiformes; family Ginglymostomatidae; genus Ginglymostoma; species Ginglymostoma cirratum. The sequence continues at coordinate 6,346,206 of JAHRHZ010000100.1, forward strand.
TCCCTTTCACTACCTGAGTTTACAGCTATTATTGGAATGATTTTTTACACTCTGTAATGAAGATGAAGTAAAATATTTTTTTCATCTCCTTTACCATTTCTTTATTATCTACTTTACACTTCCCATTCTGACTTTCCAGAAGACCAAGACTCAATTCATTTTTCTCTTTACTCTAGGATTATTAATCCTGTTGCATTACATAATACCAGAGTCTCATATAATTTTATGTCTGAACAGTTCTAGAATGTGCTCCTGAGCCAGACTATGCAATATTAACACAAAGTTTATTAACATGCTGTGAATCACAGTCTTACTTGTCAGAAGGCTGCTACTACCACTTAGTTGTCTGAAGCTCAGCTGCTCATGTTTAACTTGTGTCAAGTCCTGGTGCCCCATCACTCCTATGCTCGTTGACTACCAGCAAGACAACATCTTGATGTCAAGATTTTTTTTGTCTTTATTTTCAAATCTCGCCATTACTTTACCTCTCTCTATCTCTGTAATCTCCAGCCTCACAACCCTGTGTGCTCTTCTGATCTAGTGAATCTCCAATTGTTATCATTGGACCATTGGTCGCTCCATTTTCAGTTGTCTTGGCACGAAGCTTTGTAACACCCTCTCTACATCTCTTCACCTTTTTTTTTAAACTTATGAACAATTCTTTAAACCTGAAATAAAAGCTGAAGTGCTGGAGAAACTCGGGTCTGACAGCACCTTTGGATTCTTTCCATAGATGCTGCCAGACCTGCTGAGTACCAACAGTACTTTGTCTTTATTTCAGATCTCAAGCATCTGCTTTTATTTAAGTGTATAATTCTCAAAACTTTCCTCTCTTTATTAAGCTTCTGGTCATCACCTTGCATGGTTAGTTTTCATTATTTTGATTAATTTTCTTAGCATGTTTTATTTCGTTAAAAATGCTATATAAATGTGTGCCATTCTTATTATAGTTGGACATTCTAATTGTCTTGCTGAAGTGGTTTAGTTCGTGAGGGTAGACTTGAATCACACCTGTAGGCAATTTACAGCAAAGATTTATAGCCCTGTTTATATTGCCGAACCATTTAACAGTCATGAAAAGCTCTTTCTGCTACTTGTACTTGGCCTCCATGAACTCCACTCAGTGACGTTTGAAGTGGTCAGTGCCTTTGCGATGCTTCTTTACCCATCTTTGCATTCTAGAGCAAGGAATTCCTGTGTCAGAGCAGATGTTGTATTTAGGGAGGTTTTCAGGATGTCCACGTAGTATTTCCTCTGCCTTCCCGATTGCTTACCGTTGTGGAGCTCAGAGTAGAGCACTTGTTTAAGGAGTCTTCTGTTAGGCATTCAGACGATACAGCCTGCAGATTTTTGGCTGATTGTGCATTACTTGTGCCCTTATACTGGGGATGTTGGCTTGGGAGAAGGATGCTTTCCCAGTGGATTTGAAGGATCTTGCAAGACAGCGCTGGGGATAACTGTCCAGGGATGTCTGCTGCTGTACATGGTCTATGTTTCTGACACATACAAGTGGGTGGAGACCACGGCTGCTCTATAAACCATGAGCAAAGTCCTGGGTTTGAAGTCTTGGACTTCAAATGCTCTGTTCCTCAGGTGTCTGAAGGCTGCTGTGGCTCATTACAGTTGATGTTGGGTTTCATCATCAAAATTCCGCTCTCACTGACAGGAGGTATGAGAAATGAACCCCATTATCTCTGGGCTCGTTATGGATTTTGATGATTGGGGTGCAGTGTTGTATGACAGGAGCAGGCTAGTAGCAAACCTTTGTTTTCCACATGTTTAGCCTGAGGCCCATTCTTCATTCACATCAGTGAATGCGTTGACAATGGTTTGTATTTTGGCCTTTGAGTGCTCATGCATGCAGGAATTATCTGTGTACTGCCGCTGGATGGCAGAAAGTCAGGTGGTCTTGCTTCTGCCCTAGAGGTGTTGCACATTGAACAGTTTCCTGCTTATCCTGTAGGTTAGCTGCACTCTGTTAGGTTAAGGTTTAACTCTGTAGCATCATCGAGAGCAGTATATATTTCAAATGAAGCAAACAAAATGGCCAGTTTTCTGTTGGCAGACCTAGAAATGTAAGACTGTTGCTTTCAACTTGAAGTCTTTGCAGTCAAGTCCACCATAATTGAGCACAAATGCAATCAAGGATTGCGTTAAGACCCTACAGTTTCTAATCTGTGGCAGAGAGTTATATGTGCTTTTAGATATTCCTTTGAGACCCTGTTATTAAGAATATCTTTTCAATTCATCAGAATGTCTTGATTGCTCTTGCAATTTGAGCCCTTTTTTATATTTTTCAGTAAGGCAGACGAGCATCATGTATTGTCATTATAGTGTACTATGTATTATTCTGCTTATATATCTTTGTTTCCTAACTGGCAAGTTAACTTTGAGACAAGTTAACTTTAAAACAAAAGGGGTGGGAGAATTGCATCGCTGATTAGGGATCATATCACCACTGTGTTGAGAGAGGACACATCGGAGGGATCTTGCAGTGAGGCATTATGGATGGAGCTCAGGAATAGGAAGGGCGAAATCACAATGTTGCAATTTTTCTATAGACCTCTCAACAGCCCATAGGAGCAGATATGTAGTCAGGTACTGGAAAAGTGTGAAAAAAAACAGGGTAGTTGGGGTGGGTAATTTCAACTTTCCTCTTATTGAGTGGGACACCCTTAGAGCCAGGGGCTCAGATGGAGAGCAATTTGTTAGGTGTGTCCAGGACGGCTTTTTGAGATAGTATGTTGACAATCCAACCGGAGTGGAGGCCATTCTAGACGTGGTGTTAGGGAATGAGCCAAGACAGGTGATTAATATTTCGGTAGGAGAGTGTTTTAGGTTTAGTGACCGTAACTCCATAAGATCTCGAGTCGTCATGGCCAAGGACAAGAGTGGCCCTCGGGTGAGGGTGCTTAATTGGACAAGGGCCAGTTACATCCAAATTAGATGGGAACTGGGGAATGTGGATTGGGAGCAGTTATTTGAGGACAAATCTACATCTAGAATGTGGGAGGCTTTTAAAGATCAGTTGATTAAAGTGTAGGACATGCATGTCCCTGCAAAACTGAAGGATAGGTATGGCAGGATTCAGGAACCTTAGATGACAAGGGACTTTGTAAGCTTAGTCAAAAGGGAAAAGAAAACATATGATAGGTGTAGGCAGCTACAAATTGACGAAGTTCTTGAGTATAGAGAAATTAGGAAGGAACTTAAATGCAGAATTAGGAAGGCTAAAAAAAAGGTCATGAAATGTTTTTAGCAACAGTGTCACGGAGAATCCTAAGGCTTTTTATGCATATATTAGAAGGAAGAAGGTAGCAAAGGAAAGAATAGGCCCACTCTAGGACAAAGGAGGGAGGTTACTTGTGGAGCCACAGGAAGTGGGAGAGATCCCTAATGAGCACTTTGTATCAGTAGTCACCAAGGGGAAGGACATGACAGATGTTGAGGTCAACAATGTGTGTGAGAATACTCTAGAGAATGTCAGTATTTTGAAGAAGGAAGTTTTGAGTATCCTAAATTGCATTAAGGTAGACAAGTCCACAGGGCCAAATGGGATCCCAATGTTCTTTGCTAAAGTGTTCTTTTCAAAATAAATAAAGAAGCTATATGTATATATGCGCAACTGATATTAATTTATATTTTACAGAAAGCATCTTTATTACACTTGAATAAAGCTTAGTGAGTTTTCCCCAAAACTGGTCTTGATTTTGGTTCATGAGTGGAATTTAAATTTCTCTATTTTTTTATGGTGGCTCAATTACCTTACACAATTGGGATCAGCCCTCCTGCTTTTCTGTAGATTCACTCAAATAAATGTATTTTTTGTCATGTTGACAATTTTAAACACTTTACTGCGTGGTAAAAGCTTACCATACTTATACTATAATGATTCTGGTAACTCATGCAAACATTTCAGTTGTCTGTTAATTAATTCTCCACATTGACTCAACATTGGAAGCAATAGGCTTACCTTAATTACCAGTTCTCTTAATTTGTTTGCAATTAAAATTCCACTCCCTTATCATGCATATATTTGAGAAATATGCAAATATAATATATTTTACTGTGAATTTTGGCTCTTCAGTTGCAGAATCAGTACAATGTATAATTCATTCTCTAAGCTTACTGCATGTTAAGTCACATTCTCCTGACTTCTCCCCATATCACTGCACATTCTTCCCTTTTTCTATGTGACATCAAAATCACAAGCAGCTTCATGGAAAGAAAAATAAATTTGTAGGAGATAATGAATAGTAGGAATTCCAGTTGCTTACAATTTCAATACACCATCTTGCTGACCTGCTCAGATTTCTGTCCTCAGCCTGCTGAAGTGTTCAGTGACGCTCAACATAAACTGCATCAACAGCACTTCGTTTTCCATTTCTGCATTTCACAGCTGTAGTGATTGTAACTAGGTCAACCAGCTGGATCTCATGTAATATACATTCCCTAATTAGGGCTGTTAACCTGGTCGAACTAGGGAGACCTGGCTGACATTAAAGGGTGAATGTCAGAGGTATTGAGGGCTGAATGTCTGACGCAGTCCTATTGTCAAAGGCTGTGTATATGTAACTAAAGAGTGCTTGGTGATGGTATGCTGGCCTCTGAAGAATTATTTTAAATGGTGACGAGAGTAAAGCATGATCCTGAAGAAACTTGGGAAGTTTGAGTCATTCAGGCAGTCGAGGATTGGGCCCAGTATGTGGAAAGAATGCATTTTTTTTTCTGGCCAAACAATATTGGTGGCAGATGAAAAACATGAGTAATTCTTGTGACAGCTTGTGGCACTGACACTGTCTAGCATATGGCATTAATGGTGAGACTATGCAAAAATGCCTATTGGCTGAAGCTCAACTTGTCTTCAAAAAGGCAGAATAATTGGCTTTATCATTGGAAAATGTGGCAATCGAGCAAGTGACTTGGCAGGTATTCTGATGTAAGTGGACATCCTTGCTTGTCCTGCTGGCCTTGCAAAACACCACCTGAGTGCAGGCAATTGCATAGCCTCACTCAGGAAATACCCTGCTGAGTAACTCTAGGTTGGCCCCAGCAAAATCCCAAAACAAAGCAAAGTCTTTCGGCCAAGCAGTTACAATTTTCTTCAGGATCTTGCTCGTTGAGAGATTGTTATTATTCTTGATACACAGATTTGGGACTGCAACAGAGTCCTATGAGAATTAAATGGAGTAAGATAACTCATAGGCCAGTATCCAAGAGGATGTGCAGGAGAGTTTATACCCTAGGTACTCCACCTGATCTGGTTTGGATCAGTTAAATTGCTTAGCAATATCCAAATCAGAACTAGTCCAGATAAATGTCTGGTTAAATAACCATCCAGTTCAAATGGAGGTCGATACTGATGCACCTTAATTACTTGCTGTACCTTAATCACTCCTTAATTACTCATCCTTTAAAATATATGTTTTCCGATCTGAATCCATTTATAATGGTATTTCCCATCTCGGGATCACTTCTTCTACTATTATTCAAGCGACACGTAGGGCTCAATGTTATTGTGTGGGATAAACTTACATCCGCCCAGTAACTTAGTCACTAAGGACCAAACTGAAATGGAAGTGGTCCTGTGAAATCTATTTGTAACTGCTCCCATGGATTCTCTTGTTAGGGCTGGTGCGACAGTGGCATCTTGTCTGGTCATCCAGGTTATTGTGGGCACATACCAGTCATTCCTGACTGTTTTGCTATGTCTCTTCCCATTCCTTACTACCACCAGCATCAGGCCATTCTCCTCAGCGTGGCTTCCATTTCACATCGTTTTCTTCTGTGGTATATTTTCATGACGTTTTGCTAAGTGCAGGGCGGTGTTGCCATCCTTACCTCTCTTCACCAGATGCCGTCGGCACCTTTTACCACCACTTGTTCTTCCCAATGCCCTTTCTTCCTCTTCCATGTTCTTTTATAAATGTACCATGTTTACTTCCTCCACCCAGTTGTTGCTGCTGTCACCTGATGCTCAGGACCTACATCAGCTCCCTACTTAGCTGCCTTATCTGCCCATTGGTTACTCAATTGGATGATGTCGGTTCCCTCCTGACGTGCTTTAACTTTTATTACTGCTGCCTCTAGTGATAGTTTAACAGCTTTCAATAATTCTTTAAATACTGTCTCATGCTATATATGCTGTTCTCCTGAGGTGATTTCCCACTTTCAACTTCATGTTACAATGTAATCATGTCCCTCCCCAAATTATCTACTGTCTGTATAAATGTTAGTTTGTTGAGTGTATATCACATTGTGATAATCTGTACCCAACATTTCAATTTGTTTTCAAGATTCTATTTCTTCTCCACCATACTAAAGATATGCTAGTCATGATCAATATCTGATCTGTTGCCCACCTACATATTGCCTTGCTTGATAACATTCTCTAACTGAAATTATTGCAGATTCTTAATTATGGCATTTGGGCATAACTTGTTTAACTGCCAAATCAAATGGACTCTTAAAGCAATCCTAAGGTTCTCTTTTCTTTGAGCTGTATCCAACTGGGTTGATATTTCCTTTTATAGTTTCTAAACTTTCAATTGTTCCAATCCAAACTTTATCTTGTATATATCACTCTCATCTGCACTTGCCTTCACTGTTACTCTGGATTCAAATAAATAACAGATTCCCTTTAACTCTAACTTCCTTTTTTTTTTTGTCATAAACCATGTTTCCAGAGAAATTACTTGAGTGTCATTGAGTACATCCCTTGTTCCTCCCTTGGCTACGTTTTGAGGAATTAACTAATCTAACGTGCATATTCTTGTTCATATTTTCCTCTTATTCATTCTACTTAGCAGGTCTGCATTAAAAAATGAATTTTAAAAAAATACTTCTACAATATTCTGTAACTCTGGTTTGATGCCCAGTTTGGGCTCTACCTGGGCCATTCAGCTCCTTACCTCATTTCAGACTTGGTTCAAACATGGACTGCCTTGTCATCAAGACCACACTTGACTGGTGAGCCTTGCGTCAGTGGTGGGTAATTGGAGGGGATTCTGAGGGACAGGATGTACATGCTTTTGGAAAGGAAAGTTCTGATTAGGGATAGTCAACATGGCTTTGTGCATGGGAAATTGTGTCTCACTGACTTGATTGAGTGTTTTGAAGAGGTGACAAAGTTGATAAATGAAGGCAGAGTGGTAGACATTGTCGATATCAACTTCAGCAAAGCATTTAACAAGATTCTGCATGGTAGACTAGTTAGGAAGGTTAGATCAAGTGGAATCCATGGGGAGCTAGCCAACTGGATACAAATTGGCTTAAAGGTAAGAGATCAAAAGTGGTCATAGAGGGTTTTCCTCTAATCAATCAACCAATGATTGATTGGTTGGAAGGATTGATGCTGGGTCTACTGCTTTTCGTCATTTTATGTAAATGATTTGTATGTAAAGATAGGAGGCATGGTTAGTAAGTTTACAATAACACCAAAATAGGTGGTGTGGTAGACAGTGAAGAAGATTATGTCAGAATACAACAGGACCTCGATCAAATGGGCCAATGGGCCAAGGAGTGGCGGATGGAGTTTAATTTAGATAAATGTGAGATGTTGTATTTTGGTAAGGTAAATCGGGCTAAGATTTATACAGTTAATAGTAGGGCCCTGGGGAGTGTTGTTGAACAAAGAGACTTTGGGGTGCAGGTGCAGGTAGACAGGGTGGTGAAGAAGGCATTTGGCATACTTGCCTTTATTGGTCAGTGCATTGAGTATAGGAGTTGGGATGTCATGTTGCGGCTGTAGAGGACATTGTTGAGGCCACTTTTAGAACACTGTGTGCAACTCTGGTCGCCCTTCTGTAGGAAGGATTTTGTTAAACTTGAGAGGGTGATTTACAAGTATGTTGCTGTGACTGGAGGAGGGTTTGAGCTGCAGGGAGAGGCTGGATAGGCTGGGTTTTTTTCCCCTGGAGCATCGGAGGCTGAGGGGTGAACTGATAGAGGCTCATAAAATCATGAAGGGCATAGATAAGGTGAATAGCCAAGGTCTTTTTCCTCGGGTGGGGGAGTCAAAAACTAGAGGGCATAGGTTTAAAGTGAGAGGAGAAAGATTTGAAGAGGACCTGAGGGGTAACTTTTTCATGCAGAGGATAGTGTGCGTGTGGAATGAGCTGCCAGAAGAAGTGGTTGAGGTTGGTACAATTTCAACATTTAAAAGGTGTCTGGATGGGTATATGAATAGGAAGGGTTCAGAGGGATATGGGCCAAAAGATGGCAAATTGTTCAAGGTCAGCTTGGGATGTTTGGTTGATGCGGATGAGTTGGACCTAAGGATCTGTGTCAGGTTGTTTGATTGTGACTTAATTATTTCCTCTTGGGCATTTTTAATTTGCATTAGGTGGTTTGAATTTATTATTATCTTTATATATCATTTAACTTTAATTTTTGAGATGCAATATTTGTTTTCATGCCTTGATTTTTGATCTGTTTCTGAACTTGGCCACCCTACTCCCTCATTGTGCTGGTTTGTGCTGTAATCTTAGTCCAGATGGTGACTATTGAAGCTTTGCATTTATGTAAAAAATTCACTGTGAACTGTCACTTTCGGGCATAAGGGTAGGACAAAGGCAGACTGTCATGCCAAATTTCAGTCTGTGATTTGAAACTAGGTTCTGTGCTGCGAGTGAAGGAACAAGTGGCCTGGTCCAAGACTGAAGCTTGAGATTTCACATAAATGTTTAGTCAAATGTAAATCTGTATAATTCCACGTACAGAACAACACAAATTATTGATAAAACAACAAATCAATATCTTGTAGGAATATGCAATGTATAGGGTTCAATTTTCAAATTAGGGGACTTAACAAATTTCTCTCATAAGCACACAAAAGATGAGATCAAGCTGCTTCAGAAAAATACTAGGTCAAACTACCATGAGAATTTAACCAGAGTAAATAAATTCGCAACATCCTTATTCATGTCTTTGGTGCTGCTGTGTAATTTTGTTAAATGTCCATGAATGTCACAGAATTTCAAAATTGTTATGGTGCAGGAGGAAGCCATTTGACCCATCATGCCTATACCAATTCTGCCTCATGCCAATCTCTTGCCTTTTCCCCATATTACTACACAGCATTTCTATCAAAATGATTGTCCAATGCTCTCTTGAATGCCTCAATTGAACCTTGCTGCTCCACATTTCCAGGCAGTGCATTCCATACCCTAACTACTCTGTGTGGGGGAGAAAAATTCTCATGTTACCCTTGCTTCACTTGCACCTCACTTTAAATCTACGCTCGGTCATTATCTTTTCTTTTGTGAGTGGAAATAGTTGCTGCCTATCTACTCTACCCAGTCTGCTCATGATTTTGAAAACCTCAATCAAATCAGCTTTCTTCTCTCCATAGACAGCAGTTCCAACTTCTTCAATCTACCCTCATAACTCAAGTTTCTCATTCTTGGAGCAATTCTTGTAAATTGTCTCTGCATTCCCTCAAGTGCATTCACATCTTCCCTACAATATGGTGCCCAGAACTGTACACAATAGTCCACCTGAGGTTTAACACATCTTGCACATGTTCAACATCACCTCTTTACTCTTGTATTCCATGCCTCTATTAATAAAACCAACAACACTACATGCTTTATTAACTGCTTTCTCCACCTGCCCTGCCAACTCCAAGTATCTGTGCATCCTGGATCCCCTATTACATTGTCTTTCAATATTTCTTCTGACTAAAGTGCATTGTGTCACACTTCTCTGCATTGAATGCCATCAGCCACTTGTCCACTTATTCTATCAACTTGTCAATATCCTTTTGGAGTTCCACACTATCATCCTCATGGCCTGCAACTCTTCCAAACTTAGTGTCACCTACAAACTTTGAAATTGTCCCCTGCATGCCAAGATCCAGATCATTAACATATAACACAAAATGCAAGGGTCCTAATTCTGATCTCAATATCCATTGACCACCACTCAACTATAACCTATTGGCCTATCACTTAGTCAATTTTGTACCAGCATTGCTACTGTCCATTTTATACCATGACCTTTAACTTTCCCCGAGTCTGTTGTGTGGCACTATGTCAAACACCTTTATGAAATCCATCTATACCGCATAACCGCATTACCCTCGATGACCCTCTCTGTTATCTTTTCAAAACTCCAAAAAGTTAGTTAAACATGATTTCTCTTTTAGAAATCTGTGCTGACTCTTTCTAATTGACCCAGCATTTTCCATGTGGTAACTAATTCTATTCCAAATAATTGTCTCTAGAAATTTCCTATCACCGAAATTAAACTAACTGATCTGTAATTCATGAGATTATCCTTACACCCTTTCTTGAATAACACCATGATGTTTGCAGTTCTTCAGTCTTGTAACACCTCCCCTGAGTCCAGGAAAATACAAAGATTATGGCAGGTGCCCCTGAAGTTTCTTGCCTCACTTCCTTGATAGTATCTTGTCAACTTTTAAGTGCCAACAATCCATCCACGATTTCTTCTGTATTAATTTTCAGCCCATCTATTGACAGTTTCCTCCTCTGTCACCATGGTCTGTGCATCATCGTCCTTATTTGTAAGACAGATACAATGTATTCTTTTAACACTTCAGTTATGCCCCCAGACAGATACAATGTATTCTTTTAACACTTCAGCTATGCCCCCAGTCTCCATCCATAAATTCCATTTTTGGTCTGATATTGACCCTACTCCTCCTTTAACCAGTTTCTTACTGTTTATGTGCCTGTAGAAGACTTTGGATTTCCCTTTATTTCGATTGCTAGTCTTTTGATATAGTTTCTCTTTGCTTGTGTTATTTGCTTTGCATCTCCTCTCTGAATCTTCAGTATACCTGTCAATTCTCGGTTATATTAACTATTAACTAATAGAATGATATTAGGCAAGAACTGAGGAGCATAAATTGGGAACAGATGTTCTCGGGGAAATGCACAATAGAAATGTGGAGGTTGTTTAAGGAGCACTTGCTATGAGTACTGGATGGGTTTGTCCCACTGAGGCAAGGAAAGGATGGTAAGGTGAAGGAACCATGGATGATAAGACATGTGGAACATCTAGTCAAGAGGAAGAAGGAAACTGACTTAAGGTTGAGGAAGAAAGGATCGGACAAGGCTCTAGAGGGCTACAAAGTAGCCAGGAAGGAACTGAAGAATGGACTTCGGAGAGCTTGAAGGGAGTAATAAAAAAACCTTGGTGGGTATGATTAATGAAAACCCCAAGGCGTTCTATACTTATGTGAGGAACAAGATGATGGCCAAAGTGAGGGTAGGACTGATCAGGGATAGTGGAGGGAACTTGTGCACAGAGTCGGAGGAGGTAGGGGAGGTCCTTAATGAATACTTTGCTTCAGTATTAACCAGTGAGAGGGACTTTGACGTTTATCAGGACAACGTGAAACAGGCTGATATGCTCAAACAGGTTGATGTTAGAAAGGAGGATGTGCTAGAAATTTTGAAAAACATGAGGATGGATAAGTCCCCTGGGCCAGGCGGGATATACCCAAGGTTCCTACGGAAAGCGAGGGAAGAGATTGCTGTGCCTTAGGCGACGATCTTTGTGTCCTCACAGTCCACTGGAGTAGTATCAGATGATTGGAGGGTGGCAAATGTTATTCCCTTGTTCAAAAAAGGGAATAGGGATAATCCTGGGAATTACAGACCAGTCAGTCCTTCTTCTGTGGTGGGCAAATTATTAGGGAGGATTCTTAGAGACAGTATTTATGATTATTTGGAAAAGTACAGTTTGATTCGAGTTAGTCAACATGGCTTTGTGAGGGGCAGGTCATGCCTCACAAGCCTTATTGAATTCTTTGAGGAGGTAACAAAACACATTGTTGAAGGTAGAGCAGTGGATGTGGTGTGTATGGATTTTAGCAAGGCATTTGATAAGGTTCCCCATGGAAGGCTCATTCAGAAAGTAAGGAGGCGTGGGATTCAGGGAAACTTGGCTGTCTGGATGCAGAATCGGCTGTCCAATAGAAGACAGGGGTGGTAGTATATGGTGTTTTGCAGGGATCTGTTCTGGGACCTCTGCTGTTTGTGATCTTTATAAATGACTTGGATGAGGAAGTGGAAGGGTGGGTCAGTAAGTTTGCTGATGACCCAAAGGTTGGTGGAGCTGTGGATAGTGTGGAGGGCTGTTGTAGGTTGCAACGGGACATTGACAGGATGCAAAGCTGGGCAAAGAAGTGGCAGATGGAATTCAACCCAGAAAAGTGTGAAGTGATTCATGTTGGAGCGTCAAATTTGAATGCAGAATACAAGGTTAATGGCAGGATTCTTGGCAGTGTGGAGGAACAGAGGAATCTTGCGGTCCACGTCCATAGATCCCTCAAAGTTGCTACCTAAGTTGATAGGGTTGTTAAGAAGGCATATGGTGTGTTGGCTTTGATTGGCAGGGGGATTGAGTTCAAGAGCTACGAGGTTATGCTGCAGCTCTGTAAAACCCTGGTTAGACCACACTTGGAATATTATGTTCAGTTCTGGTCGTCTCATTATAGGAAGAATGTGGAAGCTTCAGAGAGGGTGCAGAGGAGATTTACCAGGATGCTGCCTGGACTGGAGGGCAGGTCTTATGAGGAAAGGGTGAGGGAGCTAGGGTATTTCTCATTGGAGTGAACGAAGAAGGATGAGATGTGACTTGATAGAGATGTACAAGATGATGAGAGGCATAGATAGAGTGACTAGTTAGAGACTTTTTCCCAGGGCGAAAATGACTATTACGAGGGGGCGTAATCGTAAAGTGATTGGAGGAAGGTATAGGGGGGATGTCAGAGGTAGGTCTTTATACAGAGAGTGGTGGGTGTGTGGAATGCACTGCTGGCGGTGGTAGTGGAGTCAGATACATTAGGGACATTTAAGCAACTTTTGGATAGGCACTTGTGGATGATAATAAAATGTAGGGTATGCAGGGTAGTTTGATCTTAGAGTAGGATAATAGGTCAGCACAACATCATGGGCCGAAGGGCCTGTACTGTGCTGTACTGTTCTATGTTCAATGTATTTTCTGCCTTACCTCTATCATAAGCGCACCTTTTCTTCTTTATCTTAACTTCTACCACCTTTGTCATCCAGGGAACTCTTGAGTTGTTTGTCCTGCTTTTTCCATTTGACAGAATGTACCTCAACTGTACCCAAGCTATCCGCTCTTTGAAGGTGGCCCATTGTTCAGCTACTGTTTTTCTTACATACGTCTTATTCTGATCAGTCCTGCTTAGTTCTGTTATTGTCCCACTAAATTCAGCTCTCTGCCAATTTGATTTATTTTCTGGATTGCTGCTTGTCATTCTCCAGCATAAACCTAAACTTGTGATACAATGATCACTGTCTCCTGAATGTTCCCCCGATCAACTGACATTTGATCCACTTGGCCCACTTGGTCATTTCCAAATACCAAGTCTTACAATGCATTCTTCCTTGTTGAAGCATAATCCTACAACACTTCCTTCTCATTGCCCACTGCACTCTCAGTATCCAAGTCTATATTTGGGTATTGAAAGCCCAATCTAATTAATTTATAATGTTGGCACATCTCTGTAATTTCCCTACAGATTTCATCCTCTGCATCCTTTCTGTTAGTTGGTGGCCTGTAGACTACACAGAGCAATGTAATTGCACCCTTTTTATTCCGTAGTTCTAGCTAAATTGACTCTGCTGCCATGGAGAACAAGGCCACCTGCAAGCTCTCCCCAAATCACACAACTACATTGACTTGAACTCTCTCCCTGACAGCATTGTGGATGTATTAATGACATACAAATTGCAGTTGTTCAAGAAGGTGCTTTCCACTACCTTTTCTAAGGCAAGTAGAGATGGGCGATAAATGCTGGCCGTGCTAGCAGTACTCAGATTTCAAAAATTAATGAAAAGAGAAAGATTAATCGCGGCCAGGGTGAATTGTGGTTCTTCCCAGGTTTTCAAAAATACTTTCCCTAACTAATGGATGTTCTAGTTTCCTCCACAGTCCAAAGATGCGCAGTTTAGGTGGATTGGCCAATGCTAAACTGCCCGTAGTGTCCAGGGATGTACCGGCTAGTAGATTAGCATGGGAAATGCAGGGTTACAGGGACAGGGTAGGGGGCTAAGTCTGGGTGGGATTTTCTTCGGACAGTTGATGTGGATTTGGTGGACTGGCCTCAGTGTCGAATGGCCCATTTCCACACTGTAGGGATTCTTTTATTCTATGAAAATGTTCCACAGTGGTGGAATCCAGATGACCATTTAAATTATGAAGTAAATAATCTCTTGAACTTTAGGAAGACTGAAACGTTGTTTTACCGATTGGATTCTGTTATGATCCCAACTGCTATTATTACTGGATATATCCAAACCGAGACTGAAATATAGTTTGGATTTTTTTTTTGTTTCAATGAGGTGGTCTCTCACTGAAACGTAAGCAGGCAATGCTGCTGACTTGAGTCTTACAATGAAAGAGAAGCTCATAATGCATAAATGAGCTTGAAACAGAATAAACCAAATTATTTGCATATAACACAAACTTTAAAATTTCAAAACACATGGGAAAAGCATAATCTCATTACTCCCAAAAGCACTCCTTTATTGTACTAATACCAGAGCGAGTTCCCTCAACAACAGCTTAGTTCTAGGTTCAGCTCCTAAGTCTGAAGGATCTGATGGCCTCTTCCTGAGCTTTAAACTAAGCTTGAACTTTCACACCTTCAGGCTTTTAATCAAACACTTATGGTCTGGAACTTTTAATAAATGGCTTCTTAAAACAAATTCAAAACTATCTACTCCAGTTCTATGGAGCAGCTGCTTTACACAGCCAGCTTCGGCTAAGAACCCTGCAGAGCTGCCCAAACTGAAATGTTTCCCTCAATCGAAAGAAACAAATCAAACTCTGTCCTTTTAAATTGGAGCCTAATGCACAACTGTTTACCATGTTCACTTGTAAAATTCTCTCAGTGCAGGCAAAAAACACATTATTCTCCAGGAAGACTTTCTCTTGCATTGTTTAAAGGACATAACCACAGCTACAGAAATACTTCTAAGTTAATCATTAAACCCCTTCAGACACGCACAACTCATCTTTCATTCTTCAGTTTAAAAGCATCCAAAATCAACGATAAGCTGTTGTAAAATTTATATAAATTACACCTTGCAATGCAATGCTACAAACTAAGGTTGAGGAAGCAATTGATACCCAAGAAAGGAGATGAATTCATGTCATGAAAAGGGTGTGAGAAAAAGACTTGAAAACTGCAAATTAGCAGATAGGAAATTAAAGACACAGAGATAGATAAGCATTTACAGTGGTGACAAGTGGAAATCGGAGTCTAATTTTTATGAATGTGAATTTAGAGTTGATTCACATGGAGAACTGTGTGAAAATTATACAGCATTGATTTACTTGAGATTCTAAATTTATCATGGTTTTAAGATGCTCCACTTAAGTATATTTTACTTTACAGCAACTTGCCAATTCAGTGATCAGATCAAATCTTGCCCCTGTCTTTTCAGGATTCCTTTTAGTTGGGAAAATAATTATTTTGATGATACAATAATGAGACATGTACAGTGTACTACTCATTTTTTCTTGTCGTACAGGTTAGCTTTTGGGTTGTCCGAGAGATTCTTACTGCACAAACACTCAAAATAAGAGCTGAAGTTTTGAGCCACTATGTTAAAACCGCAAAGGTAAGTAAGTGGTTGGTTGGGTCATTCTACATTTGATGTTTCAATTAAATCAAGTGTGGATTTTTATTTATAGCTACTGTACTTCTGAATTGCAGAAATTGTACGAGTTGAATAACCTACATGCCCTAATGGCTGTTGTGTCGGGATTGCAAAGTGCACCTATCTTCAGGCTTACCAAAACATGGGCGGTAAGTGATTTGATTCATATATATGACCAGCAGAAGCTCCATTTAACCATTTTTTACAAATGGGTACCTTTTGTTTTGCGACTTACTTCAATAAACCAACAAATTCCTTTTTAGTTGTAAATTAGAGATCATGTTTTGATTGACTTTTTAAAGTCATAATTCTGCTTAAATGTTCTTGTGGCAGTTTCTTAGTATGAACACAAGTAGAACATTTGGTCTCTCAAGCCTGCTCTGCCATTCAGTAAGATTGCGGTTGATTTGACTATGTTTTGAATTCCACATCTACCCCAGTAACCTAAGGTTCTTGTTAGGCGAGGGAATCAAACTACCAGTGCATTTAAATTTTAATGCTCCACCTCCACCGCTTTCTGACGCAGAGAGTTCTAAAGTCACACAACCTGCTAAGAGTTTAAAGAAAAAGTTCTCTTCATCCCTGCTGTAAAAGGGTGACCTCCCATTTTAAAAGAGTGTCCCCTAGTTCTGCAGTAACCCACAAGAAGTAACATTCTTTCTACTTTCATTTTATCAAGACCATTCAGGATCTTGTATACTTCAATCAAATTACCCTTGCTCTTCTAAACTCCATTAGAAACAAGACCAGCCTGTTCAACCTACCGTCATAAGACAACCCATTCCTTCCAGGTATCAATCTAGTAAACCTCCTGTGAACACCCCATTGCATTTGCATCCTTCTTTACATAAAAATTGCACACAGTATTCAAAATAAGGTCTCACCAATGCCTCATATAATTGTATTACATCCCTACTTTTCTGGTCGATTCTGCTTGTAATGAAAGATAGCATCTCATTAGTCGTCCTGTTGATGTGCTGTTTGCGTACTAGTATTTTGTAACTCGTACACTAAAACACCTAAAACCCTCTGAATGCTGGAATTCTGCAGTCATTCTCCATTTAAGTAATACTTTGCTTTTCATTCTTCCTCCCAAAATAAGTTTAAAAGTTAACTCGTTTCAGCAGATTTGTCTGTTTTAGTGAAACTGACACATTGTTGTTTAAGGAACCCAAATACAGGGTGGCAGGACAGGTGATGTGTTATAGCTGTAGTGTGTGGGAGCTCCTGGATGCCGCACCACAGATGTGGAAAGTGTCTGCAGCTTGAGGAGTTTCAAGTCATACTTTTTGATCTGGTAGTGGGGCTGTTGTGACACAGTGATAATGTCCCTATCTCTGAGCTAGAAGACATGGATTCAAGCTCCATCTACTCTAAAGATGTGTCACAACATGTCTGGACGGGTTGATTCAAATGTCTTGAGTTTGTTGATGAGCTGTAGTCATTGTGACGCATCATAGAGGTGGAAAGTAACTTGGACACTTTGTCTACTGGGCACGTTATATTCCATCTGCCATTTCTTTCTCGATTCAGTTAACATGCCTGTGTCTGTTTGCAGACTCTGTGTCATCCTCACTGCTTGCCTTCCCATCTATATTTGTGTCATCAGCAAATCTGGCTACAGTGCATTCACTTACTTTATCAAAGACAGTAACATACATTGTAAATAATTTTGGACCAAGCATTAATCCCTGTGGCACACTGCTAATTACAGGTTGCTATCCTGAAAATGACCACTGATTCCAACTCTCCGTTTTCTATCAGTTAGCCAAGCTTCTCTCCATGCTAATATACTACATCCAACACCATGGGCTCTTCACAAAATGATGGGCTCTTGTTGTGTAGACTGATGTGTGGTACCATACTAAATGCCTTCTGAAAATCCAAATATGTTACATCCACTGCTCCGCCTTTATCTAGCCTGCTTGTTACCGTCTGAAATTTGTCAGGTATAACTTGCCCCTTCATGAAGCCGTGCTGACTGTACTTATTCATGTTGTGTATTTCTAAATACTCTGCTATTACAATCGTTATAACAGTATAATTCTTAACATTTCCCCAATAACAGACATTAAACTAACTGGCCTATAAGTACCTGTTTTTTGTCTTCTCTTTTTAAATAAAGGCGTTGCTTTGCCAGTTTTCTAGTCTTCTGGGACGTTTTTGGAATCTAAGGAATTTTGAAAGGTTACTACCTAATGCATCCAGTTTCTCTGTGAATACTTGCATTAATATACCAGGATGCATTTTATCAGGTCCAGAAGACATATTGGTCTTTGCCCATAAGTTTCCCACAGCAGTTTTTCCTCTAGTATTTGTTATCGTATTTATTTTGTCTCATCCTTTCCCCCCTTGATTACTTATTAGTTTAGAGTATTAAAAATGTTTTGTACTGTGAAAACTGATGCAAAGTATTTTTTCAACTCCATTGCCATTTCATGGTTCCCCATTATTATTTATCCACCCTCCATCTCTAAGTGGCATATGTTCTCGTTGGCTTCTCTTTTCCATTTTATAAACGAAAAGAAGCTCTTGCTGTTTGCTTTGATACAATTCGCAAGTTTACCCTTTGAAGTATATTTTCTCCCCCTTTATTATTTTAGTTACAGTATTGTAGACAAGAAATTCCTAGTATATGTGATGGTTTTCTGGACTAGTGCATTCAGGACCCAACTAGAGAACAGGCCGTCTTAGACTGGGTATCATCCAATGAAAAAAGAACGATTGGTAGTGTAGTTAGAGAGACTCTTTGGGGATGAGTGGCCATGATATGACCGAATTCTTCATCAAGATGGATACTGAGGTAGTTGATTCTGAGACTGGGGGCCTGAATCTTAATAAGGAAAACTACAGTGGTATGAGGCATGAGTTGGCTATGACAGATTGGGAAATGTTACTGAAAGGAATGACAGTGGATTGGCTATGGCAAACATTCAAAGAGCAAATGGGTGAACTACAAAAATTGTTTATTCCTGCCTGGCAAAAGAGTGTGAAGATAACAGTAGCCAAACATGGGTCTACGTGTGAAATTAGATATTATTAGATGCAAAGGAGAGGTGTACAAATTGGCAAAAAGAAACAACAGATCTGAGGACTAGAATCTGTTTAGAAGTCAGCAAATGTGGACTAAGGGATTGATTAAAAATGGGAAAACAGGTTGTGTGAGCAAGCTTGCAGGGAACACGAGCCGACTGTAAAGGTTTCTATAAATACATGAAGAAAAAAGTTTAGTGAAAACTTGTGTTGTTCATTATGGTCAGGAATGGGGGAACTTTATAATGGGGAAGAAAGAAATGGGTAATGAAGTAAATTCATACATTGCTTCTGTCTTCACAAAGGAGGACACAAATAACATACCAGAAATGATGGGCAACACAGGATTTAGTGAGAGGGAGGAAGTGAAGAAAATCTATAAAAGTAGAGAAAAATGGTATTGGAGAAATTGTTGAGATCGAAGGCTAATAAATCCCCAGGCCCTGATAATCTATATCCCAGAGTACTTAAGGTAGTGGCCCTAGAAATAGTGAATACATTGGTGGGCCTTCCTCCAAGATTCTTTAGACTTTGGAATAGTTCCTATAAATTGGAGGGCAGCTAATGTAACCCCACTATTTGAAAGGGAGCTAAGAGAGAAATCAGGGAATTATAGACAAGTGAGTCTGACGTCGGTAGTGGGGAAGATGCTAGAGTTAGTTATCTAAGATTTTATAATAGACCATTTAGAAAACAGTGGTAGAATCAGCCATAATCAATGTGAATTTACAAAAGCTATCTACAGATTTCCCGGAATTCTTCAAAGATGTTGCTAGTAGAGTTGATTTTGGGAGCCAATGGATATGGTTTATTTGGACTTCCAAAAGGCTTTCAGCAAAGTCCTGCGTATGAGATTAATGTATAAAATTAAAGTAAATGGGATTGGGGGTAGTGTATTGAGATGGATAGAAAGTTGGTTAGCAGGAAGTAAACAAACAGGAATAAATGTGTTTTTTTCTGAATGGCAGGCAGTGACTATTGGGGGACTGCAGGGATCAGTACTAGGACCCTAGCAACACACAATATGTGTTAATGATTTAGATGAAGGAACTCAATGTAATATCTCAAAATTTGTTAGATGACACAAAGCTGGATGGAAGGGTGAGCTGTGAGGATGTTGCAGAGATGTTGTAGTATGATTTGGACAGGCTGAGTGGGCAAATACATGGAAGATAGCATATAATGTGTATAAATGTGAGGTTATGCACTTTGGTAGCAAAAATAAGAAGGGAGATTATTATTTGAATGGCTGTAAGTTGAAAGAAGGGAATGTTCAACCAAACCCAGGGTTCCCTGTGTACCTGTCATTGAAAATAAGTGCAGAGGTGCAGCAGGCAACAAAAAAGGCAAAGTGTATTTTGGACTTCACAGTGAGATAAATTGGCTTTCATAATCAGTGGATTCAAGTACAGCAACAAGGATATCTTGCTGCAATTATACAGGACATTGGTGAGACTGCACCTGGATTATTATGTGCAGCTTTGATTGTCTTATGTGAAGATGGATGTTCTTGCTTTAGAGGGAATGAAGTGAAGGTTTACCGAATTGATTTTTGGGATGGCAGAACCGGTGTCTTGAGGAGAGATTGAGTTGATTAGGAGTGTATTCACCGGAGTTTATGAGGGAGGATCTCATCGAAACATATAAAATTCTAACAGAACTATACAGGTTAGATGTATGGGGAGGCAGTGGCCTAGTGGTATTATGGCTCAACTATTAATCCAGAAACTCAGCTAATGTTGTGGAGACCTGGGTTCAGATCCCACAGGAATTTGAATTCAATTTTTAAAAATCTGGAACTAGGAATCTACTAATGACCATGAAATCATTGTCAATTCTCAGAAAAACCCATCTGGTTCACTAATGTCCTTCAAGGAAGGAAATCTGCAATCCTCTCCTGGTCTGGCCTCTATGTGACTTCAGATCCACAGCGCTCTCAATTGGCCCCCAAAATGGCCTAGCAGTTGTACCAATCGCTACAAGACCTCAAAGAAACGAAACAGGGATCAGCTGGTATTGACCTAGACACTGGAAAAGATAACGGCAGAAACAGCCTTGTCAACCCTGCAAAGTCCTACTTACTAACATCTGGAGGCTATTGCCAAAATTGGGAGAGCTGTCTCCCAAAGTAGTCAGGCAATAGCCTGACATTGTCTGTAAGGTATGATTCCATGAGTGTGACTATGTCCCAGACGCCACATTCACCATGCCTGGATGTGACTTGTCTCACCGGCAGGGCAAACCCAGCAGAGGTGGAAGCACGATGGTATGTGGTTGGGAAGGAGTTGCCCTGGGAGTCCTCGACATTGACTGGACCTCATGAAGTCTTGTGGCTTCAAATTAAACAAGGGCAAAGAAGCCTCTGATGATTACCACATGCCATCCTCCCTCAGCTGATGAATCGGTACTCCTTCATGTTGAACAACACTTAGAGGAAGCACTGAGGACGGCAAAACTGCAGATGCATCTGTCCATGACAGTATTAGTAAGAGCGACCGCTGCACAATCCTTGTGGGGACAAAATCCTGCCTTCACATTAAGAATACCCTCCATTGTGTTGTGTGGTACTATCATTGTGCTAAATAGGACAGACTTTGAACAGATCTAGCAACTCAAGACTGAGCATCTGTGTGATACTGTGGGCCATCAACAGCAGCAGAACTGTACTCCAGCACAATCTGTGCCCCCACTCAACCATTGCCATCAAGCCAGGGTATTAATCCTGGTTCAGTGGAGAGTGCAGGAGGACATGCCAGGAGCAGCACCAGGCATATCTGAAAATGGGGTGTCAACCTGGTGAAGCCACCAAATAGAACTACTTGCATTCCAAGTAACAAGTTTAATGCATCATCTGCAATATTGCATCAATTCCAAACTGCACTGACATGCTACTTAGAACATATGCTGAAGCCCTGAAATTTATCAGAAATTACAATTTCACACTCTGTATAAACGTATTTCCATAGGCATCAAATTTTAATTGAGGAACAGGCAATTCAATATGATAACAATTTATTTCCATTGTGTGCATTCACCTGTAGTCCTTGAAGATCTACTTATATTATTTCCACTATTTATGTTATTATATATTGTTTATCATTGAATATCATTACCAATTGTCTTTATTTTTCCTAATTTTGTTTTCACAGCTTTTGAGCAGGAAAGATAAAACAACATTTGAAAAATTAGAATATCTGGTGTCTAAAGAGGACAATTACAAGAGGCTCAGGGATTATGTTAGTAGTTTGAAGATGACTCCATGTATTCCGTATTTAGGTAAGGATTACAGTTTTGAATTCTTCAGAAGCAGTGGTTTATCCAACTACTTGTTAGATGCTTGAACAAGATGATGAGCTGCTAAAATAAAAAGTTACTGCTAATGATTGATTGATTGCTTACATTTTGAGAAATGTTCTGAAAATTCACAAGGAGATTTTGCCAATGATAAATGCAGGTACGGTCATTGAGCAATGCATTACGTGAGTGAATTGCTAATCGTTGAGTTAAATGATGGTGCACAAGCAATCATATGACAAATTCTTACCTGTATCTATTTTCAACATTTACTAATATGATTTCTGAATATGTAAAAAATGAGAGAGGAACCCTCTAATCACTTGAGTTATGATACACAGTCTGCTGGTTATGCAAACCTGTACATCTTATTAAACAAATCTG
The DNA here is from genome assembly GCA_024137785.1 of Ginglymostoma cirratum. Classification (NCBI taxonomy): domain Eukaryota; kingdom Metazoa; phylum Chordata; class Chondrichthyes; order Orectolobiformes; family Ginglymostomatidae; genus Ginglymostoma; species Ginglymostoma cirratum. The sequence continues at coordinate 6,368,582 of JAHRHZ010000100.1, forward strand.
TGATGTGATTGCCAGCATAACTCTGCTAAGAATTGATACGTGGATTTATAAAAAATGTGTGGGGAGAACTGACATTTTAAAGTGGCGTTTTAAATTTGGATTAGCCTCTCTAGGGACTAGCAAACTGAAATATCTGTTTCTCACTGTTTAATCAGCTAAAACCCACTAACTAAATATTACACGCAATGATGCATAATATGGAGGGTGTCAATACATCAGAACTGACCGTGTTTCACGTAGAATATTAAAAGATATATTTGGTATTATTTTATGCTGTAGCTAGGAATTGTATTAGGTATCATTTTTCAGAACCACGAAGAAATAAGTCATCTGTTTTGAGTGATAGAGGACTAACTTCCTAATTTTTTGGGAGAATTTGTATCTGACCCTTATTAAGATACCTTCAGTTGCACACTGAGACTGTATGCTGCTAGTCGATTTCTTAATTGTCTTTGTTTTATTATAATTTGGGAAGATGGAGGAGTAGTTGCTTGGCTTGCATGCAAAGTGACATTTCTAAGGTAGGTGAGTTATTCTTTCTTTAGATACATTAGTGTGATAGCACTGATGCCAAGATTCTTTGGGAATAGTTGATGTTGATCAGCAAACTGTCCATTATTTCCATCTGTTAGTATGCTTTTTCAGTTTACCCACCAGATATCATTTGGATATATATTTAGCCTAGAAGTGTCAGATACGGTTTGAGAGTTTCCTAATAGACTGGTTGAAGTCATTGACCCCACTTGTGTAAACTGTTTCAGCGATATTTGGGGTGGCACAGTGGCTCAGTGGTTAGCACTGCTGCGTCACAGCACCAGGGTCCTGTGTTCGATTCCAGCCTTGTGTGACTATGTGGAGTTTGCACATTCTCCCAGTGTCTGCATGGGTTTCCTCCCATAGTCCAAAGATGTGCAGGGTAGGTGGACTGGCCGTGCTATATTGCCCACAGTGCCCAGAGATGTTTAGGTTCAGTGTGTTAGACGTGGGAAATGCAGGGTTAGGGGAATGGGTCTGGGAGGGATGCTCTTCAGAAAAGCAGTGTGGACTTGATGGGCCGAATGGCCTGTTTCCACACTGTAGGAATTCTATGATTCTAGCAATACTTAAACTTGATGGGTAAAGCAGTACACAACACACATTAATAAAACAGATTATTCAATTACTTTCTTGGAGTTCTGCTCTCCAATTGGAAACCTGTAGAAATTCATGAGTTTTGTTTTCTCATGTGAAAGTGTTTCAGCAAGAAGTAAAAGCATTTCAAGTATTGTTAAGAACTTGTGCTCTGTAGACTTTTGGATTTTTAAGATTTTCAAGGAAACGCTGATTGCACCGAATGCAATAAACAAGTGAAACCTGTGGAAGTTGCATTTTCTTCTATTTAATTTTGCTTAATGAGTATCACAGTTTCTAGCTTTATTAATTAAGCTCATTTGAGCACTTCTTGACTATCAACTTAAGAGTTTGTGTGTTTCTGTTGCATACCATTCATGGTATATACTTCAGCAAAATTGATTGCTTGAGGTGCAGCATGCTAAATAAAATTATCGTGTATAAGAATATTCTTTGCCATCTCCGTCTCTTTAGGAAGTAATGGTAGGATTATTTCAGTTTCGACACCTGAAACTAGGGCGTATTCATAACACTTTCTGTCCATTCATATTGCCTAAACATCTCAATTTTGTCTAAAGGCAGATTTATATAAAATTATTATTTTTTTGTACACGGGTGATTTGTCTTACTTAGTGCAGTTGCATGTGAAATTTTGAGGACACTGGCTTGCAATGAATTACATAGAATTTGTACCACAAAAACAAGCCATTTGACCCATAAGTACAATACTGGTACTTATGCTTCACACACACCCTCTTACCCTACCTCATCTTATTCTCTTATCATTTGTTTCTATTCCTTCTTCCCTCATGCTCTTATGTAACTTATGCCTGAATTAGATTGGGAGCGTCTCAGTAGTTTGCTAAATAAAGAAATATTGATTTTCAGTCCCGGGATCCAACTTTTCTTCAAATCGTGTCGGAGTACAGCAGCCCAAATGCTCCCGAGAGAAAGAGCTCAAAGACACCCCTTTAATTCACTGCTTGTACATGGCTATGCAAAACAATTCAAAGAGCCCACATGTTCAAACAAATTTACCATGTAAGAAGGGTACATTTCCCCAGAGGTAGTCATGTGCATGTACTCTGTCAATGGGCTAAGTAGATATGTAGTGTTTAAACATAATCTGCCTCTCTTTATGTCCTTCTGCTGTGTGTGGAAACTGGACACATACGTGGTAGCATGAGGGAAAGTTTGAGTTGAATCTTTTTTCATTATACTGCTCACTTCACACTGACTTGTTAAACATTTAGCCAGTTAGCAAATAAACTGAAAAATACATGTGTAGGACTCCGGACTGTTAGGCATTTGTTCCGATTTTGCTGACCACAGGGTGACCAACATAATACACAAGTAGAGATTGAAAAATTGCTGCTTTTGATTTATTAGCACAGATTCATTGAAAAATTCTTACCAAGACTTAATGCAACGGCAAGAATGAGTGTTTGTGAAAAGAGATTTGTTTTTCCAGTAATGCTACAGTCGGAGTATAACTATAGTCCATATTCAAAGTGAGGGCCTGACCAAGACAGCAGGGCAAGGAAGGGACTGAAGCTCTCTCTAGGAGACTTCCACACTGTGGTTGGATTTGGACTCACTTGATCTTTGACACATGTTCAGACTTGTGAATGCACTGAGTGACCACACATTTGTTGTTAAGTGCACAGTATACAGATGACATACCTTTATTCAATCCTGATGATTTGTATAATAAATCTATAATACAAGAAGTTTTGTGCCTACCTGCTTTAGACTAATATTTGATGTTTTACAGATGGAACTGCAAATAAAGTTGGTTGCCTGTTTGTTTATTAATCTATGCTTATTCTATTTCAGCCTGATTCCTCATCTATAGCCTGAAATTTGAAACATCTGTTCATTAACAGTTAATATTATGAACAAATACAGATGCTGGAAATTAAATAAAATGCAAAATACTGGAAACATTCTGCTGATGGCGCAGCATCTGTAGAATGAGACACATTAAGGTTAGCTTAAACCTAACTTTTCAGGTTGATGATGTTTCGTCGAAAAAAATTGAACTCTGATTGACTTCAATTTAGAACAAAGTTCAAAAGCAAAAAAAAAGTTAGGCAGTCTTCCAAGACAAACAAAAGCTGTGAAGAAAATTTGTTTCAAATGTTTTTCTCTTTTGGTGCATTTGAGGTTTTTCTCCCTCTAGTATTCCTGCAAAAATGTACAAACACGTGCTGTCTGTGGAAATTGTGTTTCAACAGCTTTCACAGGATTTTGAATTAAATTTCATTGTCTCACTTTTCTGGTCATTTCGCTTTCTAGCAGATGACTGATTGCTATACCATGCAGTGGCAACTGAATCATGACTTCATGAAGAAGTATTTAGAGCTACTTGTATTCCAGGCTGTAGCGCCAATATTCAGACAAACACACAATCTCACTAGAATATCAATAAAGAAAGCTATTAATCATCAGTTGGGCTGAAAGCCTGGAGGTGTATGTAGACTTGGATAATGGCCAAAATTATACACAGGCTAACTGAGAGAAAAACAGCCAGTGACAAAACCAAGAGTATTTATTAAAATTCATAAAGTAAGCATAGTGTGGTAACCATAAAGAAAAGTAAAAGTATTTGAATGGTATATCACTATAGCTTAAAAAGTATCAAAATGGTATTTTTTCGATTCATAAATTACACAACACACAAGCTTATCTTAGACTGTCTTGAGTTTCTGCCGTTATTTGAAAAACAATGAATTTTTTTCATTTGTTATCTGTCAGCTTTGCAGAGACTTCATTTCACAGAATTCTGAACACCCTTTTGTACCATAATTCAACACATTAGCTATGTACATTTACTAGCATGAGGGCAATAAACTTTCAATCATGTGGCCTATTAAGAAGAATATTTAAAAGTGGGAGAATATTCGTTGTTTGTTACTGATTTCCCTTGCTATTTTAAAGAGAACAAAACCTCTTCCCTCATTTATTTAAATCAGGTATGCAAAAGAGAGCAGAGCAGTATAGGCCATGAAAAGTTGATAGACAGAACGTGTTGGGAGTCAGGAGAAGATAACAACCTGAAGTAGAAAATAAATCCAGGCAGAGTATAATCGTGAGACCATTTAACAGAACGAAAGAAAATGACACCTTAACGGATATAAAGATTGTATGGATTTGAGAAGGGCTGAAGCAGTGTTTTTTTTAAACTTCTTTTTTCTCCTATTTGGACTTTCAAGGTCTGTATGCAGTGGTAACGTCTGAAAATCAATGTTGGGAACAGCGTTGCATGCCCTGCAGGGTCCCTTGAATGGAGGCAGTGCAGCTTAGTGAGAACATTAGCTGAAACAATATGTCTAAAACTAATAGTATGTTCTTGCTTTCGTCATCAAGCATACATTTGGATTTGTGCATGGGAAACATAAGATTTGGTGAAGAGGAAGAGATTTGGAATTAGGTTGGTACAAAGGAAGACACTAACAAAAAAAATCAAAATGATATAGCAGGCTGTTCAAATAATCAGACAGTTTGCCACCAGCCTTTTAATGCAGACAAGTGTGAGCTATGCAATTTGGGATGAAAAGCGAGAAATGGAGTGTACATGGAGATGGAAATATGCTAAAGTCTATGGATGAGTAGAATCAGCTGAGGGTGCGCATGTGTTATTCATTGAAAGGCCGCAGGTAATGAAGCCATTAAAATTGTCTTTAAGGAGTATTCTGGATTTTAAAAATGGGGACTTCAAGGGATTATGAGAAGTTTGAAACAAGGCACTGGTTAAGCTCACAACAAAGTTGCTGGAAAAGCTGAGCAGGTCTGGCAGTATCTGTGAAGGAGAAAACAGAGTTAACATTTCAGGTCCGGTGACCCTTCCTCAGAACTGATGGTGGCTGGGAAAACATCAGTTTAAATATAGAAAATAGGGAGGTGGGTGGGGTAGGGGGTAAACGATAAGATAGAACCCAAAGAGAGAGAGACAGTTGGACAGACAAAGAAGTTGTTAACGATCAGGCTGGGAGGGTGAATGAGAGATAATAGGTACTGCAGATGCTGGAGAATCCGAGATAACAAGGTGTGGAGCTGGATGAACACAGCAGGCCAAGCAGCATCATAGGAGCAGGAAAGCTTGACGTTTTGGGCCTAGACCCTTCCCCTCCCCCATTTCTGATGAAGAGGGTTCTGAAATAAATAGGGTGAATAGTTGTTAATGGGGACGGTTAGTGACTAACAATGGCGGGTATGTAATGGCAGGCTATATGATGTCAAGGATTGGTGTGTGAGGTAGGGGGCTGGGACATAGGAGAGTTGAGGCCCTAAAATTATTGAACTCCATATTGAGTCCGGAGGGCTGTAGGGTTCCCAAGTGGAAAATGAGGTGTTACTCCTCCAGCTTGCGTTGGGCTTCGCTGGAACACTGCAGCAAGCCAGAGACAGATGTAGGCCAGGGAGCAAGGTGGTGATTGAAGTGGCAGGCAACAAGTAGTTCAGGGTCATTTCTGCAAGCAGAACGTAGATGTTCTGCGAAGTGGTCGCCAAGTCTACACTTCATTTCCCCAATGTAGAGGAGACCACATTGTAAGCAGCGAATGTAGTAGACTAGATTCTGGGAAGTGCAGGTGAAGCGTTGCTTCACCTGGAAGGTATGTTTGGGCCCTTGGATACTGGGGAGGGAGAAGGTAAATGGGCAGGTATTGCACCTTCGCCGGTTACAGGGAAAGGTGCCGTAGGGTTGTGGGGAGGTGTTGGGGGTGAAGGAAGTGTGGACCAGGGTGTCCTGGAGGGAACGGTCCCTGCAGAAGGCAGATAAGGGAGGTGAGGGGAATATGTGGATGGTGGAATCTCGCTGGAGGTGGCAGAAATGGCATCTGATGATCTTCTGGATGTGGATGCTGGTGGGATGGTAGGTGAGGATAAGGGGAACCCTATTGCTGTTGTGGGAGGGAAGAGAAGGGGTGAGGGCGGAAGTGCAGGAGATGGGTCAGACCTGGTTGAGGGCCCTGTCAACAACGGATGTGGGGAGTCCTTTGTTGAGGAAGAAGGTGGACATTTCAGAGGCTCCCTTGTCAAAGATGGCCTCATCTGAACATATGCGACGGAGACGGAGGAACTGACAGCGAACTCTTCCTCCACTGTCTTCACCTATGCCCATTTCATAGGACAAGAGTCCTGTCCCTGTCCCACAGACCCCTTTGCCCAATTCCAACACTCTCCCTCCACCTGGACCCCTCCCTCCGGCCTTTCACCTGCACTTGATCTTTTCATGGAGAACTGTCGATGTGACATTAATCGCCTCAATTTCACTGCCCCTCTCACCAAAGCCAATCTATCTCCCTTCGAACTGACTGCACTCCGTGCACTCAGATCTAACCCTGACTTCGTCATTCAGCCTGCCGATAAGGGTGATGCTGCTGTAGTCTGTAGTATTGACCTCTACCTTGCAGAGGCTGAGCACCAGCTCTCAGATACCTCCTCCTATCTTTCCCTGGACCATGACCCCACCACGGTACGTCAGGCCGTTGTATCCACTACGGTTACTGATCTCATTTCATCCGGTGATCTACCCCATCCACTTCCGAGCTAACAGTCCCCCAACTCTGCACAGCTTGTTTCTACCTCCTGCCAAAAATCCACAAACAGGACTGCCTCGGCAGACCCATTGTTTCAGCCTGTTCGTGCCCCACAGAACTCATCTCTTCGAACCTTGACTCAGTCTTCTCCCCCCGGTTCAGTCACTACCCAAATACATCCATGATCCATCTGACACCTTACGCCGGTTTCAAAACTTCCAGTTTACCGGCTCCAGCCACCTCCTCTTTGCCATGGGCGTGCAATCCCTTTACACGTCCATTCCCCACCAGGAGAGTCTTAGGGCTCTCCGCTTCTTCCTGGAGCAAAGACCTGAACCATCCCACCCACCACCACTGTCCTCTGCTTGGCTGAGCTGGTCCTCACCCTCAACAACTTATTTTTCAATTCCTCTCATTTTCTTCAGGTAGGAGGGGTTGCCATGGGTACCCGCATGCGCTCCAGTTACACCTGTCTCTTCGTGGGGAATGTGGAACATTCCTTGTTCCAGTCCTATTCTGGCCCACACCCACAACTCTTTCTCCGATACAGCGATGATATCATCCATGCTGCTTCCCTCTCTCGTCTGGAATTGGAAAACTACAATTTTGCCTCTAATTTCCACCCTGCCCTCACTTTCACCTGGTCTATGTCTGACTCCTCCCTTCCCTTCCTTGACATTTCTGTTTCCATTTCTGGGGATAGACTGGCCACTAATATCCACTACAAACCCACTGACTCCCACAGCTACCTGGACTATACATTCTCACACCCCACTCCATCCCATTCTCTCAGTTCTTACGTCTCCGTCGCATATGTTCAGATGAGGCCGACTTCGACAAGGGAGCCTCCAAAATATCCACCTTCTTCCCCAACCAAGGATTTACCACTTCCGTTGTCGACAGGGTCCTCAACCAGGTCTGACCCAACTCCCGCACTTCCACCCTCACCTCCCCTCTTTCCTCCCACAGCAGCAATAGAGTTCCCCTTATCCTCACCTACCATCCCACCAGCATCCACATCCAGAAGATCATCAGATGCCATTTCCGCCACCTCCAGCGAGATTCCACCATCAGACACATATTCCCCTCCCCTCCCTTGTCCGCCTTCTGCAGGAACTGTTCCTTCCGAGACACCCTGGTCCACACTTCCTTCACCCCCAACACCTCCCCACAGCCCTGCGGCACCTTCCCCTGTAACTGGCGAAGGTGCAACACCTGCCCATTTACCTCCTCCCTCCCCAGTATCCAAGGGCCCAAACATACCTTCCAGGTGAAGCAACACTTCACCTGCACTTCCCAGAATCTAGTCTACTGCATTCGCTGCTCACAATGTGGTCTCCTCTACATTGGGGAAATGGAGTGTAGACTTGGCAACCACTTCGCAGAACATCTACATTCTGCTTGCAAAAATGATCCTGAACTACCTGTTGCCTGCCACTTCAATGCACCACCCTGCTCCCCGGCCAACATCTCTGTCGCTGGCTTGCTGCAGTGTTTCAGCGAAGCCCAACGCAAGCTGGAGGAGCAACACTTCATTTTCCACTTGGGAACCCTACAGCCCTCCGGACTCAATATTGAGTTCAATAATTTTAGGGCCTCAACTGTCCTGTGTCCCAGCCCCCTATCCCACACACCAGTCCTTGTTATCACATAGCCTGCCATTACTCACCCCCATTGTCAGTCACTAACAGTCCCCATTAACAACTATTTACTCTCCCAGCCTGATCATTAGCAACTCCTTTGTCTGTCCAACTCTCTTTCTGTCTCTTTGGACTCTATCCTATCGTTTACTCCCTACCTCACCCACCTCCCTATATTCTGTATATAAACTGACGTTTTCCCAGCCATCATCAGTTCTGAGGAAGGGTCACCGAACCTGAAACGTTAACTCTGTTTTCTCCTTCACAGATGCTGCCAGACCTGCTCAGCTTTTCCAGCAACTTTGTTTTTGTTCCTGATTTACAGCCTCTGCAGTTCTTTCGGATTTTACTGGTTAAGCTCAGTTTGACTGGTCTGTTTTGTGTATCTAATTGTGAAAAGGGCAACAAAATCAATGTTGAACTTTGGATGATTGTAGTGCTGAGAAACAATAGTTGTGGTGTAATATGAGTGATACTGAGACTCTGTTTCTGTTTGAGCTGATGCCCTGAAACAAGGGACTGCTTTGTTCCTGAATATGATGGAGCATTCAAACACATCCAGTGTCTCTGTTCCTCTAGTTGCATCTGGGCACAGCACCTAGATTGGTTGAAAAACTCAGTTGGCAACAGTACACAACATTCTATTTATCTATAGTAAGGACTGTAGGTGCTGGAAGCTAGTGTCAGTAAATGTGGAGCTGGCAATGCACAGCCAATCAGACAGCATCCGCGGAGCAGGAAAGTCCGCCCTAACAAAGGGTTTCGGCCCAAAACGTTGACTTTCCTGCTCCTCGGATGCTGTCTGATTGGCTGTGCTTTTCCAGCTCCATATTTATCAATTCTGTTTATACTTCCTTATTGATTGCTGAAGGGTGAATAGTGATTATGTTACTGGATGAATAATGCAGATGCCCAGGCTGATGCTCTGGGAACGTGGGTTCATGGCATCTGGCAGAATTTGATTTCAGTTTATGAAGAAATCTGGATTAACATATTTTCAGCGAGTACTCACAGACTCACTAATGGTGATCATGAAATCATCAATTGTTGTAAAACCTATCTGGTTCACTTGTGCCCTGAAGGGACAGAAATCTGCCGTCCTTGCCCTAGTCAGTTGGACCTAACTGCTATGAAAAAGTGTAAAGGAATAAAACTGGGTGGACTACCTGGAACAATTTTAGCACTAGAAGCAATAGTGGCACAATCCAATTGAACCTGGAAAGTCATCCTTAGTAAAATCTGAGGACTGGAAGCATCAGTCTAGTTATACCTTACAGCTAACGACCATGACAGCTCTATCACCATCCTATCACAGATGGTCACATTGTGGTATACTGTTGGAGGGGAAATACTTAGGAGTCCTCAGTTTTGACAGGCCCATGAAAGATCAGGGCATTACATCATCAGTGTCAAAGAAACCTCTTGCTGATTATCACACTCTGTCCTCCTTCAAAAGCTGAGTACTTCTGTTTTGAGTGCGACGTGGAAGAATCACCGTGGGTACCAAGGACACACAACATATTCTGAATGGGGAGTTTCATTAGCAATTTGCAGGAGTGACTTGGTTCCAAGACTCCTGACTAGATTGGTTGAGTCCTGAAGGAACTTGACAGGTGTGGTAAGTGGTAATAAAACCTGTTTGAACGTGTCCTCACTAATCTACCTGTTGCAGTATTGCGAGGAGCAATCAAAGCACAGTCCACGTGGAGACTAAGTCCTACCTTCATGTGGGGACACCATCCGGCAATTTGTATGATACTTCTACCTTGCTAAGACTTCAATGCCAGAGTCTGTAAAAGCACAGACCTTTGGGTGATGTAATCAGGAAAATGGGAGTAGGGAAGCAAAATTCCCAGCGGCACTTTTCTTCTGACCAAATGCTGCGAACATAACCTCCTCATCACCAACACTGTTCTGCCAAAGGGACAAATACAAGACAACGGCACCTGCACTCCAAACACTGGCACCTCCTTGACTATGTCAGCATTGGAGCGAGGAGTTGGAAAGAAGTTAAAGTTACCTGCACCATGGCAGGAGATGACGACCGTGGGACGGGCCATCCCCTGTTCCAAGCCAGAATCAACATAAATATAATCCCGCCACAGTGGAGACAACAGAAGCAATGCCATAAGAAATTAAACATTGAGACATTCAAAGACCCAGAAAAGATAGCATCATACAACCAACTCCTGTCTACAAATGGAGCGACCCTCGGCGACACAGAGTCACAGGATTCCAACAGTCTCTGGTCTGCCCTCAAGGATACTATCATCAATGCCTGCAAAAACTTGGTCCGTCACTTAACCAGGAGACACTAAGATTGGTTTGATAAGAATGATCAGGTGATCCAAGAACTGATCAGCTGGAAGCGCTTGACATTTCTGAGTATAAAACAGCAACTGCACTCAGAAGAGAAAAGGCGGACCTATGGGCAACTGAATGCCTTGGTGCATAAACGAACCCATGACATGAAGAACAGTTGGTGGGTGGGGAAGGCTCTGGAGCCCCAACGAATGGCCGACAACCACGATATGCAGGGTTTCTTCTGTGCTGTTAAGACCACTTATGCACCAAACACTGAAGGCCCCACCCCACTGCTGGCCAAGGACAGAGTGATTTTTATCAGAGCCAAGGAAGCCATCAGACAATGCTGGGGGGAGCGCTTCAGATGCCTCCTCAACCAGGGCTCTGTCATCGATATGGCATCCTTGACCATACACCACAGCATGCTACACGTCACAAGCTTAACAACACCCCAACCATGCATGAAGTAGAGAAGGCTGTCTGCCGGCTTAAGAACAACAGGGCTGCTGGAGCATATGGTACCCCCGCTGAGACATTGAAGTGCAGAGGCAAAAAGACAGTTACCTGTCCTTATCTGACTTATCTGGAAGGAGGAGAGCATCTTGGTAGAGCTCCAAGATGCCACAGTCGTGAGCATTTTTGTAAAAGGGAACAAGTCTGACTGTGGAGACTACAGGGGAACGTCTCTCCTGTTGACCTGGAAAAGTAATCGGCAAGGTCCTTCTCAATCAGCCACAAAGGGGGCACAATGGACATGATTTTCACCATGTGACAGCTGCAGGAGAAATGCAGAGAAAAGAAAATACCCCTGTACATGTACCCCATCTTCAAACTTACAAAAGCCACTTACACCGTCAACTGAGAAGCATTAGAAAGCATCCTTCTCTGCTTGACACCACGATGTTTGATCGCCTGCTCCACGATGACGTGGAAGTCATGGTAACAACAGATGGCTCCACGTTCAGACTGGTGTCAAACTGGGCTGCGTCATCATCCCAACACTCTTCTCCATCTACCTCACTGGAATACTTCACCTCACCGGCGACAAGCTCCCTGCTGGAATGGAGGTGACCCACAGACCCAGTGGTAAATTATTCAACCTCTGCCACCTTCATAGTCACCCCAACAGTGTCAATGAGCCGCAGTACGTGGACAATACTTGAGTATTTGCAAACTTAGAGGATGAACTCCAGACTGTCGTCAGCACTTTTTTTATAGAGGCGTTTGAGAGCATAAGTCTTACCCGGAACATCCACAAGATGAAGGTTCTCCTCCAACCTGGCCCGGTATTGTGGAGTGAACCCTCGATCATCAAGGTCCACCGGGAGGCCTTAGACAATATTGGCCACTTCCGATACCTGGCAGTGTCCTATCAACCATAGGAGCTATTGATGAACAGATCTGGCACGCCTCCAGTGTGTTAGTGTGGCCTTCGACTGCCTGAGCAGAAGGATGTTCGAAGACAACAACATCAAGCTCATGGTTTGCAGAGCTGTGGTGGTTCCCACCTTCCTTTATGGCTCTGAGATGTGGACTATCTACAGCAGACACCTCGGCGCTGGAGCAGTACCACGATTGCTGCCTGTGCAAGATCCTGCAAATCCATTCGGAAGGCAGACGCACCAAATCCAGCATCCTCAACTGGACAAACATCCCCAGTATTGAGGCCCTTACCACCCTTGATCGACTGCGATGGGTTGGGCATGTCGACTGCATGACCAACACGAGACTCCCCAATCAGGCACTCTACTCCCAGCTCTGAAACGGCAGGTGAGTCCCGGGTGGACAGAGGAAACGCTACAGGGATACCTTCAAGCCCTCACTGTTGAAATATTGCATTCACACCGACACCTGGGAATCACTGGCCCAAGACCGTCGGGAAGGCGTTGAGCACCTCGAGATTTGCCATCGGGAAAATGCGGAAACTAGGTGAAAATAGTGTAAGGAGTGTGCTGCCATACCTACATCCCACCCACCCCTTCCCATGACCACTTTCTGCCCCAAGTGTGGTAGAGTCTGCGGAAGCTGCACAGTCACCTGTGGACTTGCTCTGAGCGTGGGAGAGAGCCACCCTTGCTGCGAGGGACCGCTAATAATGATAATGCTTGGGCAAGGTGGTGACGTAGTGGTAAATTTGCTGAACTCGTAATCTAGAAGTCCAGATTAGTGCTCTGAGGACATTGGTTGAAATCCTGACGTGGCATCTGGTGGAATTTAAATTTGAATTAATAGATATAATAAAAAGTCCTGTAAGAGAAGATTTGCTACTGGGCCTAATTTTAGAGAATATATCTGCCCAAGTGGTAGATGCAGTAAGGGAGCATTTCAGTGATGGTGACTGTAATTCAGTAAGATATAAGGTAGTTATGGATAAATACTGGATAAGGACAAAGATGGACCAGAAATAAAATTTATGAATAGGGGAAGGCAAATTTTATTAAGATAAGACAGGATTTGACCAAAGTAGATGGGGAGATCAGAGCAGCGCATCTGACAATATCAGAGCAACGGATCTGACAACATCAGAGCAACATTCAGAAAATTAAGAGAGAGAGTACAGGGCCAATATATCCGTGTAATGGTAAGGGGTATGACCAATAAGTCCTACAGGATCGTCGATATTAAGGGACCTACAGGTTTTGATGAGGAAATAAAAGGAAACCTATGATAAATATCAAAGGCTGGAAACAACCTGAGAAGGGTAAAGAAGGGTTTTGGAGTTATTTAAAAAAGAAATTAGGAGAGGGAAGAAGGCTCATGAAAAAACATTGGCTGGTAATGTTAAGGACAATCCCAACACATTTCATAAGTATATTAGTAGCAAGAAAATAACCAGGGAAGGAATAAGACCAAAAACAGAAGTTGCTGAGAAGCTCAGCAGGTCTGGCAGTATCTATGAAGAAAAATCAGAGTTAACGTTTTGGGTTTCCTCAGAACTGAGGAACGGTCACTGGACCCGAAACATTAACTCTGATTTTTCTTCATAGATACTGCCAGACCTGCTGAGCTTTTCCAGCATCTTCTGTTTTTGGTCTTGATTAACAGTATCTGCAGTTCTTCCGGTTTTTAAAGAATAAGACTAGTTTGGGATCAAATTGGCAATTCCTGTTTGGAACCACAGGACAAGGCTTTAAATGAGTACTTTGCATCTGTATTCACTGTAGAAAAGCATAACGAATGTATAGGAACTAGGAAGGAAGCCTGTGATATACTTGAATGAATTAGTATTGTGATTTAGGAGGTATTAGCAGTTTCAGCAAGCTTAAAAGTGGATAAATCCAGAGGCCCACTTGAGATGTATCTTCAGGCTTCTGTGGGAGACCAAGGAGGAGAATGTGGTGACTCTGACATTAATTTTCAAATCCTTCTTGGCCACAAGAGATGTGCCAGGGGACCAAAGGACACCTATTGTGGTACTATTATGCAAGAAAGGTGGTTGGGATAAACCAAGAAATTTCAGGCCAGTGAGTCTACCATCTGTGGTAGGGAAACTATTGGAAAAAATTCTGATGGATGTTATTCATCTATACTTGGAGAGGCAATGATTGTTCAAGGTTGGTCAGCAAGGCTTTGAAAATGGGAGATCAGGTCTGACTAATTTGATTGAGTTTTTCAAGGAAGTGATGAGGTATGCAGTTGACAGTAGTGCAATCAGTGTAGTTTACATGGACTTCACTAAGGCTTTTGACAAGGTCTCGTGGAGGACTGGTAACAGCCATGGGATCCAGGGAAAATTGGATGCCAAATTTGGTTAGTGATAGGAAATAGAAGATGATGGTTAAAGGTTGTTTTTCTGATTGGAGGTCTGTGTCTAGTGGCATACCTCAGGGTTCAATGTTGTGTCCCTAGTTGGCTGTGTATTTTTTAAAATTCTTTGTTTATTGACTCATGGGACGTGCATGTCGCTGGCTTGGCCAGCATTTGTTGCTCATCCCTAATTGCTCATGAGAACGTGGCAGCAAGTTACTAATTTGAACCACTGCAGTTCATCAGAAATAGTAAGAACTACAGATGCTGGAGTCAGAGTCAACACAGTGTGGAGCTGGAGGAACACAGCAGGTCAGGCAGCATCAGGGGAACAGGAAAGTTGACGTTTCGAGTTGGGACCTTTATTCCTGTTCCTCTGCTGCTGCCGGACCTGCTGTGTTCCTCCAGCTCCACACTATGTTGACACTGTAGTCCGTGTAGACCCTCAATGCTATTAGGGAGGGAATTCCAGGACATTGACCCAGTGACACTGAAGGAGGTGATATATTTCCAAATCAGGATGGTGAATGGCCTTGGAGGAGAACTTGTAGGCACCGGTGTTCCCATGTATCTGCTGTCCTTGACCTTCTATATGGTAGTGGTCATAGGTTTGGAACGTGATGTCTTAAGTGCTGAATGTCTGCATTGCATCTTGTAATATACAATGGCATATATACTCTGCTACTGAGCATCAGAAGTGGAGGGAATCGATATTAGTGAATGCGGTGCCAATTAAGTAGGCTGCTTTGTCCTGATTGAGTTCAAGCTTTTAGTGTTGTTGGAGCTTACTCATCCAGGCTAGTGGGGAATATTCTATCACACTCCTGACTTGTGCCTTGTAGAAAGTGGGCAGGCTTTGAAGAGTCCGGATGTGAGTTACTCATTGCAAGACTCCTAGCCTCTAATTTGCTCTGTAGCCGCAATACCTATATAGCTAGTCATGTTGAGTTTCTGGTAAACGGTAACACCCCAGGATGTTGATAGTGGGGTATCCAATGATGGTGATACTAATGAATGCCAAAGGAGATGGTTAGATTCTCTCTTATTGGAAAGTTTGTTGCCTGGGACTTGTGTGGCATGAATGTTACTTCTGACGTTGTTGACTTGCTCACCAAGCTGGCTTGTTTTTGCAAAAATCTCAAATGTTACTTGCTATTTGTCAGCCAAAACTTGGGTATTGTCCTGGTCTTATTGGATTTGATTTTGCATACTTTGGTATCTAAAGAGTCACATTTGGTGCTGAACATTGTGCAATCATCAGCGAACATCCTCCCCCTTCTGACCTCCTTATGATGGAAAGAAATCATTGAAGCAGCTGAAGGTGTCTTGGCCAAGAACACTAACCAGAGGAACTCCTGCAGAGATGCCCTGAAACTGAGATGGATGACCTTCAAAGACTACAATCATTTTCCTTTCTGCCAAGTATGAGGGCTTTCTATTGATTCCAGGTTTGCTATAGCTCCTTGATGCTGCACTCAACTGCAGCCTTGAGATCAAGGCCAGTCACTTTCACCTCGCCTCTGGAATACAGCTCTTTTGTCTATGTTTGAGTTAAGGCTGCAATGAGGTCAGGAAGTAAGTGTCCCGGGTGATATCCAAACTCTGCATCGGTGAGCCAGGTAAGTACTGCATGATAGCACTGTTGTTGATACCTTCCACCACTTTGCTGATGATGGAGAGTAGACTGATGGGGCAGGCTTTGGCTGGTTTGAACTTGTTCTGCTTTTCATGTACAGGACATATACGGACAATTTTCGACATTGTTGCTTAGATGCCAGGGCTGCAACTGTAGCAGAACATCTTGGCTGGGGGCGCAGCAGGTTCTGGAGCACAGACCTGCAGCACTATTGCATTAATGTTGTCAGAGCCCATAACCTTTGCTGGATCCGGTGCCTCCAACTGTATCTTGAAATAATGTGGAGTGAATTGAGTAAAGATGGGCATCTGTGAAGCAGGGTACTGCTGGAGGAGATTGAGATGGATCACTCACTTGGCACTCTTGGCTGAAGATTGTTGCAACTGCTTCAGTCTTAACTGTCATACTAATGTGCTTGGCTCCCACTTTATTGAGGATGGTGATATTTGTGGAACCTCTTTCAGTGAGTTGTTTAATTGTCCACTGTCATCTACAACAGAGTGTGACAGGCCTGCAGAGCTTAGAGTCCATCTGTTAGTTGTAGAATTGCTGAACTGTGTCTTATCATTTGCTGCTTATGCTTTTTGACAAACCAACTTAACCCCTCATTTTTAGGTCTGCCTGGAACCGCTCCTGGCATAGCCTCCTGCACTCTCTGTTGATCCAGTGTTGATCCCCCAGCTTGATGGTAATGATAGTGTAGGGAATATGCTGGGCCATGAGCTTGCAGATTGTGTTGGAGTATGATATTGCAGCTGATGATGACCCACAGTGCCTCATAGATGTCCAGTCTTTGAGTTGCTAGATCTGACCCATTTAGCAGGATGATGGAATCACAAAACGATGGAGCATATTCTCTCATGGAGGGGGGACTTCATCTCTACAAGGACTGTGTGTTGGTCAGTCTTAACTGATACCTTAATGGACAGATGAATTTGTAGCAGTCACGTTCATGAGAATATGGTCAAACATATATTTTTCTGTCTTGTTAGTTTCCTCACCACCTGCTACTAACTCTGTCTAGCAGCTTGATCAGTGGTAGTACTGCCAAATACTCTTGGTGGTGGACATTGAAGTTCCCCACTCAGAGTACATTGTGTCTTTGCCACCCTCGGTAATTCCTCCAAATATTATTCAACACGGAAGAATAGTGATTCAGCAGGTGAGGGGGAATGCTGGTACAAGGTAATTAGTGGGTTTCCTTGTCCATTTGTGACCAAATGCCACAACACTTCAATGACATCAATGTTGAGGACTAATAGGGCAACATCCTCCCAACTTAAACCAATGCCCTGCCAGTGGGACAGGATATACCCAGCAATGGTGATAGCATTGTCTGGAGCATTGCATTTGAGGTATAATTGCATGCATATGACTACGTCAGGCTGTTGCTTGACTAGTCTGTGAGAGCTTTCTCCAAACTTTGGCATTAGACCTCAGCTGTTAGTAAGGAGGACTTTGGTTCGATGGGTTTGCCATTGTCGTTGCCAGTGCCTAGGTTGATGCCAGGTTGCCCGTCTGATTTTATTTCCTTTTTCAGTCCTCATGGTTTACACAACTGAATGAGTCCACTGCATCACAGAGAGTTTGGGGCTACGTGTAGACCAGACCAGGTAAGGATGGCAGTTTCCTTCCCTAAGGACATTAGTGAACCAGGTGGGTTTTTACAATAATTGACAATGGTTTCATGGTCATAGTTAGACTTTGAATTCCAGATTTTTATTGAACTTAAATTCCACATCTGTCATAATAATATCTTATTCTCACCTATTCTTGCCTCATTTATATGCAATTTGTTGTCCTTTCATATGGCTGTCGTGAATGAGCGGTACCTGGCAGATCCAGCTTGCTGTTTTTTTAAATCACTTTACTGCTTCATTCAAAACCTACAGGCTCTCAACATTCCTGTTATGACTTGCTTTGCAAGAAAGAAAGGAACACAATTGTTTCAGGTTTGAGATTTCTTGACTGGGGAATGGGTTTGGGATTCCTGGATTAACAGATTCAGCCCGCAGCTGTCTTGAGAAGCTCAGCTTGTGTTGTGTTCTGTCTTCATCTGAATCTCAAATACAGAATGGAAAATGACTGCCATCGCACCCTGGGTATTCGGAGTGTTTTATTCTGTCTGAGGATGTGGGCTGTATTTGAGTTATTTGAAGCTCTTCAGGGGGCAGCTGCATTGATTAGGTACTTACACAGTATAGGTTAAAGACATCTGTAATCACAGAATTGTGCATGTGAAATGCATGCAGTGACTGACTATCTGGGATGCAAGTCATTCCCACAAACTAGTTGTTAACCAAGACATTAATCATTACATCTTAATTATAGTTTTTGCTGTGAAACAAATAATCACAGGCAACCTTTAAAATCAATACTTGAAGGGCCACATTCACAATGGCAATTCTAGGTCACGTAGGCTGCACAGGAACACAGCTGAATTCCTCTAACTTTGAACTTTAAGTATTCGCTAACATGCTGTTATATGCAATGCTGCCTTTCTTAACTGTCGTACGGGGGAGGTAGCGGGAGGAATAAAGTTTCAGTAATCATACCACACTTACAATCCCCTACTGCATTTGCACAACTTGGTAGATACATCAGATAAGCTCCACTTTGTCAAAAGCTCATGTACAAGCTTTCTTGTCAGATTCCTCCATGGCCTGCTGTATCAAGGACAATGTTAAACAGTAATTTGTGTATGATGCAAGTGCTGGCTGCTCACATTACTAAGGACAAGTTCTATTTCTGATATTCCACACATAGGTTCACTGGAACTGTGACCAATTGATCTAGTCACAGCAGGGGTTGTTGCCACAATGGCTGTAGTGCAATGAAGTCTCAAGGAAATTGAGGAGGAGCAAATTCACCAGCAAAACCAGAGCCAACAGCAATCTCTAATATCTGTCAAACAGCGTCCACATGAATTCACAGCTGAAGGTCCTTTCAGCTTATGGAGGAGTTATAGGAGGCTCAGAGTCTATCATCTTCAATGCCATTTCCTCAAGATGAGTGAGGCACATTGCCACTGCATTGGTTGCCTAAGACACCATCAGAACTGTCATCTTTCAGACCAGAACTTGTGACCTGAAGGGATGAATGGCCATCATATTTCGGTGGCTCTCAAGATATTGGTTTGCTAAAATTGTAAGCTGCTTCTTAGAATCCTGGAGACCTGTGTGGGATCTGTCAATCCTCAACCCGCAAATGTATAAAGCTGTCACCATTGCAGTTTGTGACTGATCACACTGTATTATCTTGTTTCCTGTGATGAGGTCAGCACTGCAACCCAGGCTGTAAGCTTTGCAAACATAGTTGGTTTCCCCCTGGTTCAGGGTGATGTAAACTACACACACATGATGAGAACGACGTTGTATGGCAAGCTTCGTGAATGAAAAAGGATTCTGTTTCATCAATTTACAAGTCATCTGTGATCATCTGTTGCATGCATTAGGAGACTGGGCCACGTATCCTGGAAGCTGGCATGATGCCTACATCCTTGAGAACTCTTACGTTCTTGCTTCGTTTCAAGGTCCAGATGCTTACTATTGCAGATGAGTCCTCTGTGCAACCTTGAGCAGAAATATGATCCAACTTTCAGCACAACCATCGTGAAGCAGACAATACTCCTTAACATCAGCTTCTTGTGTGTGGAGGGGGCTTTGCTGTACAGTCCAGACACACTTTTCCAGTTAAGCTAAAGTTAAAATTTTCAACTGTTTGAAGACTTTCTAACATGTTGCACTCTTGCATTGGATAGTAGAATGATGTTAAGCTACACTGGGAGTTAGGGAAAAGAATAATATTCCTTAGGGTTCTAACAGCCTGTATAGCTTCATTCTTGTATCTGCATTTAGATTGACAGTTGCAAAAACAAAGTTGCTGGAAAAGCTCAGCAGGTCTGGCAGCATCTGTGAAGGTGAAAAGAGAGTTAACGTTTCAGGTCCAGTGACCCTTCCTCAGAACCAGACCCGAAATGTTAACTTTCTTGTTTCCTTCACAGATGCTGCCAGATCTGCTGAGCTTTTCCAGCAACTTTGTTTTTGTTCCTGATTTACAGCATCCACAGTTCTTTTGGATTTTTTTAGGTTGACAGTTGTTCAAACTGGTGATGACATAATGCAAGCGAAACATTTATAAATCTGAGTTTTTATTTGAATGCCCTCAGAAGGTATTCTTCTTTATTTCTTTATCATTGTGGGTTCTGAATGGGCATTGATTGACCTGGTGCACAACTGGGCTTTAACTAAGGCACTAGGAGCAGAAACCCTGGAAGGTCGTGGCAGTGTTGTATATATCCAGTGCTTGTGCTGCGGCGCCTGGAGAAACATGCATACATACTGAGGAGACCATCAGAGAATTGTGTGAAAGATCTTGCTCAAGCTGAGAGATGGAAATCCTCCCCAAAATTGATAACCACTTTTTGTAAACTTCAGCCCATTGTGTTTGGCTGCATAGAGAAAAGACTGTAGGCTTCATGTGCAAATAAGAACAATCATTGGCAGGAAGTGGAGGAAATGCTTCTGATGCTGTCCCTTGAGGCAAACATGGCCTATTACAATCACATGAGCTTCTCCCATTCCAATCTATCAACCAGTCTGAAGGAAGCCTGCAGGTATTTTCCATTTATTTAGTACAGTGCACATGGTTCAGTTGTCTTCCACAAACAACAATTTCCACTTTTACCTTCTAGACCCTTTCCAGCGCTCATTGAGGAAGAACGTAACTCTTGTTTCACGTCAGCCTGTTTGGATTTGTTATGATACATATCCATAATAGGTGATACTTCAACCTTCTGGCACAGATGTAGGGACCACTAATTACCCAATTAACAATTGACAACCAACAGATGTTACCCACCGCAGGAGTGCAGAACTCAGTTTTATTTTAATCAGAGATAAAAGGTACTGCAGATGCTAGAGAATCCGAAATAACAAGCGTGGGGCTGGATGAACACAGCAGGTCAAGCAGCATCATAGGAGCAGGAAAACTTGACGTTTC
>JAHRHZ010000100.1:6389962-6437802 GCA_024137785.1 Ginglymostoma cirratum
ACCTTGTTATCTCAGATTCCCCAGCATCTGCAGTTCCTACTATCTCTGCTGAATTATCCACTTCGATTAGGAATAAAAAAGTAGATTTTTATTTCAAGTAGGGAGACTAATAATTCTTATCATTCAGGAATATAAGGGTATCTGATACAAAATTCATAGAAATTTTGTGCTCATGCCTGTATGAGTGCAGCTTCAACACTTTTTATAGAAGTCTTAAACATTTACTCCCTCCACCTACAATGTGGCAGCAGTGTGTACCTTTTTGTGGGATCCTCTGCAGCAACTCACCAAAGCTGTTTCAACAGTACTTTTCAAATCTGGGACATCAATCGTATTGAAGAAAGAGGACAGCAGGCACATGGGAACACCACCATATGCAAGTTTCCCTCCATCAGTACTTGCAAATTTCTCTCCAAGTTGTACAAAATGCTGACTCGAAAATATATTGGAGTTCTTTCACTGTAACTAGGCCAAAATCCTGCTGCTGTTTCCCAACTATCTCTATGGATGTACTGACAAGTTTAAGAAGGGAGCTCACCAACGCTTTTTAAGTAATGAAGGATGAGTAACAATGCTGACTGCAGCAATGACGCCACTCCCATAAAAAAAATTAGAAAGGCAGAGTACTTTGGCTTTTATCACAAGGAGTTTGCTGTCTCAAACTAAGGACCATCGTGCTGCAATTATACAAGTAACATACTTGAAAGTAGAAACTTGCCTAATGCAAGTGAGGCAAAGCTTTATTATATGGATCCCTGGAATGAGGACTGCTTTATAAGAAGTGATTGAGTTGAATGACTGAATATTCCTGTGTCTTAGAAGTATACTGAGAGTTTGACAGAGCAAATATTGAAATCCCTTCATTTAGAAGGTTGTGAATCTTTGGATTCCCCAGACAGTTGGGGATGCTTGGTGTACAAGTACATTCAGGTCTAAAGCCAATGGATCTTTGGGCTAAGGGAATCAAAGGTTGCGGGATTGGGTGGGAAAGTTGATCTTGAAGTTGAAACATTGAATGGTGAAGCAGAGTAAAGGAACCACGATGACCTTCTCCTATCTATTCCTTTGCTCCTGTATGTTTTTCTTATTTACACAAATCATGTTTCACAGCTGGAAGGAATGAATGTTTAAGCTGGTAGCTGCGGTGCTGATAAAGCAGGCTTCTTCGACCTCAATGGTCAAAGTTGTTAGAGCTGCACTGAATCATGAAAATAAAAAGTATTCCATTACGCACCTCACATGCGCTATCGGTGAGAAGTCGAGAGTTCAGTTATTCACCACAGAATCCTCAGCCACTGCTCTGAGCCAGACCTCTCTGTTAAAAACCTCACTCGGACTTGTTGACCATGAAAGGTCCAGAATCCAGGCACAAACCCAAATATGTAGTGGTTGTGGCCGGTGGTTGTAAGGTGCCTTTTTTCTTTCTCCACTGGCGACTTGTATCTTTAGCAAGTTGAGAAAACATTTGTACTTGTTCAAACTCTTAGCCAACAGGGAAACTCGTGATATTGTTACCTGATGGCAGTCCAATCAGCCATCCATTTTACTTGCTCAGATTTTTCTCTGCATTGTAGCATGGGTTTGGCTTGTTATGTACGTATTTCTTTTATTGTCTGTCATGAGTTGGAGGTGACAATAATCTATTGAAGGTAAAAATGCATGCAGCGATGATTAATAAAAGATATAATTGTCACAGCAGCACATATTTTTAAAAAGCATCTGGTACATGAAACATGTCTAGAATATAAATATGCATGAATATATTGTTAGCTATTGGAAACCAAATTATTGTCAGGGAAAAGCATCAGAGGTGAGACCAAAACAGACTATTTTTTTCCCTCAATCTTGCTCAACTAATTCGACTAGATTATGACAGATCTTCTACCTCAGTGACACAGAAAGTATGAGATAACATAGTGTAGAGCTGGATGAACACAGCAGGCCAAGCAGCATCAGAGGAGCAGGAAGGCTGACGTTTCTGGCCTAGACCCTTCTTCAGAAATGGGGGACGGGAAGAGGGTTCTGAAACAAATGGAGGGGGGGGGGGGTGCGGATAGAAGATGGATAGAGGAGAAGATATGTCGAGAGGAGACAGATAGGTCAAAGAGGCGGGGATGGAGCCAGTAAAGGTGAGTGTAGGTGGGGAGTTGGGGAGGAGATATGTCAGTCCAGGGAGGACGGACGGGTCAAGGGGGCAGGATGTAGGTAGGAGATGGGGGTGGGGCTTGAGGTGGGAGGAGGGGATAGGTGGGAGGAAGGGCAGGCTAGGGCGGGGACAAGCTGGGCTGGTTTTGGGATGCGGTCGGGGGAGGGGAGATTTTGAAGCTTGTGAAGTCCACATTGATACCATTGGGCTGCAATGTTCCCAAGCGGAATATGAGGTGCAGTTCCTGCAACCTTCAGGTGGCATCGTTGTGGCACTGCAGGAGGCCCAGGATGGACATGTCGTCTGAGGAATGGGAGGGGGAGTTGAAATGGTTCGTGACTGGGAGGTGCAGTTCCCTTCCTCCCACCTATCCCCTCCTTCCACCTGCAAGCCCCACCCCCATCTCCTACCTACTAACCTCATCCAGCCCCCATGACCTGTCCATCCTCCCTGGACTGACCTATCCCCTCCCTAACTCCCCACCTACACTCACCATTACTGGCTCCATCCCACCTCTTTGACCCGTCTGTCTCCTGTCCACCTATCTTCTCCTCTATCCATGTTCTATCTGCCTCCCCCTCTCTCTCCCTATTTATTTCAGAACCCCCTTCCCCTCCCCCATTTCTGAAGAAGGGTCTAGGCCTGAAATGTCAGCCTTCCTGCTCCTCTGATGCTGCTTAGCCTGCTGTGTTCATCCAGCTCTACACCTTGTTATCTCAGATTCTCCAGCATCTGCACTTCCTACTATCCCTGACACAGGAAGTATGTTTTGTTTTCGGTAGTTTTACGACAGTACAGGAGTTACCTGAACACTGATTGTAAACAGAGCATTATGATGTAATCTTATATTTTAGAAGGAGATAAGCACCTTGTGCACATTGAATCATTGACAAATCATACAACAGAAATGGATGTTTGTCAAATGTTTTTCTAATGTTCTCATCTATGAACAACAGTTCATTGGGACTAAATAAGAGAAAATTCTAGACATATTTTCATGTCCAGCGTAAAACTTGTCTGATAGGCTTAGATTTTGAGTGCAGCTCCTAAGCACTAAATTTTAACAGACATTTGCTGTTGAAATCCTGTTGTCAAATTCAAAACATAATCTTGTTTATCCTCCTTCCCATGTACAATGCTATGTCTATTTAACATAAAGATGATGCCACTTCCATTATAATGCTTTAAAAAAAGACTAAAATTGCTTGGCTTCAAATGGTAACCAGCAATATTACATAATGTGTAGATTTAGCCCACAAAAGAGGCTAATCAGCCCATTGATTCATACCTTTGTTTCACATAAGCCTTGTTCCACATAACATTATCGGCATATCCTTTTGTTACCTCATCCATTATGCACAATCTCCCCCATAAATGTGTCATTTCAACTCCTTCAGGTATCAAATTCCACATGTCACCTAGTCTCTAGGCGAAGGACTTTCTCCTGAGTTCCTAACAGATTTATCAGTAATTATCTTATAGTTATGACACCTAGTTTTGGACTTCACTACAAGTAGAAACATCACCTTTTCACCCAGATAATCAGATACAGCTAAGTACATTAAATGGTCAGTAGACATTGAATTGTGTGCATCAACAGAGATGGGTGTGACAATGTGCTAATACGTAAGGAGCTTATTTTACTCCACTAATGTTATCAGAGAACAAGTAAATGCAATAAACAATGGCATATTACTGTTAGTCTGTAGTTGAAAATTAATGAGCCTTAATGTAGACATTGATAATACATTAGGTATATTCAACAGATTATTTTGCATTTCATCTTTCTGTAACCTGAATAGACAGATACCTGTGACCTGCATTAATAAATTAACAAATCTTTTCGTAATGTTTAGGACATGTTCACTCAAAGTTGATATGTGTAAAATATTGATTTCGACAACAGTTGTTCATTTATTGAATTATGTATGAGCTATCCTTATGACTTCTCTTCAAAGCTCAGTTCAGTTATGTGAATAAAAACAAAAGCAATATCACCATTCACTCATTTGGCAGCACCATTTTGAATCTATTATCAGATATATTATCAAAGTGCTACATACAACCAGTCCATAAATACCATTTGAAATGAGCATGCCAATCATATTGTTACAAAAGGCATACTCAGAAAATATTCCTTCCTTCGTGGTATGCAAATGATTACATTCACTGAACTCCTGTGTTGTAATATAAGCATAACAAAATGTTCATTTCAGAAAACGTTTATTCATTTCTTAATTTCCTGCTGCTTTCTACAGTTAAGTATATCATTAACCATATGTAATTAACTAATTTTCCCCGGAAGATAATTATAAAAAACAGTGTGCATAACACTTATGGTTAATTGATAATGTATTGAAAAAATTAGAGCCAGATTTATCTTCAGATGCTTTATTTGTGTTTTGGCACACTTTATAATGGGGAAGATTTTCCACTTGCCAGACAGTTGTGATGTGAGTGTAACCTGAGTTACGCATGTGGAACCTACGGGAACCTTACTGTAGCACACTCTGGAGGAATGCCTGGGAAAATGAATTTTCTGCTGGACGATTCCACTACACCTGAGACAATCTGAAATTCTCCACAAAAATCACAGACTTCAGATCATTCCGATAAAATTATGTATTTACTGGAGAAGAGTTAGACTATAAAAGACAAGTCTAACTCCTGAGTAACTATTAAAGAAACCCCATCCCTACCTCATTAACAATCCCAAATCCTGACCCGATCTGACCCTGTCGGAGGAGCTGAACACCCTTGCCCAGGCCGGATCGGAACCCAACCCCAACTTACATGTATACAGACCCCACCCCCACCACCTGTTCTCTCTCGCTCTCTGTCCTTAAACTTTGCCTGAGCTGTCAGAAACTTCAAACTTCTGAAAACAGCGGCTGACTACTCTGAAATAGCGATGTGGTTTGTCTCCGTCTGACAATTATACGGTATGAAAGAACTGTCAGAATAAAAGAACACCTGCAGATTTATGAGGGATAATTGAGTGGAATCTTCCCTCAGAAATACAGAGCTCTTTTTTTTTAAAAGAATGTGAGATTGCCTCTCAATGAAAAATCTGGCCCATTTAATACAAACATAGTTACCTAACTTCTGATGAAAAAATTCTGTGCCATCAGTGATATGACATTTGTTGTATGTGGGTCTTAAAGTGTTCACTCTTAAAAAGTACCATAAGCACCACATTTTGTTGATTTTCCCATAGACCTGTGTGGGCAGAACAGCTTAGGATCTCTAAGAAGTGAGACTGAACAACTGATCCTTCTGAATGTCTATGGAACGATAAGTCACATCAATATAACCTGTACCTATTTGATAACATGCATTAAACTATATCTTGTTAACTACAAGCGACTCTTCTAACTAGATCAGGAAGTGGTTTCCCTCTACCACACTAGGCCCAGGAGGCCTTAGTTTCCTACATATAATACAGATGGTGGCAGTAACCTTTATCATGAGCAGCAGTTCATATTGCATCATGAGCTGGCATTCTCTTGGAACAACAGTAACTTGCATTTATGTGGCATTCTTCACATTGAAGCAAACACCCCAGATTGATCTACAAGTCAGATATTGAAATTATCCAATCTTTTCTAAATATCAATTTTCAAGGTGAGAAAAACAAGAATCCTACAATCAAACTTATTAAATTGTGAGAAAATAAACTTTTTCAGCCGTATATAATTGATCATCTTTTTCTGCATTAAAATCTCTATCTAATGAGATTTTAAATTATAAAAGATTACTTTCTATTCTATACTGATAGGAAATTTAATTACCTTTCCATTGAATAAGTTAAATTGTTTTATATAGTGTTGTGGGATGTGGAAAAAAGCATCTTTTCACAGTACACTTGATTTATGCATTGCACTTTGTACTGGTGCCAAGACTGCCTCGATTAGTGTCTCAAAATGAAAGCAATTCATCAGTCAATTAATGTGGCTGTTCTTCTATATATTCCTGAGATTTCTGGGGGTGATGTGTTTGTTCATGAGCAAGCAACTCATTGAAAATTGACCCAACTGGATGTATGTTCATAAAAGAAATATACATGAACTGAAGTAACTCCTCAGAGGCCGGTCTATGCATAGTACTTGACATTGTTTCAGCTTCCTCAGAGCCAGCTCTCTCAGTGAGCAGAACCTCTGACACTCCTGTTTATATCTTTCAGCCAGTGCTCCCTGATTGGACCAGATTAACAGCCCCAATCAGGAAACTCCCATATTCTATGAAGTCTACTTGGCTGACCTCGTTACAGTCACTACATAAATGGGCAAAAGATTTAGGTTGTAAATACTCTTCTCATTAAGCTGTTGAAACCAAGCAATGAATTTGTACCAAAATTCAGTAAGAAGCTCAAGATTTATTCTATTTGTTAGGTACTCCTTTTCTGATGATCTCTTTTGTGTACAAACTGAAAATATAAGTATTTATTATTCCCCCCTCAAAGGGGTTGAGAGGATGTTTGAACACATGGTTAGGTTGCAGAATATTTTCATGTTGGACTTACAGATATAATAAATAGAAGCAAAAATAAATTAAACCTGCTCTTCATACACTACAATCATGGATGAACTTCTGCTTCAGTTATGCCATCCTGCACTATTCCCATATCCCCTAATTCCGCTGGAATCCAAAAATCTATCGATCTCCAACTTGAATTACTCAACAGTGGAGGCTCCATAGCTCTCTTGGGTAGAGGATTCTAAAAGTTCACAATCCTTTTGAGTGAAGAAATTTCCCTGAACAGATCTAAAATACTGACTTCATTCTGAGTCCGTAACCATTCGTTCCAAATTCCCTGGCATAGAAACATCCTCCCAGGATTCACCATGTGAATTTTGTTTTTCAAAGCGACAACCTCTCAATCTTATTAATTGAAGGGATTACAGACCATGTAGACCTTGTCTACACAATCCCTCGTCTTCTGACAATCTGCACATGCCAAGTGTTAGTAATAGACCCTCATTGGCACCCTACTGAGGAGATTGTTTCCTTTTGTCAGGAGACCAGAATTGTGCACAGCGCTTCAGTTATGTTTTCACCAAGGCTTCTTGTAGTGAGACCACATTATTTGGCACAATAAATCCTTTATAATAAAGGCTAACAAACCACTTGTTTATTTTATCTTCATTACCTTTCTGTTATTGTGTACAGGAAGTCTCAAGTCACTTTGTACACCACTGTTCCCCAGTGTCTCTCTCATAAAAAATAAATCTGCTTTTCTGCTCACCAAATCAGTCTGTATCCTTTCACAGCCATTTTACATCCTTCTCTCAGCTTATTTTCCCACCAAATCAAACACAAAATATGCAAATACTGGAGAAAAAGTGTCATATAAGACTGAAATGTTAAACATTATCATTTTTTTTTTTGCAAATATAAATTCACTCTATGAAATGCTTTTTGCTTTACCTACGCTGTTAGTAATCATTTCCTTTAGAGGTCAAAGGTACCCAATATTCCATATTGGGTGCATACAAATTTTTGATGTGTGGCAAATGACAAGTATCACATCCAAGTTCCAGACCTAAAATAATAACAGGAAATGGTGGAGAAACTCAGCAGATCTGACATCTGTGGAGGGAGAAACTGATAACGTTTCAAGTCTAATATAACTTCTCTTTAGCCGATTTGATAGTATTGTTGATGACATTATTCCTCGTCTCAGGTTGCAGAAAGTCATTTAAAGTGGTGTAATTCTGAATGTGATGCAATGTAATGGAATCCATGTGATGCAGTAAATTTTTAAGAGCAATCCAGTTTGTCCCATACCCCATTTTTGTTTTATCTCTGCACATCTTTCTGTTTCAAATGTTTGTTCAATTCACTTTTGTGTTCTACTCTTAAAACTGTGTACTGACAAACAGTGCACCCCAAATCTAGTTGCATAGATTTTTTTCCTTCGTGTCACCTTCAAACTATGCTGTCATTATTGGTTCTTCAGCCATTGGAAATTAACAAGTATGAAAGAGCATCTTGTCACTGAATGCAGCTCAAGACTTTGCAAGTGTGGGAATTTGGTGAACGAGCAAATTCATTGTAGTGATGGAAGAGGTGTTTTTTATGTAAGGAGTGGACCAAGAAAAGTTTGATCTTGGTAAGTGGCATTCAGATAATTACTTTGCAGTGATTAAATGACTTCGCTCATCGCTGACTTGTTTCTTGCACATTATTTAACTGCCATTTGAGCAGTTAATGGAGGGGATTGTTGCTCATCTTATTGGGTGGACAAATTGCTAATAATTCAAAGGACACAAGCACAAGTTCAGTAAGAGTAATGTGTATGTTTTATTTACTTAAAACTAAGTATATGCCATAAATCTGTTTCATAGCAGATTTCTTAGCTTTTTTGTCCATGATGATCTCACATCAATTTTGGTAAACACCTGCAGACAAATTGCTATTTTTTTTAATCACAATCAACCAGCAGCTAAACGATAGTAGTTTTTAAAGTAGAAAGCTGTATTTCTAGTGAATATTAATTGTATTTCAATATTTTTAATATTTTGTTTGAATTATTTTACTTCACCCTTTATTTTGTTTACTAATGGAAATTTTATTACCTGGTACAACAGGCTCAAGTTCCAGCGGTATCAGTCTACACCTTTTTGAACAACATGTTCTCACATTTTAACATTTGAATTTAGTGTAATGTGGATTGCAGTTTCTAGCCCTGAAAGGCCACTTGGTGAAAAGTTGTATAAAATCTAAATATTATGATTCATATTGATCTAAACTAAATTTGTATGAATTTATTTTTAGAAATAATCAATTCAAGGTTTGTTCAGGAACAAAAGCAAAAATTGCTGGAAAAGTCCATCAGATCTGGCAGCATCTGAGGAGAAAAATCAGAGTTAACGTTTCAGGTTAAGTGACCCTTCCTCAGAACTGATGGTAGCTGGGAAAATGTCGGTTTATATGCAGAAGATAGGATGGAGTGGCAGGGTGAGGGGTAAGGAGTAAACAATAGGTGGGATAGAGCCCAAAGAGAGAAAAGAACATCTGAACAGATAAAAGAGTGGGTAACGATCCGGCTAGGAGGGTGAATAGCTATTAATGGGGACTTAGTGGCTAACAATGGGCTGTGTTTAACAGCAGACTGTGTGATAACAAGGCTTAGTGTGTGGGGATTGGGGTAAGGACATGGGAGAGCTCAAGCCCTAAACTCGTTGAACTCAGAATTGAGTGCAGAAGACTGTAGGGTCCCCAAGTGGAAGATGTGGTGCTGTTTTTCCGGCTTGCAGTGAGCTTTGCTGGAGCACCGTGGCAAGCCTGAGACAGAGATATTAGCTAGGGAATAGGATAATGAGTTGAAGTGGCATGCGACTGAAAACTCAGGGTCTTTTTTGTGGACAGAACATAAATGTTCTGTGAAGTGGTAACCCAGTCTAATCTTCTTTTCCCATATTGAGACCATATTGTGAGTAGCAAATACAGTAGACTATACAGTGTGAAGTGCAGGTAAAGCACTGCTTCACCTGGAAGGTGTGTTGGGCTCTTGGATACTGAGGAGGGAGAATCTCTGATACCTATTTTGTTGAGTTGAAACAGACTGTAAACTCATCTTCATTTCTTATTTTTATTATGAACTTGATTTGATGCTTAGTGGAAATCCACACAACTAATACTCATACATATCTACCTGTACACTGGTTCAATTATCCCCTTAAAAAAATTAAATCAGATTCACCAGGCATGATCTGCCTTCACGAATCCCTGCCTGCTTTCTCTTTTTAGCTGAAAAATTTCAAGAAGCTCAATGACCCTATTTTTAATTATAGACTCCAGTGACTTCCCAGCAATAAAAGTTAGGCTGGCAGGACCTATAATGTTTAGTTTTCAATGTCGTCATCTTCGTAGTGGAGTGACACGCACAACTTTTGGGCAAGTTTCCTGAGTTGGGAGAACTTTGGAAGATTATAGTTAGGGCATCCTAAGTGTTCTCACTTATTTGTTTCAAGTTCCTCACTGAGAAATCATCTGGTCCAAGGAATTTCAAGCTGTTTAATGTCATTATTTTCTTCATTAATACTATTTTGTTGACATTAATTATGGAGAATCCCTGTCCTAGTCTGGCAAGCTGACTTGTGCAAAATAAATATTCAGTCTTGTCCAGTGTTATGCCTTATTTTCCTTGGCATTATTACCATTACTAGTTTTCAAGTGGCCCAGATTGCTTCTGATCACCTTTTTGATAAATAGTGATGGAAAATAATGATATCCCTTGCAAGTTACTTTTTATATTGACGTTTTGTAGCATTTTGCCACAAGTCAATTTACTTTGCATCTTTTTCACTGGCCAGGATCTATATTGTTCTTTCATATTTCATTTTAAATAATTTCTTTGCTCATAATGGAATTTTGTGTAATGAGTTATTTTGTCTATACTGAGAGTACCAATTTAATTTTTTTTAAAATGGTACATTTTTGGGTTTCAATTTTCAGGATTTCAGTTTGTGTAAGTTGACGAAAGCAGGACATCTACGACCCCTGCAGTGATTTATTATGTGATTAATTATATACATATGAAGAAACACTATCGCTGTGGCGCAATGACCAGATGTCTTGTAAAGCTTGCCCTGATTAATCGAAATTTCAACCTTAAATGGATAATTCTCCTGAATAACTGGCTAAGGGAGAATACATAAAATACAGTAAAATACACTAAATTTGTATTTTTGATATTCCCAATAATTTCAATCTCATTACACTAATACACATTAAAGCCTTGAGCCAGCCACAGATATGACAGCTACGCTGCAGTTATGTTATCCACTGACTTTACATTTCACTTCTTTCCTTCTTTCAAAATTTGTTGCAGTCCTAACAGTTAAAGGATAAGCCTAACTGCTTGCATCAGACTTAGAAAATGATTCACGTGTGTGATACTTGCCTTAATCTTATTTGCAATTTAGGATTTAACTCCCATTTAAGATAATGGATGAGTGATAGTCTGCCGTCACCTCACACCGAGGGAGTTCAGCAGGTGAATCTTCAGATGCTAATGCACCTTTAAACAAGGGATATTCTGAAGGCTGTTTTTTGGATATTTTTATAGATTGAAAAATTCAAAGACTGAAATGTCAGCTTGTCTAATTCCATCTATAGAAAGTAAAGGTAAGAGTAGAATCATAGGTGCGGGACAAAGCCATTCAGCTCACTGGACCTGCTCTTCCATCCAATTACAACCAGGGCTGATCAGCTAGTGTAATTTAGAGTCATAGAGTCTTACACCATTGAAACAGACCCTTCAGTCTAACTTATCCAAGCCGACCAGGTTTCCCAAAATAAATTAATCCCACTTGTCTGCATTTGGCCCGTATCCCTCCAGATCTTTCCTATTCATGTACATATCCGAATTTCTTTTAAATGTTGTAACTGTAGCTATACCTACCCCTTCCTCTGGCAGCACCTTCTGTATTAAAAAGTTGCATCTCGGGTCCCTTTTTAAATCTTTCTCCTCTTGCCTTAGAAATATGCTCCGAGTTTTGACCTTTGCTATTCACCTTATCTGTGCCCCACACAATTTTATAAACCTCTGTAAGGTCACCCCTCAACTTCCTATGCCCCACTGAAAAATGTCCCAGCCTACGCTTATAACTTAAACCCTCCAGTCCTGGCAACATCTTGGTAAATCTTTTCTGAACTCTATCCAATGTGCTATCCCCGTATCCTTTTGTTATTCGTATTCAGAATTCTATGTAACTCTGGGATAAAGAATTTGAAAGTTTCAACAACCTTTGTGTGAACGAATTCCTCTGCATTCCAATCTTAAATAGCCTACAACTTATACTGAGACTATGTCCCCTGGTTCTAGACTCACCAACTAGGGGAAATGACCTATCTAAATCCACTTGCATAATTTTGTATGTTTCAAAGGGCCAGTATCCTCCATCGTTCATAAGACAATCCAACAACCCCAGAGATGGTGTGGTGACTCATTGCGCTTCCTCTATAGCAAGTATATCTTTCCATCGACAGGGAGATCAAAACAGTGCACAGTACCCAATAGAGTCTCACCAAGGCTCTGTAAATTGAAAAAGATATCTTTACTCTTGAACTCAAATTTCCTCATAATGCAAGTTGACATAATGTCAACATAACCATCTGTATGTACATTCTCACTCTCCATAAGGTAGATTGGACCTTCGCAGTTCGTAAGCCAAATCAAAGTAGAGGTACATCTTCCATTCTCGACACTCGGCTTGAGGAAAGATGTATAAGCATTGGAAATGGAATCATCAAAAAAGCCAAAATACTAGTCACAGTTTTATAGGGGATGAACTGTGAGTGAAGATTAAAACAGTTCAAAAACTTTAATATGTTAGGTGATGGAGATACCGTGGCAGGGCATGTATATGCTCTGGGGACGCGGGTTCAAATCCCACTACAGCAGACGGTAGAATTTGAATTCTTTTAATATCTGGAATTAATAATCTAATGATGACCAAGAATCTATTGTTGATTGTCAGGAAAAACTATCTGGCTCTCTAATGTCCTTTAGGGAAGTAAGCTGCCTTCCTTACCTGGTCTGGTCTACACGTGACTCCAGACCCACAGCAATGTGGTTGACTCTTAGACTGCCCTGTGGGCAATTAGGGATAGGCAATAAATGCTCCCTAGCCAACGACACCCTCATTCCGTGAATGAATAAAGGATATGTGACAGCATACCGAAGATAAAACCAGAATGCAACTTTTAACTTTACACCTGTTGAGATGAGCTTAATTAATCAATGGAAAGTCAATTTAACACATACAATAAGAAGAGAAACATCTCTTAAAAACAGTGGTACAATCTGAATTCATTTGCCACATTCACAAAATAAAAGACATTAAGGTCATTCAGAATATTTTCATTCTTGCTTTTCTTTTTATGTTCTCAAATTCATAAAGAAACCCACTGCTGCAGTCATCTTTTCAATACATATTCAAGCTACATTTTTGTGAAACTTGCTTGATTTGCATAAATCTACATTACTTTGTACATGCATAAAATGATAACCTTTTTAAGGAAAGGAGATTTAAGGATGAATTTTACTTTTTTTAAATTGAAAGTTGCTTTTTTGATCAGGATTTAAAGCATTTGACAAAAATATATTTGGGGCCATGTTTACTCCAGATTTACACTTCATGAGAGTTGCACCAGCATTTTTCTACCAGATGTTTCTGACCTGTATAGATGTACTTTCACAGCAGAAGCACACACTCTTGGAGTAGATGGTTTTCATAGCGTTCAGCTGTATTTTAAATCAACACTTTTGTTGCTCTCGGAATGTGACTTAAGTTAGTGCAGACTTGTTGCTGTTTTAGAGGCAATGTGGTGTTCATTGCTTAAAAACTTCTCCGTGTTTTGGTATTAGGAATAACTGTTCAGATAGAACAATTATTTAAACTTAGTCTTGCTTTAAGATGTTAGTCTTAGGGAGAATATGAAGGCTCTTTTGATCATGTGACTTAGACTTCTCCTTGTAATCTGGGAACTTCTGGATTCTTTTTCTATTAAAGTTAAACTCTGATTCATGAAAGACTTAAAGTATTTATTTCAACCTAACTGCTTAATATCAGTGTTAAAATGAAGTTTTATGGATTCTCCAAATATCCATAATAAAGCTGATATGTCCAACAGCAGATTATTAAACAAAAAGTTGTCTGTTATAATAAAATACAACATTGGTATACATCCAAATATTAGTCATAACTGATTTTGTTGGATTATAGTGTAATCTGGTTAAAATCATAGGATATACCTAATGCCTTCCTTTATGAGAAGGGCAGTATTTCCTTTAGGGTGCTAGTTGTTCAACGTAGTGCTAGTGAGCATTGAGTACAGATGCACATAATAATGTCATGTGGATCCTTGCTTTCTCCTCTAGCATTTTAAAAGGTAATGAAACCATATATGTAGGAGCAATATTAAGTGATTTTTCAATGTTGCTAAACAAGTTGCTTCTTTAACAAAGCACATGTTCTGCTTTTGAAAGAACCCTACATTTTGAGTCTATGTTTTTGTAGTTGTACCCATTGGGAACATGTGATTTCTTCTCGAACGTTATTCAGGCTTGATCATCATTACCGTACTTTTCAGAGAATAGGAACCCCCTCGAAATTCAGCCCAGTAAACCCCATCTTGGTACTTGCTGCGATAATGACCTCCTCGGTACCAAACTCCATTCAAATTAGAATGTGCACAAGCATTGTACCACCAGCCACCTTTGTGGAAATGTGCACAGTTACCTAAGGAGGGAACAGAAAGTTAATATACGTTATGTTCCTGCTTCACTTTAGTCCTAGCTGTTCAATATAATGGATCCAACTCTTGAAATTGTTTTTTACGTATGCAGTGATGACACTCTTCACTCTATCACTGAGCTGTTTATCTTGTGCAGCAACACAATTATTCTCTGACAAAAATGAAGCAATTCCATTAATGGAAAGTGTGCACAAGCACCATAATACCTCTGATACTAATCTTGAGCCAGGGTTGTGGCCTCAAATACACTGGTTTCTGGATGTTCAGCATGCTGCAGCAAAATATTGGCTGTTCTGTTCTTTTACTTAATATGTACAATGTTGCTTTGAGTGATTAATTTTTCATTTACTTTTGCTATTTCTATTATTTAGGCTATTGTCAAATTCCAGGCCTTCAATCTCAGTAAAAAGCATAGTTTGATAATTTGGACTAATTCCCACATGTGTGAATGTGGATATTGTCCTGTTCAGCAATAGGAGCTGTGTATAAACTATAACTTCTATTAACAAAGCTGGTCTAACCATTTTTCATAATCTGTTTTCATGATTCACTCCAAATACACACAAACATTTTAGAAAATTGTGAAGGCTTATACATTGTCATAAGCACTTAAATAAAAAGGCTTTTGATTTCTTTTCCAGACTGATTTCTCCACAAAACATGCTGAAGCCATAAATTCTCCTGATGGAACATGCTGTTTTTCCATATACACTGAGCTCTAAATTGCACATTTGGCTTTCAAATGCATGCATGTTGTCATTAGACGCCAATGGTTTGTCTATTAACCTTTTTAGCAAAACATGCTGAGAGTATTAGCTGTGCTTGGTAAAAAATTATGTTTGCTTTAGAGCAATAGAACCATAGGAATGATACAGCATAGAAAAGGGCATTTTGGCCCATTTTATCCATTCCAACGTAAAGGCACCCAGATGCCCTTTCTAATTCCGTCCTCCTGCACATGGCCCAAAGCCCTCCAGTTTACAGCACTTAAGGTTTAGAGTCTCTGCTACCAGTACCAACTCAGGCAACAAATTCCAGACACCCACTACATTCTGTGTATGAAGGTTTTTCCTCGTGCCCCCTCTAATGCTTCTGCCAATTAGCTTGAATCTCTGACCACTGGTTTTTGAACTGTTCGCTAAGGGAAGGAGGTTCTTCCTGTCTAATCTATCGCTATCCCTCACAATTTTGTATACCTCGATCATGTGTCACCCCTCAGCCTTCTCTGTTCCAAAGAAAATACCCCCAACCTCTCCAATCTCATAGCTATAATTCCCCAGCCCTGGCAACATTCTAGCAAATCTTTTCTGCACTCTTTCCAGAGCAGCTATGTCCTTCCTGTAATATGGTGACCAGAACTGCACACAATACTCTAGTTGTGGCTTCACCAGTGTCTTATACAGTTTCATCATTCTATCCCTACTTTTGTATTCTGTACCTCTGCCAGTGGAGGAGAACATTCCATATGCCTTCTTTACAACTTTATCTACCTGTACTGCTACAGTTTGGGACCTGTGCACTTGCACACCAAGATCCCTCATTTTGTCTATTCCTCTCAATATATTCACGTTTGTTGTGTATTCCCTTATACAGTTTGTCCTCCCTAAATGCATTATCTTACACTTACCAGAGTTGAACACCTTCTGCCGCTTGCCTGCCTACTCCACCAACCCATCTGTGTCATTTTGGCACTTACAGCTATCCTCTACATTATCCACCAGAAGGCCAATTTTTGCATTGTCTGCAAATCTCCCAATTGTGCCCTCCCGCATTCAAGTCCAAACAAACAGCAGGGGTTCCAACACCAAGCTCTGTGGAACCCCATTTGAAACAGCAATCCTTTCGCAAAGCCAGCCATTAACCTTTGTTTCCTGTTACCAAGTCAAGTTTGGATCCAGTATTATTTATTTTTACATAACGGCCATGTGATCCTGATCATATAAGTCATAACTAATCGTATGTGTTTTTGTAAACATTTTTAAGTGCAATTTTTATTTTATATTATAGTTACATGCATTTTTTTTAAGGCTGATTCCATTTTTTTCGAATATAGATACATCAATTGTTCACTTCAGTCTTAAGCCTCACCATTGAAAGTTCTGGATTGACAAGATTAGACTATTGAACTGCATTTGCGTCCGGGGTTCACAAATGTTTGTAATAATTATATTGTTGCATAGGCATCTTATGTACTTGTTTCACATTACAACACCTTCACTGTGTTAACCTTGACTTGGGGAGCAGCAATGGAATTTAAGCGAGGCAGTATGACTGCTGCTAAAAGAGCAGATAACCACCTCCAAGCGGTTTTTCAGAGTTCCCTTAATGTTAGCTATCTACCTTCTCTTTGTCTGTTGCTGCCAAAGCTCTGACATCAGCACTCCAATATAAAAGTACCTGATCCCACAGTACTTCATATACTGTGAAAACTGTTTCAATTAGATATATCTATGTAATGTAAGGAGGGACTTGGGAGTGATGAAAATTAATAGAAATTTCTATCACTACTAATTTAGCTCTTTTGCATTGTGCCACAAGTAACTTTACCATCAATTTATGCTTCATATTTACATTGTTAAATATGCACTCCATACACAATTGTTCAAATAGTACTTCAGAATTGTACCTGAGTATGAATCTCTGTCTCTGTCAAGTGTTGTAAACTGCTTGCCATTGTGCCATATTAAAGAGTCTCCTGCATTCCCTTGATAGCTTCCAACTCGTAGTCTGTAATTATCATCTTCATCCTCTATTCTAAAGGCATTGTACTCGGCGTAGACTTTCTTGTCATTCCAGTCTTCCAATTTAATATGTAACTTGTAGTTTCCCTGTGCAGTTAGTCTGTAAATGTTCTCCAGTCCAAGCCAGTGTTCTCCATCAATGTTACCAAATCCCCTCTGAAATCAGACAAAATCTTATTAGATTATACTCAGTTATATACCGTATTTTTAAACAGGTTTTTTTTCTGTTAATTCATCAAGATTGTTTTCAGGCACATTACAAATCTAACATCAGTAAATATATTGAGTGTTTTTGAGACAATAATAACGATGAAAGTGGTCTATTGTGCTTTATACAATGACTTTACAAAGCAGGCATGATCTGATTACTTGTGCAATAATTGATGTACAGGTACATGTGCTCCTTAGTCACTACTTGCACAAACAGTATTTTCTTTTAATGGTGTAATAAGCGAGGAATTCAGTGTTCATCTTTTTTATTTTTTCCATACATGTTAAGGACTATAATTGAAAATGACTGTTATAATAAATGCTTGTAATGTGTGTCATTTAAATGTGTTTGAAAAATTTTAATTTAGAAAACATATGCTAGCAAATCTGTGCACCATATAATTAAAACACATTGACTTGCTAGTATGATCATTTGAGAGGGTGAGATGCAATCGACGATAAAACAGAAATCATACAAACAACTGGATAATTTCTGGAACACATGAAATGCATGTTTAGGGACTCTCTTATTCTTGCAGATTGGTCATTGTCCTGACAAACTTGGGAACCCCAGCGGGTATCATGTCTGGCTTCGTAGGATTCAGTCAGACTTGCATTTTCTTTTAGTTAATTTGTGCAAAACAGAGATAACTAAGGTTGTGGAATTCTGACTGATTAAATACATAGTAGTACACAGTTAGCACTTAATTTTGCAGAACTGTATACCTACAATTGAAAATAATCTCAATCACAACAAGTGGAAAATTTGTAACCCGAGGTGCCTTTTAAACTGTAGCTTATGCGTTCACAATTGCACTGTCAACTTTGCTGTGTGCTTTGAATCATAACTGTGCCTCGAAGGGAAGGTAACAGTACAATGAAGAAAACGTTGCAGGATTAGTTATCCAGGCTATTCTTTTTGATACTTTGCAAAAATTGACAGTAAAAGAACAGGGATGGAACTAGAAGTGGGTCAGCACAGTGACCAGAGGAAAGATGAGACAAAAGTGAATTAGTCAAACAAAAATTGTCTTATTCTTTGTTACTGTTTCACCATCTGCCTTTGCTTCAGGCTGTCTCTTCTTGCTTCTGTCTTCCATTTCTTAGCCATCTTATTCAACCACACACTGTCTTGTCTAAAACAAGGTGAGCCCATAGACAATGTTCAAACCTTGTTGGTTGTGTTGGAGTTTTGAAACTCCTGGAGGTTGTGACATTATTAACCTCAGAATGAGAAAACACAACATTAGAGGTTTATACAATAGTTTTCAAAAATTTTGAAGAATAACAAATGAAAACTGTTATTACCTTTCAAGAAATTTTAGGATCAGCGATTTCAAAAACATAATTTGATTTAGCCCCAAAGTTCACCATTTAACACAATGAAATTGTTTCTTTTCTTCTTGGACAAATGTAGCATTTCGGATGCATTGGTGTGGAATTATAAGAGGGGTGTTTGGAAATGTCAGTTTCTGTTCATCTTGATTGTCAACTTGATCACTAGCTCTGTCTAGCTCTGGTTAGGTAAGGTGAGCAAGGAAATGTCTTTCCATCAGCTAATTGTAAGAACTTTGGGACATAAATTTAAGATTTTGGGCAAAGATATAGCAGGAGCATAAGAAAAATCTTTTTTCACACACCAAGTGGTATGGACTTGGAACATGCTGCACACATGGGTGGTAGAAGCAGAAACATTCAATGATTTCAACAGGAAATTGCATAGGTGATGCCAAATGCCAAGTCTGGCTATCTCAAATGCCTGCCTCTGCACTCTGGGTTTACATCCTCATTATAATAAAAATATTAAGCCCCTCTAGCCCTCACTCAATGTGCACATAACTCTGTAACAACGCATTCCACCTCACCCTTCTGCCCAGTCCCAAACTAAATGGGACATATTTCAAACAGATGTAGCAGCAGCAGCAGAATTGTACTCCAGCACAATCTTCAGGCAGAAGTGCCAGGTGGATGATCCATCTTTGCCACCTCCAGTGGTCCCCAGCTTCACAAGTGCCAGTTTTCTGATGAAGGGTCTAGGCCCGAAACGTCAAGCTTTCCTGCTCCTATGATGCTGCTTGGCCTGCTGTGTTCATCCAGCCCCACTCCTTGTTATCTCGGATTCTCCAGCATCTGCAGTACCTTTTATCTCTGATCCAGTTTTCAGTCAATTTGATTAACACCACATATCCAGAAATGGTTGGAGGCACTGTTTACTGCAAAGGCTATGGGTTCTGACAACATTCCGACAATAGTACTGAAGACTTGGCCTGCAAAAGTTGCTACACCCCAAGCCACACTTCCAGTACAGCCACAGCACTGACATCTATCTTACAATATGGAAAATTGTCCAGGTATGTCCTCTACACAAAAAACAGGACAAATCCAATCCAGCCATTTACCGCTCCCCCAGTCTACTCTCAATCATCAATAAAGTGATGGAGGGTTTTATCAACAATCCTTTCAAGCAGCACCTGCTTACTAACAACCTGATCACTGATGCCCAAGTTGGGTTTCACCAGGGTCATTCAGCTTCTGGCCTCATTACAGCCTTGGTCCAAGCATGGAAAAATGAGCTGAATTTTGGAGGTGAGATAACAGTGACAGACCTTGACATCAAGGCTGCATTTGATGGTGTGGCGTCAAGGAACCTAAGCTAAATTGGAATCAATGGGAATCAGGGCAAACTCTCTGCTGGTTAGAGTCATATCTGGCACTTAGGAAGATGGTTGTAGTTGTTAGAGGTCAGTCATCTCAACTTAAGGGCATCACTGCAGAAGATTCTCAAGGTAACCATCTTTAGTTGATTTATCAATGACCTCCCCTCCATCGTAAGAACAGGAGTGGGACTATTCACACAATGTTCAGAACCATTCATGACTCATCAGATACTGAAGTAGTCTGTGTGCAAATGCAACAAGACCTGGAAAATATCCAGACTTGGGCTGACAAGTGGCAAGTAACATTCGTGCCACACAAATGCCAGGCGATGATCATCTCCAGAAACAGTCTAATCCCTTGAATTTCAATGGCATTGCAATCATTGAATTCCCCCATTATCAACATCTCGGGGGTTATTATTGATCAGAAATTTAACTGGACTCAATATAAATACAGTGACTACAAAAGCAGGTCAGAGCTAGGTGTACTGCAGCAAGTAATTCACCTCTTGACTCCCCAAATTCTGTGCACGGTCTACAATGCGTAAGTCAGAAGTGTGATGGAATACTCTCAAATTGCCTGGATGAGTGTAGCTTCAACCACACTTGAGACATGACACCATCCAGGAGAAAGCAGCTTGCTTTCTGGGCACCACATCCACAAGCATCTACCTCTCCAGCGCAAATGCTTAGTAACAGCAGTGTATACTACCTGCAAGATGTACTGCAGAAATTCATCCCAAGATCATCGGTCTGCACCGTCCCAATCCCTGACAATTTCCACCTAGAAGGGCAAAGGCAGCAGATACATAGGAACACCATGACCTGCAAGGTCCCCTCCAAGCCACTGACCATCCTGACTTGGAAATATATTGCCATTTCTTCAGTGT
Organism: Ginglymostoma cirratum; assembly: GCA_024137785.1. Lineage (NCBI taxonomy): Eukaryota > Metazoa > Chordata > Chondrichthyes > Orectolobiformes > Ginglymostomatidae > Ginglymostoma > Ginglymostoma cirratum. The sequence goes on from JAHRHZ010000100.1 coordinate 6,410,874, forward strand.
CGCTGGGTAAATATCCTGGAATTCCATCCCTAAACACATTTGGCTTTACCTACAGTACATGGACTTCAGCAGTTCAAGAAAGCAGCTCACTACCATCTTCACAAGGGCATTTGGGGTGGGCATTAAATGCTGGCCAACCAGGAATGCCCATGTACCACAAGAGGACTAAAACAAAAGTTAGAAATATCCTTGCTTAAAGTCTAAACATATACTAAGTGTTACAATCTCAATTAGAGACTGATCTCTTTTAAAAATGCAAGCTTCCAGCCTCTAGTTGAAAGAATACTGTAGGATTTCATGCAGGAAGGACGTTCCCGATGGCAGGGGAATCCAGAACCGGGGATCACAGTCTGAGGATAAGGGGTAAACCATTTTGGACTGAGATAAGGAATTTCTTCTTCGAAAGAGTGGTAAGCCTGTGGCATTCACTATAAACAGAAAGCAGTTGTTTGATTTCAAGGAGTTGGATATAGCGCTCATGGCTAAAGGAATCAAAGAATATGGAGGAGAAACAGGAGCGGGCTATTGAGTTGGCTGATCAGCCTTGATCATAATGGCAGACCAAACTTAAAGTGCCAAATGGCCTAATTGTCCTATTTTCTGTGTTCCTGTATTTTAAAACATTTTGCAACAGGTTATAAGTTACTCCCCTCTCAACAGTGCTTTACTTTTGAGGACAACTTATACTTTAATTTGTAGAAAGTTATGTTTCCCTTGCATAGTTATGACCAATGATATTTTGCATGACATTTTAGATCCTTTTAGCCACTCAGCTTGCTTGATTGATTTTATTGTCAAGTGTACCAAAGTACAGTTAAAAGCTTTATGTGCAGTACAGAAAGATCATAGTAAGCAAGGATGTACAGATCAAAATGACTTAGACAGAGATACAGGTTACATTGCACAGGGCATGTGTTAGGTGAGATCATGTTAGCAAGATCAATCATTATTTGAGGCTAGAGTCCATTCATCAGTCTACTAACAGCTGGTAAGAAGCTGTCTCTAAACCTGCTAGAGCTTGTATTCAGGCTTCTGTATCTTCTGCCTAACGGAAGAGGTTGTAGGAGATCATTAACAGGATGCAATGGGTCATTGATGATGTTGGGAGCCTTTCCATGGCAGCCTGCCATGTAAGTGGAGTCCATAGACGTAAGGTTAGCTTCTGTGATGGTCTGGGCTGTGCACACCAACTTGCTGTAGTTTCTTATGGTCCTGGGCAGAGCAGTTGCCATACCAGGCTGTTATGCACCTGGTCAGTATGCATTCAGTGGTGCATCTGTAGAAGTTGGTGAGGCTCCTTATGGACATGCCAAATTTCCTGAGCTGCCTGAGGAAGAAGAGGCATTGTTGTGCCTTCATGACTGTTGCATCTACGTGGGAACCTCGTAGGACAGGTTGTTGGTTATCATCACTCCAAGGAACTTGGCACTCTCCACCCTCAACCTCAGTTCCATTGATGTAGATTGGTGGAGTGGTGGTGGCTTGTTGTCCTTCTTTCTTTCTGAAGTCAGTGATCAGTTCTTTAGTTTTTCCGATGTTGAGAGAGAGGTTGTTTTCATTGCACTATGTCACCAACCCCTCTATCTCTTTTCAGTATTTTGACTCATTATTAGATATCCGTCCCACTATAGTGGTATCGTCGGCGAATTTGAGGATGGCACTCATTTGGAATTTGGCAACACAGTTGTGGACGTACAGGGAGTACGGTAGAGGGCTGAGGACCCATCTTTGGGGGGCTCCACTGTTGAGTATTATTGTGGAAGAGGTGCAGTTACCTATCTTCACTGATTGCAGTCTACAGGTCAGAAAGCTGAGGATCCAGTCACAGAGGGAGGAGCCAAGAGCAAGGTCTTGGAGTTTTGAGATCAGGCTGGGGAGGATAATGATGTTGAAGGCAGAGGTATAGTCAATGAGCAGGTGTCTAACACAGGTGTCTTTGTCGTCCACATGCTCCAGAGATGAATGCAGGGCTAGGGATATGGCATCCCCTGTGGACCTGTTACATCAGTAGGCAAATTGTAAGGGATTGAGGCGGACTGGAAGACTGGAGTTAATGTGGACCATGACTGGCCTCTGGAAGAACTTCATGATAATTGAGGTCAGAACCATTGCACGGTAGTCAGTAAGGCAAATTGCATGTGCATTCTTAGGTACAGGGATGATGGTGGTCTTCTTGAAGCAGTTGGGTACTTTGGCTTGTAGGAGGGAGAGATTGAAGATGTTGGTGAATACCTCCACCAGTTGGTTCTCACAGGATCTGACTGCTTGGCCGGGGACACCGTCCAGGCCGGTCACTTTCCTTGGATTAACTCCCAGGAAGACTGATCTGACATCTGTAGCAGTGACTGAGGGAACAGGTGCGCCTGGGGCTGTCGGCGCAGGCACCATCACACTGCTGGCATTCTGCTCAAACCGAGCATAGAAAGCATTCAGCGCATCAGGAAGGGATGTGTCTTTGTCCACAATCATACACTGCTTCATTTTGAATCCCATAATGTTATTTAGGCCTTGCCATAGTGGGCAAGATTCTGTTTGGTAGGTTTGGGCCTCTAGATTGGTCCAGTACTGTTTCTTGGCATCCCTGATGGCTTTGTGGAGGTCATACCTGGTTTTCTTGCATTGATCTGGGTCATTCGACTTGAATGCTGCATGTCTGGTCTTTAGTAGGGATTGGATTTCCTCGATCATCCAAGATTTACAGTTGGGGAACACTCACATTGACTTCAGAGAGTTTTCATGGCTTTCAGGGAGTTTCTCAGATCTATCACCAAGCACTAAAGCCTGTTCCAATAGTTCTTTCCCCTGTCCATGTCCTGAGGCCAGTGGTGGGTAAGTTGTTGGAGGTGATTCTGAGGGACTGGATTTACATGCATTTGGAAAGGCAAGTACTGTTTTGAGATAGTCAACAAGGCTTTTTGCGTCGGAAATTGTGTCCCACTAATTTGACTGTTTTGTAGAGGTGATAAAGAAGATTGATGAGGGCAGCGTGGTAGATGTTATCTATATGGACTTCAGCGAGGTGTTTGACATGGTTCTTCATGGTAGACTAGTTGGGAAGGTTAAATCACATGGAATCCAGATGGAACGAGACAATTGAATACAAAATTGGCTTGACAGAGGAGAGTGGTGGAGGGTTGTTTTTCAGACTGGAGGCCTGTGGCCAGCGGTGTGCCACATGGATTGATGCTGTGTCCACTGCCTTTTGTCATTTATATAAATGATTTGATATGAATATACAAGGTAGATTTCACCTAGTTTGCAGATGACATCAAAATTGGTGGTGTAGTGGACAAGGAAGAAGATGATCTCAGAGTACAGTAGAACCTTGATAAGATGAGCTAATGGACCGAGGAGTGGTAGATGGAATTTAATTAAGATAAATGTGAAGTAAACCAGGGCAGGTCTTGTACAGTTATTGGTAAGGCCCTGGGGGGTGTTGCCAAACAAAGAGACCTAGGGGTGGAGGTGCATTGTTCCTTGAAAGTGGAGTCGCAGGTAGACAAGATAGTGAAGAAGGCATTTGGCACACTTGCCTTTATTGATTAGTGCATTCAGTATAGGAGTTGGGATGGCATGTTTCAGTTGTGCAAAACATTGGTGAGGCCACGTTTAGAATATTGTATTCAGTTCTGGTCTCCCTGCTATACAAAAGGTGATGTTAAACTTGAAAGGGTTCAGAAAAGATATACAACAATGTTGCCAGCATTGGAGGGGTGAGCTGTAGGGAGAGGCTGAATAGGCTGGGGCATTTTTCTCTGGAGCTTCAAAGGCTGAGGAGTGACCTTATAAAGGTTTATAAAATCCTGAGGGGCATGGATAGGGTGAATAGCCAAGGTCTTTTTCCTAGTGTAGGGAATCCAAAGGTAGAGGGCATGGGTTTAACATAAGAGGGGAAAGAATTGGAAAGGACCTGAGGGGTAACTTTTTCAATCAGAGGGTGGTGCGTGTATGGAATGAGCTTCCAGAGGAAGTGGTGGAGGCAAGTGCAGTTACAACATTTAAAAGGCATTTGGATGGGTACATGAAAAGGCAGGGTTTAGAGGGATATGGGCTAAATGCTGGCAAACGGGACTAGGTCAGACTGGGATGTCTGTTTGTCACAGACAAGTTGGACCAAAGGAGCTGTTTCCATGCTGTATAACTACATGACTCTGACTAATCTCCCAGAATCCTTAGTTGGGATTGTTGGATGCAACTTGGTGACCTAGAGAAATCCTCCCCATGTATCAGACTGTGGCAGTTTTCATTACCAGGGGCCTCTTTTTACTGCTGACCACAGTCTGCTGTTTACTGATTTGTAGCAAATCTTGTAACTTGATTTCAAAAATGGCGTCTCTTCCCATGCCAACATGAAAGCTCATCTTACATTCTTTTTCAACTGATGACTGTCTATTCTCAACCTCAGAGATAACAAGCATGGGGCTGGATGAACACAGCAGGTCAAGCAGCATCATAGGAGCAGGAAAACTTGACGTTTATCTCTGATATTCTCAACCTCAATTGTTTCTCATCTTAGAAGTCAATGAAGAGTTCACGCCTTGATACCTTTATTGTCCTTCTGGACCTTTGGAAGGTTCAGAATGTACTTACAAGAAACTAGAGACTGCTACCATTGTTTCCAAGCATTGCAAATACCCCTAAAACAATTCAAATCTTCCTTTGATCTCTAGCAATCAAGCTGCGCAGCCCTGCTGTCAGGCAGACTGCAGAAAGGTCGTATTACCTTAAATTTAAAGCTACATCCCTCTTTATAACTTCAGAATTATAACATCTAAAATTGCCACAGTATGGTAATTTCAGAAGTCAGTACTTCTATTGGATACCCTATTACATAGGGAAATAAGTTCTCATTACTGTGTTTCTGATTGGATTTATCTGATATTCCCATTGAATTTAGATGTGTAGAAAACGTACTAGCTCCTCAGTTTAGTAGTTCTGTAAGTTTCAGAGGTGTCAAGTGTTTTACAGGAAGAATCAATGTTTTTTGTTTTGCCATTTTCTGGTTCGTTTATTTCTCCTTCCTCAAACTGTAATTTAGAATGTGCTGATAAATTTCAGAATTTATGAAATGTTCTTTCCGCATCTCCAGAGTTTATAGAATGCTTATTTAAATAGTATCAAAAAAGTGTGGTTTTTGTGCTGCGTTTTATTTTACAAATTCCAGTTTCGGTTTTTGGCTTGTTGATTGGTGTGTTTTTTTGTGCTGTTTTGTTCTCTGGGCTTACATCCTTTAAGACATATTTGATACCACTTACAAAGCTACTTTGCAGGTTGTGTACAAATATTTTATAAAACCCCAATCTGCAAATGCTCATCTTGAATACTTCTGCTAATGTCAGTTGCAGCTTGCACTTATAGTGTGCTGCAAGTCAAGACAATGATTAAATCGTTCTGGAGTGATTAATAATTTGAATTTTAAAGACTGTGAAATTGTGATTTAATAATCAACAAATCCAAGATTTCAATCAAGATTGTTATGAGAAAAGTATTCATGATAAATAATACGTTCCTTCAAAAATACAGTTTTCAAGTTGTTTAATACTGTCATTATCACTTGGTATAAATCCTGTTAACAGCTTTCAGTTTTCTTTCTTCCAGCTTTGTCTTATTCATGTGCATATCTAATCAATTTGAACTTTTAATTTTCTGCTCTCTTTCAATTATCTACTTTGCGTAGCCACTTAACTTGTACATTTATCATACACAAGTTATATTTAGTATTTTTTAATCTAAAATGCTTTCAGTGTATTGTCATTTACAGTCAACCAGTGAATACTCACATAGTTGTAATTTTTGTCAGTATTCTGCACTCCTTCCTTAGGAAAAAATGGGCTTTACTTTGATCTTTCATGAAGAAATACTTGAACCCAGTTGACTGACTAGGAAACTCCTGTATTTGCATTGGCAAGGGATTTGAGTATTCTCCTTTTATATAGGATTAGGGATGCCTGACCTCTAAGTGGTTTGGCTGAGAACTTCAGGAGTTCATTGTACGTTTCAGCAGGAGGGTTTGAAATTTAAATTTCAAATGAGACTCAACCATGACCTGACTACCAATGACATAAGACAAAGGAAGAGCTTCTTTGAGGGAGTATAGGAAGCTAGGAGCTAAATTTAAAAACCGAAACCGTCTAATAATTCCTGCTTTTCTATCTAAGCCAGAAGCAAATTGACGTGAGGTAAATAAGATTACTGCGTAGCTCAAAGACTGATATGATGAAATGGGTTTCAGTTCGTGGGCGTGGACACCAGAACCAGGGAAAGTGGCAACTGTAGTGTTGAGAATGTGATGAAGTCCTGTATTTGTGTCCATTCTCTATACTGAGCAGGCCAGAATTCAATGTCTAATAGTATTTTATGGAACAACGGTTCCAAGAGTTGCTAGGTGATCACATTCAATTCTGCCCAGCAACGTAGGAAGAGCTTATTGCAATGTTTCCAATAAATCACTCCGGACAGTTTGGGGGTCACTGAAGAGGAGTTCAGAAAATAAAGTGAGAGAAAGAGACAAAGATTCATTTAGAGTGTTGTATTTAGCTGATTTGCTGGGAAGATAGCTGAATTACACTGATTTGATGTAGGGCACTCAGTGAGAAGTCGCGCAGTAGGCTGGCTTAGAATTCAAGAAGAACTTCTAGGAATAAGTGAACAACTATGTGTTGAAGAGAGAACTCAGAAGAAGTCATTCTGGAGAACTGACAACTGTGTTTTGGAAGCCATGAAGGGCCCAGAAGAAGTCTACAGTCATCATTGTTTTAGTGCAGCTGAGAAGATACTTTCAAGGCATTTTGCTTGAATGTGATTGGAGCTTGGGAAAAATCCCAGGACAGAACTGGCTTGGTGAAGCTGGCTGTTGATGTTATGCTTAAGAATGAATAATGTTTCATAGAGCAGAAGAGCATCAATCTAAGAAAGGAGGGTGATTGACTGTAATAGGAGCAATCATTGAGACACTCATGATGGATTGGCTGTTGAGAGGGAGTTTCTAAACCAGATCAGCGAAAATGAAGAACTGTAATCCCTTGTCAGGATTAATGAGATTTCATGAGCTTCCTGAGTCATTAAAGTCTGGAGGAAATTACTGAGAAATGTCTGGGATCAGTCTTGATTACTTTTACTATTTGATGCATTTACAATCCATTTATCACATGTTTCTAACAGCTAGAAGCAACAAGTTATACATGTATGTGAATTGTAATACTGTTGTAATTTTGTGTCGTAAAATTTATTGTAATTCGTTCAAAACCCGGAAATCGTGTGCTTTATTCTACTCTAATCTTCCTGAATCTTTCATTTTACAGGTTCCTAGCCAGATCATAAAATAAACTTGGCAGTCTGTGTTGAATCATAACAGGATACTCTTCATCTGAACCATGTTGTGTCCAGTATCCTAGCAAATTATATAATTAGACCTGTAGAGAGGCTTTAAGCTAAATTGTGGATGATACATTTCACATTAGAGGAATTTTGAAACATTGGAGAGAAAGGACAAGCCTGTGGAACGGTAATGGGAGTCAGATTGTGACAGGAAAGGATGGAGCTTACAAACATCAGAGTTGACCAATAAATGTAATTGGAGTAGGGAATATGACTTTAAACTATCAGAGGAGGAGCAATATCGAATGAAGGGAAATATAGAAAGCCAAAGATACAGTTGAAGCAATAGAGAAGTATGAGAGAATAGACAGCCTGAGTGATACAGGAAGGAGTAGAGTGTTCAACAGTAAAAATACATAAAAGAGCAGGATCCATGCATGGAATAGTAGTTAAAAAATATTGAGGTCACTTTATCTGAATGAATGCAGCATCCATTGTAAGACAGTTGAACTTGTGGCACAAATAAATGCAATTGGGAAAATAGATATTCCAGGTTAAACAACATTTTGAAGAGTGAAGCAGAATGGAAAATGTGGAGAAGTAGCCTTGATAATAAAGAATAAGGACATTGGTGAGAAAGAATCTTAACTCAGGAAAACAGTAAGTAAAATCGGCATGGGTAGAGAATAAAAATTGCAAGGATCAGAAAATTCTTGTGGGTGTGATTTATAGACCCCCTAAGAGTAGCTTTTGTGTCAGAGCACAAAATAGGAAATTTTTGAGCATATAACTGAGACAGTGTAATAATTATGAGGGATGTTTCAAACATTGATATCCATTCTTGGAATCTGATATGAAAAATCTTCCAGAGACCTGCATATCTTTAGTATGGTGAAACATAAATTTCCATTCTTCATTTTTGGACTCTTTCCTTGTCCAGAAGCCCACATCTATTGGGAAGAACTCAGATCTTGATATTTTTAAATTAACTTTTTTTTAAAAAAATCATGTTCAGACATGTTATGACACACCTTTGAAACAGATGAGACTTGAACCCAGGCCTTCTGGCTCAGTGTTAGGGGCATTACCACTGTACCACAAAACCTCCAGGACTCCACTCGTCTTTTTGTTGCATCAACCTAGGCAGCCATGTTATCATGCACTTCTGGAATAGGTGTGACTTAGGTCTCCTGAACACTATCACTGTTCCACAAGAGGCCCAGAGCTGAACCCCTTTTATTTATTCCATTTTTCAAATCAACCCATTGAGAGATGTTGTTACACACCTCTGGAAAAAAGTCTCCTGGCCCAGAGGTAGAGACCATACCACTATGCCACAAGAGTCCTAGAAGTCAACTCTTCATATTAAATTGAATGAATGTCAAATACTCTCAATCAATTGTGGGGCTCATCTCCATGAGCCTTAAAAAGACCTGCATTTTCAACGCTGACAGAATTTAACCTTTGCTGTAGACTGGACCTAATCAAACTGACAGAAGTGATCCGGAACATGAGTTTGTAATTTGCTTTTACGACTATTGAATCAATATGTTGTGGAACCAACTAGGAGTAAAGTCATTTTAGAACTGGTATTGTAATGAGGCTTGATAAATTAGTAATATAATGATACAAGATCTCATGGGGAATACTGATCATAATGCATTTGAATTCTGCAATAAGTTGAAAAATGACATACTTAAATTACAAAGAAGAATCTTAATTATGAATAAATTCATTTAAACAGGTGTGAGAGGATAGCGGGCTAAGATTTATTGAACAAATAGACTAAATAATATGGTTTTAATAAAGAATAGGAAACATTTTAATGAACTATGGAAAATGTTTGATAAAAGTGTATTCCATCGGGGAAAAAAACTTAGCAAGAAAGTTCCATTCATTGCTTTCAAGGCAACTTAAGCACAGCATTAACTTATAAAAAAGGCATGATGATTGAAAATTAAGAGTATTTTAAAAAACAGCAAAGGGCACGAAAAGGTTAATTTAAACAAAGGGAAAAGGTAATATGAGAAGAAACCAGCCAGCAATACAAAAACATATAGTAGGAATGTTTGTAAGTATTTCAAAAGGAGGAAAGTAGCCAAAGTAAACATTGTCCCTTCAGGCAGAGACAGGAGAAATTATCATGGGGAATGAAAAAAGTAGCTGAGACTTTGAAAACCTATTTTGTGCCTACCTTTACAGTAGAAAACACAAGTTACGTGCCATAATTAAAAGATAACCAAGAGGTTAGAAAGAATGGGAAGATTCAAATGATTCATATCAGTGAAGTATCAGTGGAGAATCACAAGGTACTAAAATATGTCAAATTCCCTGGACCTTATTGCCTACATCATAGAGTTCGAAAAGAGAAATCTGGATGCTCTGGCAATGATTTTTTAAACATACCAGGTTTCTGGGATGGTTCCGGCAGACTGGAAGTTAGCAAATGTAACGCTGCTATTCACTAAAGAAGGGAAAGGAAACTGAATTCAGCCATCAAGGATGGAATCAAGAAAGTCTCAACAAGGCACTTAGGAAAGCACAGTATGTTTAGATCAAGTCAACATAGTTTTACATAAGGAAGATCATGTTGGACAAGTTTAATCGAATTTTTTCAGTAACTAATAGGGTAGATAAAAGGGAATCAGGAGGTTTAGGTTTTTTTGGATATCCAAAAGGCATTTCATAAGGTGCCATGGAAAAGACTAATATGCAAGAAAAGGGCCCATGGAGTTAGGTGTGATATAATGGCATGAATGAAGAATTAATTGATGGGCAAGTAGCAGGACATAATTTTCAAGTTTCCAGCCTGTAATGCCAGGATCAGTGCTGGGGCCTCTACTACTTTGTAATCTATATTAATGAGTTAGTGGAAAAGATAGAGAGTAATGTATTTAAGTGCTGCATATCTGTGTAAATATGATGGATTGTCGCTTTAAGAGTCTCATTATGTGACATATGATGTCATCGGCTATTTTAGGTGAGAATTAGTTTAGTTTAACCTTGCCTGTAGAGTAAACATCTCCATAATAAAGCTTCTGCTGTTTAACACTTTGATTTCCTGGTCCTTCTTGGAACTTAACATGAGAGAAAGACTGGCGAAGAAGAAGAAAACAGCTTCGAGATCCACTGATGTTGAACAAGAAAAGGAATCGTGGTTCTCGCTGCAGAAAAAGAAATCAAAAGATGCCATTGCTGCAGCAAAGCAGGGACAGTCGGCAAGAGAACTAAAATTCACACTAGGAAGTGGTAAACAATGCTGTGTTCTCCACCCTGAAGGAACACTGAGTAATAAGTACCCTACATGGAGTGAAATGTTTTGAGCTAGGGTGTAGACTGAGAAAGCAAGTCAGCCTCAGGAATAACAAGATGTAGAGCTGGATGAACACAGCAGGCCAAGCAGCATCAGTGGAGCAGGAAAGCTGACGTTTCGGGCCTAGACCCTTCTTCCTCTGATGCTGCTTGGCCTGCTGTGTTCATCCAGCTCGACACCTTGCTATCTCAGATTCTCCAGCATCTGCAGTTCCTACTATCTCTCAGCCTCAGGAATACCTTATTTTAAGTGGGAATAGGTGATGTAGTGGAAAAACTTCCGTGTTACATGCTAAACAGGCCCTTTTCTTTAAAAAGGATGCTGGGAAATTTTGGTGTCATTGAAAATACAGAGAGCTGGAACTTCTACACGTACAGAAACTGAACAGTAGGAAGAAAATTCACGTTATGAAAGTAGCATGAGAAAACTTCAGCCTATCAGTCCAAAGAGGAGCTGTTATTAAATATACTGGTCACTGCTGGTGATACCAAAGGACACTGGGTCATTGAATGGCAAACTGGTAAAAATGGAGGTGGACATGAGAGCGGCAGTTTCATTGATACTTGAAAGTGTGCATCAGAAGCAGCTGAGTCACATTGATTATGTCAAAACAAGAATTGGACGTGGGACTATAAATGTGAAAGAGCTTTTACATAAGCCAAAAAGATACAGAACCTATAGGAATCCTTTTCAGCATTCGACATTTCTACCAATACATATACATCTGGGAATTTATCCTACTGAAAAACTACAGACCATTGGCCACAATATTTGAACCTCACAGGGATACTTTCTCTAGCAATGAGCTATATGCAGAAGTGGGATTTGTTGACATCAGCTCTTACTTATGCAATTTATTGGCAATCTAACTTGCATGGGAATGGTGATGCATGTTCTAGATTACTTTTGCCAAATGAGTGGACTGCAGTCCTTATATAGACATTTTCTACTTTGAACATGTAAAGAACACTGGCAACAGCAGGCCAAGTTAGGAAATACACTAGAAATGGTCCATTACTATCAAAGTGATAGACATAATACTTCATGGCAAGAACACAGGAATAACTCCAGAAGTAAAGCCATATTCACACAGAAGCTAGAACTATCAATACAAAGAGAATGTCTACTGTGGGAAACGAGGGTCAGAAATCTACCATGACTGAAGAAATGTGTGTGAAATCAACTGCACAAGGGTCATAGTAGCATTGTTGGAATGGAGGAGGTTGCCAGGACTCATCTCTAAAATTGAGGAGAAGGTGGGAATATGTGCTGCTTGCGCAAGATTTCAAAACCTACGTCCACTAGTGCCATTAAAACCATGGGAATGACCAGAAAGTATCCATATTGATTACATCAGACTTTTGGAAGGGCGAGTGTTTTTCACAGTGGATGATGCACATATTAATTGTCCTGAAGTTGCCACCATGAAGTTGACAACTTCAGAAAAAACCATTGAAAGACTGGGAGTGATCTTTGTGAGGTTTGATTATCTGGAACAACTTATATGTGATTATTGTCTAAACTTATCTCACAAGAGTTTAAGGACTGTCTAAAGCAGAGCAGAATTCTGCATATCTGATCAGCTCCTTATCACCAAGCCACAAATGAAATGGCAAAAAGGTTAGTTCAGACAATGAACAATTCCTTAAGGCTAACTTGAAAACAAGGATCAGTGTCCAAATGACTGAGCAAATTTTTAACATACCAGGGCACAGCACACTTGAGGACTCAACGTTCTCCAGCATTGCTCATGATAATGTGCCATTTGCACGCAGCATTTCCTTCACTGCACTCACCCTTGCCAAAGACATTGTTGACAGGAAACAAAAAAATCAGGTTTTCCAAAAAAAGAACAAGACCAAACACTGTTTGCCAAAAAGGTCCAGAAATGTTGGCGAGAAATTACGTCATTGGCAAGAAATGGGTGCTTGCCATCATTGTAGCACAGACTGGACCAGTCTCCTACATCATACAGCAAGAGATGATGCACTAACTTTTGGCAACCAGAATGAATGTGCCAAAGGCATTAATTGAAGATCTATAAATCACTGTGCCAAATAGAGACCTGAATATGTTTGAAGACAGAACAATAACTGGAGCATTTGAGGGAGACAGTACCCTACTGAAGACTGCCATGACATTGTGTGAACCTCCAAACATTGTCATCTGAGGAATAAACAGTGACAGATTTTCCCAGTATACTGAGAGCCACTGAGAAAAATGAACAAACGCCTGTAAATGCGCCAACATCGACTCAGGAATAGATGTCCTCCAGAATGTGTTACCTACTATTGTATATATGATTGTGAATATTGTGAATGTTTTCATTGTTGGAACCTCTGATGTAAAGGGAGAGGGATGTTGTATATCTGTGTAAAATGATGGGCCGTCACTTCGAGTCCAATCATGTGACAGTGGTGATGCCATCTGAAAATAGTTTAGTCCAATCTCCTGCGTGTAGAGTAAACCTCTCCATAATAAAGCACCTGGTGTTTAACATTTCAGCCTCCTAGTCCTTCTTGGAAATTAACATTAAGTTTGCTGATTATACAAAGCCAGGTGGAAATTGTATTCTGCTCACAGCTACAAAGAGGCTGGAAAGAGATGTATTCTGATTAATTGAGCGGGCAACAAGATCACATATGGGGCATCATGTTGGGAATTGAGAGGTTAGTTACTTTGGCTGTGAGAATAGAAAAGCAGAATCTCTCTTAAAAAGTATGAAACTTGCAAATATTCTAAGAGACATGGGTGTATTTGTTCAAGGAACACAAAATTAGTGTAAAAGTGCAGGAAGCAATTAAGAGAACAACTAACAAGTTGACCTTCATCGCAAGAGGATTCGAGTACAGGAATAAGGAAATTTTGGTACAGGACTTTGGTCTAACAGCATCTGGAGTATTGTGTGTAGTTTGGTCTTCATATATTTAGAAGGATATGCTTGCAGGGGAGGTGATGCAGTGAAGATTCACTAAAATTGAACTTGTAATGAAAAGGTTATAATTAAAAACTCAGTGCATGTCTTCTGGAATTTAGATGAATGAGTAGTGATTTCTTTTCAACTTGCAATATTATGAAGTGGCTTGACAGGGTAGATCCTGGGATCTTATTTCCCCTGGCTGTGAATCTGGATCAAAAGGCCATGGTTTCAAGGTGTGATTTAGGACTGAGATGAAGAGAAATTTCTTGAAGCAAAATGGTTGCGAAACCACAGGGCTGTGGATGTACCAACCTTGAATCTCTTTAAAACTGAAATATAGGGCTTTGATCTCTCAGGAAATCGAGGCAAATGGAGAACAGGCCGGAAAATAGAGTTGAAACCCAAGGACAACCATGAACATTTTGCGTGACAGAGCATGTTCTATGAGCTGTTTAGTAATATTCAGCGATTTTTGTAGTTATGACCCTTTGCCTCCATCATCATTTGAATGGAGTGAGTCTCCTGTTTCCATCAATCATGATATTAAACCTGAAAAATAGGTACAACTTTATCAACAAGAACAGATAATTATTACTTCATAGCTTTTGACAATTGGCATGAATGTATTTCCCTGTTCACAGCTCACATGCTACTGTAATCTATTCTGATATTGAAAACACTGGTGCCGCAGGCCAAAACCAGAACTAGCAGTATCTTCGTTGTCGTAAATGATTCTTTTTGCAATAAGTATAATTTAATGGCTTGTACTATATTATCAATTTCTGAGGATTTGGCATTCTTTGGAAAATCTGTGTTCGGTCATTTGACTTGAGCTGAAATTTGGATTTGCTGCTTTATTTCCTCATCACCTGCATGACCGCCATCTCCTCAGTCAGTGTTTTATTATAATTTTCATGATATTCTGTTGCAGCTTTATGATAATGCAGTGAACATCTGTGACAGGCACACAATACAGAATTTCCCTGAATTGGCACAATTGGGAGAGATTGTTAGAAAATAAAAATGTATGCAGCAATGGTATTCGAACTAAAATCAGTAAATTGTTCCCAAAGGGCCCATGAGTCTTAACACAAAATCTGGATTTCTGTCAGTGCATCTGTAATTTGGATAGATTGGCATTCAAGAACAACATTTCTTTTGCCAACATTAATAAAAGACTTAATCTGTGGCCACGGAGCTCTCCACCATTTGGTTGCTCTTGGTATCCTTTGGAAGTTTTATGACCAGGCTTCCATTGGAATGTTGCCACTATTTGCAGGGTGTGCCTCACATGTGAATATTTGAAAGTCGCTGCCATGTGAGATCTCTGAAGTGGTCTGCGACTAGCATTTTTTTCAATGTGATGGTCGGAAGTTGTACACATTGTCATCAATATCAGAATGTGTTGTCACACCTACAGAATGCAGTGTTCTCTGAAGAAAATAAGTGGAATTCTTCACAGATTTACCTTGTAGTTCTCCCAGTTCCGGAAGAAGTTGACTGCCCCATCAACCCTGCGCTGGATTACAGTCCAGCCTCCCTGGTCATGGCTGTGGTCACACCAAACTTGTATTAGCTTATCGGTGCCTTCTGGTTTGATTAGATACATGCCACTGTTTGAATATCCAGCCTGCTGGACATGGTAGCAATCCTTCCATGGACCTGTGTAAAGGGACAGTGATCATCAACTCTATATATTTCTGCAAAGCATACTATTTTAAAGCCAAGATAACAAGCATGGGATAAAAGGTACTGCAGATGCTGGAGAATCCGAGATAACAAGCATGGGGCTGGATGAACACAGCAGGTCAAGCAGCATCATAGGAGCAGGAAAACTTGACGTTTCGGGCCTAAACCCTTCATCAGAAAAAAGAGATAACAAGCCTGGGGCTGGATGAACACAGCAGGTCAAGCAGCATCATAGGAGCAGGAAAACTTGACGTTTCGGGCCTAAACCCTTCATCAGAAATGGGGGAGGGGAAGAGGGTTCTGAAATAAATAGGGAGAGAGGGGGAGGCGGATAGAGGATGGATAGAGGAGAGGATAGGTGGAGAGGAGGCAGACAAGTCGAAGAGGCAGGGATGGAGCCAGTAAAGGTGAGTGTAGGTAGGGGGGTAGGGAGGAGATAGGTCAGTCCAGGGAGGACGGACAGGTCAAGGGGGCGGATGATGTTAGTAGATAGGAGATGGGGGTGTGGCTTGAGGTGAGAGGAAAAACAGGTTATGGAGGTGGAGATGAGCTGGGCTGGTTTTGGGATGCGGTTAGGGGAGGGGAGATTTTGAAGCTGGTACTATTTTAAAGCCAGTTATCTGTTATAACCAGCATAAAGGTCATTCTGTTTATTCTTTTTTGAACAAAAAGATTATGCCAAAATGTTTTAAAACATCAAGTCAGATTGTCAATTATTAAGAATAGTTGAATTGTAAGTTTCTTGGAAACATAACTTTTAGCTACATCAACTGTATGTCAAAAGCTGTTAGCTCATTTTATTGGAAAAATACACTGACTTATTCTTGTTTGTTTTTAAATGTTGTTGAGTACATAGAGTTGGAGAGCATACACTCCAAAAAAAATAACAGCAAAGCATTACAGAGTCAAACATTCATAACGGCAGTGTAACTAGCCTTAACAGTCAGAGCTTAGTTCATATGGTATCCAGTCTATATCAAATAGTGGTAGGTTATGACGGGAAACCTGGGGAAATACCAGAACCGCCTACGAAATGAGGACGGAATGTTCCTCGTGCGCTGGGAGCTTACAAAGGTATGTCCAAGATTTTGGAGAGACTTGGACTATATTTTAACAATATAACTACTTGCTGACAGACAGCATAGACTCATATTGTGCGTTCATAAGTGAGAACTTCCTCATAGGTTGACCAAGCTTCTTCTTTCCTGCATTCAGTATTGCACCTTCTTTTTATTTTAATATTTAAGTGGATTAAAACTGCTTTATAGCATCTTGAAGGTTCAATGGGGAAATTAAATTTCTGCCAGGAAGTATTCGTAACTTCAAAGCAGCTGTGGCCTTTGGAAATGAAATAGTTCACAAAGTAGCACAAACTTGCAACATTGTGCAAGAATACAAACATGAAATTATGAGCACAACTGATATTTTTTCTTCCATTTCCCTTAAAGAAAAACAAGGATTATGTGACTTCTGCAGTTTCCCACGTAAGTTTGAAAGGGAGTAAGATGAAGCGTAAAGAACATTTTTGTTTGAAGATGTCTTTTTCCATTCTCAACTTGATTAAGGCCAAAAGAAATAAGAAAAAGAGTAGGCCATTCAGCCCCTTGAGCTTGCTGCACTCTTCAATCGGATCATGGCTGATCTGATGCTCCTCTCTTCCACTTTCCTACCCTTTCCCCTTAATCCTTCATTTCTCCTACTGATCAAGAATCTACCTATCTCAGCCTTAAATATACAGAAGGACTCTGCTGTGACAGCTCTCTGTGGCCAAGTCTGTTTGTGCTGCAGTTTTCTGCAGTTTTCTCCATTTTAAAAAATGCTCTTTTGTTCTCCCTTCCAAAATGAACAACTTCACATTTTCCCAAATTACACTCTATTTGCCAACTTTTTGCCCGCTTACTTGTCAATCTCTTTTTGTAAACTGTTTGTATCCCTCTCGCAATCTGCTTTTCCGCCTATATTTGTGTTATCTGCAAATTTGGCTACAGTACATTTTCTTCCTTCCTCCAAGTCATTAACGTATATTATAAACAGTTGCTATCCCAGCACTGTTCCCTGTGAAACCCCACCAGTCACCGGTCACCAGTCTGAAAAAGAACCCCTTATCCTGACTTGCTGTTTCCTATCAGTTAGCCAATTCTGTCCATGCCAGTATTCTACGTCCAGCTCCTTGGGCTCCTTTGACTTAACCGTTTTTGAGGTACCTTGTCAAATGCCTTCTGGAAGTTCAAATATAACATCTACTGGTTCCCATCTCTCCACTCTGATGAAAACTCTAATAAGTTAGTCAGACACAATTTCCCTTTCGTAAAGCAGTGCTGACTCTGCTTGATTATAGACAATAGACAATAGGTGCAGGACTAGGCCATTCAGCCTTCGAGCCGGCACCACCATTATGATCATGGCTGATTATGCACATCAGTATCCTGTTCCTGCCTTATCCCCATAACCCTTGATTCCATTATCTATAAGAGCTCTATCCATGTCTTTCTTGAAAGTATCCAGAGACTTGGCCTCCACTGCCTTCTGGGGCAGAGCATTCCATATATCCACCACTCTCTGGGTGAAGAAGTTTTTCCTCAACTCTGTTCTAAATGGCCTACCCCTTATTTTTAAACTGTGTCCTCTGGTTCTGGACTCACCCATCAGCGGAAACATGCTCCCTGCCTCCAGAGTGTCCAATCCCTTAATAATCTTATACGTCTCAATCAGATCTCCTCTCATCCTTCTAAACTCAAGAGTATACAAGCCCAGTCGCTCCAATCTTTCAACATATGATAGTCCCGCCATTCCGGGAATTAACCTCATGAACCTACGCTGCACTCCCTCAATAGCAAGAATGTCCTTCCTCAAATTTGGAGACCAAAACTGCACACAGTACTCCAGGTGTGGTCTCACCAGGGCCCTGTACAGCTGCAGAAGGACCTCTTTGCTCCTATACTCAATTTCTCTTGTTATGAAGGCCAGCGTGCCATTAGCTTTCTTCACTGCCTGCTGTGCCTGCATGCTTGCTTTCATTGACTGATGTATAAGAACACCTAGATCTTGTTGTACTTCCCCTTTACCTAACTTGACTCCATTTAGATAGTAATCTGCCTTCCTGTTCTTGCCACCAAAGTGGCTAACCTCACATTTGTCCACATTAAACTGCATCTGGCATGCATCCGCCCACTCACCTAGCCTGTCCAAGTCACGCTGTATTCTCATAACATCCTCCTCACATTTCACGCTGCCACCCAGCTTTGTGACATCAGCAAATTTGCTAATATTACTTTTAATGCCTTCATCTATATCATTAATGTATATTGTAAACAGCTGCGGTCCCAGCACCGAACCTTGCGGTACCCCACTGGTCACCGCCTGCCATTCCGAAAGGGACCCGTTTATCACTACTCTTTGCTTCCTGTAAGCCAGCCAATTTTCAATCCAAGTCAGTATTTTGCCCTCAATACCATGTGCCCTAATTTTGCTCACTAATCTCCTATGTGGGACTTTATCGAAGGCTTTCTGAAAGTCCAGGTACACTATATCCACTCGCTCTCCCTTGTCCATCTTCATAGTTACATCTTCAAAAAATTCCAGAAGATTAGTCAAGCACGATTTCCCCTTCGTAAATCCATGCTGAGACTGACCTATCCTATTACTGCTATCCAAATGAGTCGTAATTTCATCTTTTATAATTGACTCCAGCATCTTTCCCACCACTGACGTCAGGCTAACCGGTCTATAGTTCCCTGTTTTCTCTCTCCCTTCTTTCTTGAAAAGTGGGACAACATTAGCCACCCTCCAATCCACAGGAACTGATCCTGAACCTATAGAACATTGGAAAATGATTACCAATGCGTCCATGATTTCTAGAGCCACCTCCTTAAGTACCCTGGGATGCAGACCATCAGGTCCCGGGGACTTTTCAGCCTTCAGACCTAACAGTCTGTTCAACACCATTTCCTGCCTAATATAAATTCCCTTCAGTTCTTCCGTTACCCTAGGTCCTTCAGCCACTATTACATCTGGGAGATTGTTTGTGTCTTCCTTAGTGAAGATAGATCCAAAGTACCTATTCAACTCTTCTGCCATTTCCTTGTTCCCCATAATAAATTCACCGGTTTCTGTCTTCAAGGGCCCAATCAATTAGATTATGACTTTCCAAATGTCTTGCTATTATTTCCTTAATAATTGATTCCCATACTTTTCTCACGATTGATGCTCTTCCCTTTTTGAAAAGGAGTGTCATATTAGCAGTTTTTCAATCCTCTGGTACTTCTCCAGAATCCAATGGTTTTTGGAAAATTCATAGAATTCCTACAGTGTGGGAGCTGGCCATTTGGCCCGTTGAGTATACATTGACCCTCCCCACCCACCCAGACCCACTTCCCTACCTTTTCCCTGTAACCCTGCATCTCCCATGGCTAATCCACCTGGCCTGCACACTATACAGAATTTAACATGGCCAATCCACCCAACCTGCACATCTTTGGACTGTGGGAGGAAACCAGAGCACCCAGAGGAAACCCATGCAGAACACAGGGAGAATGTGCAAAGTCCACAGAGACAGTCACCCAAGGCTGGAATTGAACCTGGGTCCTTAGAGCTGTGAGGCAACAGTGCTAAGCAGTGAGCCACTGTGCTGTCCAAATTACGCCCAATGTATCCACTGTCTTTGTAGCTACCCCTTTTAAGATCCTAGAAGGCAAGCCATCAGGTCCAGGGTCCTATATACCTTAAGTCCCATTAGTCTGTCTAATACTACTTCTTTCATAATGGTGACAGTACTTAATTCCTCCCCCACGTTCTGTAGTATTAATGGAATGTTTGATGCATCTTCCACCGTAAAGGCTGATGCAAAATATCTGTTGAACTCCCCTGCCATTTCCCTGTTTCCCATAACATTTCCCCAGATTCATTTTCTAAGGGGCTGTGTTCACTTTAATCTGTCTCTTCCTTTTTACACATTTTAAGAAGCCCTTATTGTCACTTCTATACTCCTTGCTTATTTGCCCTTGTAGTTTATTTTTTTCTCTCTCTATTATCTTTTGAGCCCTTCTTCGTTTGTTATGTGTTTATCCCAGTCTCAGGTGCTGTCACTGACTTGTGTCTCCTTATGCTTTTTCTTTCAACTTAAAACTCTACTGAACTTCCTTGGTTAGCCATGGTTGGTTTATCCCTCTCTTGAAATCTTTCCTCCTTACCTTGATGTATTTTTTACTGAGAGCCATGAATCACCTCATTAAATGTTTGCCACTGCTCGCCTTGTGCAATCAGGGCCAGGGGACTTTCCTGACTTTAGTCTCATTAGTTTGTCTAATACTACATGTCTAGTGATAGTAATGGCACTTAATTCAACCCAGTATTCTTTAGTATTAATGGGACGTTTGAAGTATCTTCCACTGTAAGTCTGATGTAAAATACCTGTTTGTTTCCTCTGCCATTTCCTTGTTCCCCATAACTGTCTCCCAAGATTCATTTTCGAAAGGGCCTGTGTTCACTTTAACCTTTGTCTTCCTTTTTATATATTTAAAGAAGCTCCTTTTGTCAGTTTTTATATTCCTCGCTAATTCCATGTAGATTTCACGTAGTATACTTCCTCATTCTTTATTATCTTTTAAGTCTTCCTTTGCTGGATTCTGAATTTATTCCAGTCTTTGGAGCTAACACTGACTTTTGCCTCCTTACATGTTTTTTCTTTCAACTTAATACTCTCGTTAACTTCCTTGATTAGCCATGGTTGGTTTATCCCTCTCCTACAAGCTTCCCTCCCTACTACAGTGTATTTTTGCTGAGAGTCATTTGCTGAGATCTCTTTAAATGTCAGCCACTGCTTGCATAATGTCATTCCTGCTAATTTATCTACCTATTTCACTTTAGTAAGTTCTATTGTCATTTCATGGGTAATTCCCTGTATTTAAGTTAAACAAAGTTGTTTCCAACCCAAGTTTCTCACTCTTGGACTGAATATTAAATTCTGTCATGTTATGAGCACTACAGAGTACCTTTTACTCTGAGGTCATTTATCAAGCCCGCTTCATTGCCCATTACCAGATTCAAGATAGCCTGCTCCCTCCTTGGCTTCATGATATATTGGTCTAGGAAACTATCCCAAATGCATTCTTTGAATTTGTTGTCATAGCTATCCTATCCAATTTGATTACCCCAATCGACATGAAAATTAAAATCACCCATAATTATTGCTTAATCCTTTTTACATACTCCTACAAATTTGTGGATTTATAGCCTTTTCTACAGAATGGCTACTGGTCAGGGGTCTGTCCACTGTTCTTACAAATGTCTTCTTTCCCTTGCTGCTTTTTTTACCTCTGCCCAAATGAATTCTATATCCTCTGAGCCTGGATTGTCTCTCTCAACAGTCCTCACTTCATCTCTTTTTGACAGTGCCTTCTCACCACCTTTTCCATCTCTCCTGTCTTCTGAAAGGTCAAATATCCCTGAATGGCAGGTTCCCAATTTTGATTTCCCTGTACGGTTTCCCTGTAACCGTGTTTCTGTAGAGTTTGTCTACCTTATTTTGAATTATTTGTACATTATACAAAGCCTTTAAGCTTGTTCTATTATCAAATTTCCCTACACTGTTATGCTTCCTTGGTGAAATATATTAACAAATCTGTCTCTTCCTTTTATTTTCTAGTAAAATCAGCCCCATCATTACCTGCAGTCTTACCTTTTTCGTTACCATAGATTTTCTAATTTTCTATGCAACTGAACTCAACTCCCTACTGTTTAGTTTAAAGCCCTATCTAGGATAGGTAGGATGAATCTTAGTCTGCTTGATCTCCTACACAATTGGGAGTAGACCGGTTCTAAGGTAAAGCTGCCCCTGTACTCCATTTTTTTGGGTTGTGGTATTGTTACAGTGAAACACAATTTATTCCGTAGCAGTGAGCTTCCTACTTTGATCCAGGACAACTTATTACCTATTGTTCTCTTCTTGGATTTAGAGAGTCAAAGTATCATTTCATGGTTGGTGCAAGTCATTCTAAGTTATTTTGTTTAATTTGCCAGTGATTAGAAAGTAACACTGGGGTGTAGGTAATCAGGAAATTTATTCACGGTATGTTGTGTATTGAAGTACAGCTGTAGAGAAGAACAATCTGTAAACTGATTAAATTCCATAGGTAAAACAGACTTGTTAATTCCATCTAGGAACAAATTACTGTAGATGCTGGAATTTGAACTGAAAACAAAATATGCTGGAGATCACAGCGAGTCAGGCAGGATCCATGGAGAGAGAGAGACCTAGCATTTCAAGTCTAGATAATTATTCGCCAGAACTGAAATGATGTGTGGAAGGGATAGCATTTATGCAATAGTGGAGTGGGGGCGTGTTGGTGGGTGGTGTGCTTGGAGAGAAAGGATGTTGATAGCTCAGATTAAGTGATAGGAATGTGAGAAAGGCAGAACAATGGTGTGTCTGACTGCCACACTGGAAGGAACGACAGTCCCACTAGGGTAGGAGTAGGGGAGAGAGGATGATAGCGAATGTAACAAGCAAAGCCAAAAGAAAGGGAAGGAATAAGTTCACAATTTGAAGGCATTGAATTCACTATTGAGCCCCAGAAGATTGTAAACTGCCTAGTTTGAAGATGAGATGTTGCTCCTCCAATTTCTGCCGTAACTTGCTGGAGCATTGCAGCATGCCGATGGCAGATAAGTGAGCATGCAAGCAAAACGTTGTGTTAAAATGACCGGCTGCTAGAAGTTCGGTGTCATGCTTGCACACGAACCGGAAGTGTTCTGCAAAGCGGTCACCCAGTCTGCATTGGTTTCTCCAATGTAGAGTAGGCAAATAGTAGAGTAGAGTGGGTGGAGCGAATACAATATACAAGATTGGAGGAGGCACAGGTGAAATGCTGCTTCACCTGGAAAGACTGGTTAGGCCTTGAATTCTTGCTGGTGTACATTGTGGGTTGGATTTACTTTTCAGGAATCTGAATCTAAATTTTGTTTTTGTTCATTAATAAAACTGGATTGACACATTGATTTCAATTAGTGTGCAAAACATCTACAGAATCTTGCTTTGAAATTTTGTGCATACCCTTTTATTGCTGATAGGTCAACTTTACTTCTGTCCATATAGACAGATTGCCAGGTTGATATTTTTGCGTTGTATAAGGAAATGCCACAAAATAACCAAAAGAATACAGTACAGGAATGCACAATTTACTTTGCTCTCATATTTACTTGTTGGAGTGTAATGTAAAGTAGAAAAACTCAGACTCAGCCTGTTTGAGAAAGTGGCCAGTATGTTTAGTCTGGGATGACAAAGTGTTCTCAGTGACTAAAGTTTGGAAATTTGATATTCCACACAGATTTAGAACTACATCATAACAGAATAACGTAACCAAAATGTACAGTTAGTACTTAGGTTCGTACTGATATCAGCTTTAGTTATCAACCTGTGGATAGTTGTAAGATGCTGTTTGTAAATCGTTTAACATCTCTTAATTCTGTGAATTTGCTGGTTGATTTCTGCATGAATAATTGTGTGGTTCATTAACATTATTTTTCCCAAGTATGATTTAGTGTAGTGTGTTTATCTGGAAAGCTTCATTATAAAAATTACCTGAAGCATCTTGGAAACGAAGATCAGATTACAGTGGCTGAAAGGGAGGAGGGTTATATCTGTCTGTCTTTGTCTACTTGTTCCTGCCGTATAATTGCCATTATCTAAAAGCTACAAATAATATAACCCAACATCCAAGTTCAGTACTATAAAGATTAATGAATGAAGCATTTGTTTCCAACCATTAAACATGAGCTGGAAGTAAGTGAAAATATGTAGGTAGTAGTTCTGCAGTAGAGACTGTAACCATTGCTATACAATTTCTGCACAAAGTTATTAAAATATGAATATATGAATTAGGAGCAGGAGTAGGCCATACAGCCACTGTAGACTACTTTTCCAATGATAAAGATCATCGCTGATCCAATTGTAATCTCAAATCTACATTCCCACCTAACCTTTGATAACATTCCCCCCTCCCCACCCCTGCCGTCTTGCTTATCAAGAATCTAGCTACCTCTGTCTTTAAAATGCTAAACCAATTCTGTTTCTATCACCTTTTCAGGAAAAGTTCCAAAAATTCAGTACCTTTCAAAGAAACATCCTCTGTTTTAACAGGATGACCCTTAGTTGTCAATTCTTCCATATGATGAAACATCCCATTCTCCCTTATGATGTAAATCTAGCCTGTCAAGATGCCTCACGATTCAAGTCACCTCTTAGACTTCTATGAGCGTATAGAAGCCTAGCTTGTCAAACATTTTTTCAAAAGGCGGCCCACTTATTCCAGATTTTAGTCAATAAACTTTCTCCGAGTTGCCTCCACTGCATTTAGGTCCTTCCTTAAACAAGGTGACCAAGACTGTGCACAATACTCCAGATGCTGTCTCACCAGTGCCCTGTATAACTAAAACATTTATTTTCTGCTTTCCTTGCAATAATGTATAAGCTATATCTACATTTTCTTTTCATGATGCATGAATGAGGGCATCCAGATCCTCTGCATCTAATAGCTCCATAATCTCTCACCGTTTAGAAAAAAAATTTATATGCATTCTGCCAAAATGAACAATATCACATTATTTGCTATGTCTTAATCTACTTATTTAACCTAGCCGTATCTGTTTTGTACCATTCTTGTATACTCTTCCCAACTTACTTCCCTACCTTTCTTTGTGTCATCAGCAAATTTGGCAACCATATCTTATGTGTGTTTATCGATATAAATGGCAAATGCTTAATATCCCATCACTAATGTACCACAATATTAACTGCACCTTGCCAATCTAAAAAAGGCATTTATGCCTACTGTCTGTTCCTGTTAACTTGTAAGCTTCTACCCCTGCCAATATATTGCCCACTACAACCTGAGCTTTTATTTTCTCAGTAACTTTTGATGTGGCACCATATCAAATGCCTTCTGAAAATCAAAGTACGGTACATCCATCAGTTTCCCTTTATCCACAGCATGTTATCTGATCAAAAATCTCCCAATAAATTGATTAAACAAGATTTTCCTTTCGCAAAACTGTGTTGACTATTCCTGGAACAAAAACAAAGTTACTGGAAAAGCTCAGCAGGTCTGACAGCATCTGTGGAGGAGAAAACAGAGTTAACGTTTCAGGTCCGGTGACCCTTCCTCAGAACTGAGGAAGTTCTGAGGAAGGATCACCGGACTCGAAACGTTAACTCTGTTTTCTCCTTCACAGATGCTGCCAGACTTGCTGAGCTTTTCCAGCAACTTTGTTTTTGTTCCTGATTTACAGCAACCACAGTTCTTTTGGTTTTTATTGACTATTCCTGATTATCTTGAATACATTTAACTCTGCTGCTATAAAAACAGCTTCTAATATTTTCCCCATTTCAGATAATAAGCTAACTTATTACTACCTTCCTTTAACCTTACTACCTTCCTTTTTCAATGAAAGAGTTATATTTGCTATCTTTCAATCTAATGGAACAATCAGAGGAGCTTTGGAAAATTAAAATCAATGTATTAACAATCTTACTAACCACTTCTTTTAAGACCTTAGAATGAAGATAGTCAGAACCCGGGAACCTCTAAGCCCACAGCTCCAACAGTTCACTTGGTGTCACTTCTCTTGGAGTTGTGATATACTGAATTTCTCCCTCCCTTTTCCTGATTTATCGTTGCTTATGAGAGGTTACGTCCACTCACTGTCGTGAAGATAGATTCAAAATATCCATTCAATTCACAGGTATTTCCTTATTTTCCAATATTATTGCTCCAGTCTAATTTTCTAAAGTGGTCATTTTGTTACTTCTTTTATTAAATTTTTACTATCTGCTTTTGTGTTTCTGTTTAGTTTTTTCTTAGACTCTAATTTTTCCCTCCTTATTGATTGGTGATGAATTATGAATGATCATGTGACATTGCTAAGCTTTATATTCGCTTACCAAAATTTCACTGTTAATGTTTGTTATAAAGTCATTAAGTAGTTTAAGAATTATAAAATTTATACCATTTCTAGATTAGACTCTTAATTGCAGTTCTTTACTTAGCTTCATCTATATCTAAATGGTATTAGTCCCAAAGCAGCACAAATGTGTTTACAATGTTGGTCTGCTTCAGAAGGCATTTATGTACCAAGTGCAGATTTAGCTTGTAGAAGCTAATTAATAATCCAGCTCAACAGACTCCAGAGTTTAAAAACCAGGCGGAAAAACACAGTGGCGCTTCATCGGAGGCTGCACCGATGAAGTTCTCCAGCAGGGTAATGAAATGTCTGCGGAACAACAATGAACCAGCTCGGTGAGCCAACCAACCACAAGAAGCTACTTGTTTGTATTTCAGGATGATTTCTTTTCCATCAGATCAGCAAATTTGAACGCATACATTTTCATGTTGATTTTTGAGAATTTTACTGGAATTTTTTAATTTCTCGTGGCTGGGTAAGGAATTCTACAGATCAAAGTAATAGAAAATAATAATAAAATAATTTGAAATAATAATAGTAATAATACAGAATAATGCAACACTTTACTGGGCTTTTAGAGAGAGCATAAACAGTATGTCAGTTGAAGATGAGAGATAAAAGGTACTGCAGATGCTGGAGAATCCAAGATAACAAGGTGTGGGGCTGGATGAACACAGCAGGCCAAGCAGCATCATAGGAGCAGGAAAGCTTGACGTTTCGGGCCTAGACCCTCC
>JAHRHZ010000100.1:6453590-6478963 GCA_024137785.1 Ginglymostoma cirratum
GGGGTTCAGTTGATGGAAAATTATAAATCAAAAGTAGAAGAGGTGGATTTTTCTGATGAAGGGTTTAGGCCCGAAACGTCAAGTTTTCCTGCTCCTATGATGCTGCTTGACCTGCTGTGTTCATCCAGCCCCATGCTTGTTATCTCGGATTCTCCAGCATCTGCAGTACCTTTTATCTGTTGATAGTGGAAGATTTTGTGACGATAATGCCATTGCATATTAAGCAATGATAGTTAGTGTCTATTATTGGAAATGGTCAATGCCAGGCATTCGTGTGGCTAAATATGCATCAGTGACTTCCACTGAACTCATTGTAAGGACATGAAGGTACCATACTTAGCCTCTGAGAAAGGCAGGAAATGTTAGAGCCTGCACAATCAGTTATAATCCCTTTTTAATGCTATGATAAATAATAATTACTGGCAAAAGATCTAACAAATAGAGGTTATTTAATATTTCAGATGTTGAGTTTCATTTCCTTCTGAATTAGTTGTTGAAATGTAAATATTTTTGAAAACTTATTTTGTCTCCTTGTCTTAATCGCAGCTTTCAATCATTTTCTTTGTTTTGATTCTGTATGTCATGTAAATTGATTCGTATTTCCTGTACTCCTTGGTCTGCATGTCTCGTGTCAGAATTTTCAATCTGATTGAAGAACCTCACTGTTCCTTCAGCTGTTCATACACCAAAAGTTCTCTGTAGAGGTCACTGCATTGGATCAAATGTCCAATGACAGCATGCCTCCACTCAAAACCTTAGCAAAGTCTCTGTGGAAGGCTTGAGTGAAGTGAACAGCAGACATTGTTCCTTCATCACTGACTGAACAACTGGTTAAATACCTTATTCATGACAGTATCAATGATTTCTTGTTGCTTCCACAATAAAATTGCATACATGATAGCCAGAAATGGCAATAAGAAGACTTTTGTTCACTTTTTAAATTTTTTAACATATTTAAAAATTTTTCTTCAAAATATTACTTATAGGGAAATGTGCATAGCTAGCAGTGAGTTATGTAAACATTAATGTGCAGCTCAAGCTTTGTACTTGAAGTCCATTTCTATGTGATAACCCATATTTGAAGCCTGATGGTGAACTGTTGGTATCCTTATGTTTATAATTTGTCTGTAATACGGCAGATATATTATTATTCTTTGTCTGGAAGATTGACTGAAAGCATTCTGATTTGTAATCACATTACTATGAGGAGTAACATCTACATTTTCTGTTTTTCAAATTTTCTTTTGTTCAGATTCTACTATTTGTGCACATCAAAAAGAAAAGTGAAAGCAATGCATTTTAAAGTTAACCAATTATCACAAATTTCATGGCAAACATTTCAGCTTCAACAAAATATGGTTGTTCTACGTATCCCTCAATTGACCACATTGAAAAACAAAGTAATTATTTACGATTAGTGTGTGTCGGGAGGAGTGAAGGTTAACATGACTGAAATGTGAACTGAAATGGTATTTCTAAAGATATTTAAGAAATCAACTATGGCCTGTAAGTGGAATCATTAGTGTGACATAAGAACCTCTGGCAGCACAGTTTTGAAAGCTGGAAATATTGCATTACATGACAGTCTTGTATTAATAACAACGCCTTTTTTAATTATGCAAACATACCATCTAACCCTTCAGTAACTGGTGATTCTGTAATGGTAGAAGTTGTAGGAGAAGGTTCATGTGAAGGTGCTTTCGAGCGAAGCCCTCGTTCCCGTGCAAATGCAGGATTTTGATCCCTCTGTATTTCATTACTGCCAAATAAATTGGTCTGGTATTGCCTGCTGCGAGGTATGGATTGCGGTACAACTTGTACAAGAGGTGGTGGTTCATATTCCTTTGGAGTAAGACTACGTATGCATTCCTGTTCTAGTTTAGTTATGATCACAGATTGATTATTAACAAGAGCAGACAGTACTGCATACTTCTGTTCCAGTTGCCTGTATCTGGTAGCCATTCGCAGAATCTCAGCTGTGGAATTCAGAATTTTGTTTTCCAGCTGAGAGATTTCCAGCGAATTGTCCCTTTTGCGAATAATTTCATGTAGGAGCTGCATGTAAAGCTGTGTTACACGTGAGTTCATATTCCGACTTTCCTTCCGTAGCAGTTTCACCTCATTCACTATTCCTCCGTCCACTTCCACTAACAGCTGAAGGTTTTCAATTTGCCTCTTCTGTTTGGACATAATCTCCTTCAGCTCTTCCACGTCCATTTTATTTATCCCATGGTTGTCTGTATCTGGACTCTTTGAACTTACGCAGATAGGACCTGTTATCCTTTGATGTGGAACCAAGAAAGTGTAAGAACATTTGTTGCTGGTATCAGGTGAACGCCTGTATCGATTATGAGCAACAGTGTGCATTTCAATGTTGCTTTCGGCATGGAATTGTTGTCTCTTTCCTCCTGCAGATATGAGACTAATTAGCAGCAGGCACAAAGTCCAGATGAGTGGGTTCATGTTGGCTAGGAGAAAGCGGAGAGAAAGTCTCTGGTCTCCAAGAAAATTATTCTGTAAAACAAGAGTTGGTATTAGGTGCACAGTGCATGATGCCATGCAAGTAAAAGAGAGCAGTTGAATGATTTAAATTAGACATGATCAACTATTTTCCAACTTGTCGATATATCTTTGAGTGCAATCGCACAACATTTTAAAATATGTTTTTTAAATTTGCTTTAAACAGCATCCCTTGATATTATTAATGTGGTGACTTTGCCAAGTTTGGTTAATATGACTGAAAATGAGTGTTAATAAGAATTTTAAATCAATGTCAGTCTTCACACTTCTGTATCACCTAATGTTAAACGATTGAAAATTACTTTTAAAAGTGGACAGTATTGTCTGAGTGATATCAGAACCTTTCAAAATGTACATTATTTGTGACTTTGTTTACAAAAGATGTAGTTTAACCTTTGGAGTCATCTCATAAGTCTAGAAAGAAATGTTTAACTTGGATAAATGAATATAAATGATCTTTTATAATCAATTCTTGTTACTTTTCCTGGGAAAAGTGTAGTCTGACCATTTTCAGTGGCAGCCTATGTGCTATAACAAATGTTCTTTCAAACACTAGTTCAGACAGCAGTGTTCAGTATGTGTATTTGTTCTTTCCAGTAAATACAAGCTGCCCATGGCTTTTTTATAGTTTGCTAACAACAGTCCAAATTAATGTTTTTATTAGAGACCCCATATTTAACCAAGGGGCTTAAACATGCCCAGTTCAGAGACACTTACTGTGAATTGCAGACATGACTAATTCTTGTCAATGCTTCAATTTTTTTTTAAAGTTTGGAGGATTTATTTTTAAATAGCAGCATTTATTTCCCTCATTTAGTGTTATGATTCAGTACTAAAGTCATTAAGCTGTGCGATCATTTGTTATTATTTTGAAAATGTTTTCTAAATAAGATTTTACTGTAACACCATTTGTAAGAAACACAGAAGCTTAAACAGTTGGGGGAAACATGTATGACTTGTGTTTAAAACTGCATCCCTTTGGTTTTGTAAATCACTATCAGGACATTCACAGAGGATGACCAATGTGGTGAAGCTGAGCAATTCTTTCTTTCAGAGTTATGGTTGACCTTGTAGAGCACATTTTCTTATTATTGTTGGAAAAATTGTATCATTTGAGGTGGATTGCTCTTAAACCCTAATTTGTCACGTTGTATAGGTAGATGACAGCTGAGATGTTCTGATTGTCGTTATTATAAACCTGTTTAAAGTGAATGTATTAATGCTGGCATTAAATTGACATCAAAAGATAAATCTGTGAATATTATTCTATTAGAAATAAAGATAGCAAGTGGATGCCATTAGGAATACAAGTAATAATGAACAGAACCTGTTTATGTTTTTGAATAGAAGGTGGAATATGGAAGGGTGGACCTGCATCAAGTATGATTTGGAAATAATCAGACAAAGCTATTGTAGCAGATAGGACAGAAGGAGTTGGTCTGTTGGTCAGAACTGCCATGGAATTATAGTAGGCCAATGAGTTTGACAGTTGTATGAAAATCCAGGACTCTCTGTATTAATCTGCACAGAATTAGGATATTCTTAACTTGTCTTTAGTACTGTAATAGTTCACATTCCTAATTTCAGTTGATGGTATACAGTTAGATAAATTCAGTTTCACATGCAGTAATTTTCATTTGGTGAAGTATCAGCAATAGAGGATGATTAAATTTTCCCAAACATTTGCTGGCTGCTGTGAAGTATAAACATTTCCTTTTTTGTAAAATCATAATGTTTACATCTTTCTTCTTTTAAACTGTTAAGGCCAAACTTATTCCTGTAAATACCGTCAGTAACAGAAAAGTAGTAGCACTTAACTGAATGCATTGTGACAAATCAAGCCTAAGACCCAAAATTCCCCACATCTTGGACAAATAAGTTTACTTAAATCTCAAAAATGACTGGTTGGCATTATCTACTACAAACTGTCCAGTCTGTCACATTGATCTTCTAAACTTGTTTTTTGGCAAAGTGTTAGCAGCACGGTGTTGCCTTGATATGCATCATGCTCTGTTTCTTTCATTTCAGAGTTGGGCATAAGACGAAGGTATAATTAATACTATTCATGTAAAAAGGAAATGTAAAAGGAACTAAAATCAAAGTAGTTTCAAAAGTCTTGAATTTCCAAAGTGTAACCTTGCTGCAAAATAAAAACTTTTCCCACTAAGATACAATCACTGATAAGGTAAAAAATGTATTTAAAATGCAGCAATTGACTTGATTTATGAATTGGTGTTTAAAGCAGTTATTTTAAACTGAACGCATTTTCTAAATGTTTTGCTGTTGTGATGGTGAGTAATGGATTTCCTGCAGTAGTCACTTTATTTTTTGCATCTTTTCCAATGTACTCAAAATAACTATCATATAAATTAATTTGTTCTTAAGCTTTCTATTTTCAATATAGGGCCAAGTTTTGCTGAAAAACTAAAATATTGACAAAACATGCCAGTATTAAAATGTTCTTTGACCAAATAAAAGCTACTAGTTGAATTGCCAACCTGTAACATCTACTTTGTGAAAACAACTTCTAATGTTGACCTTCTGTCGAATTTTCATGATGTTGCTGCATTTGCGTATTTATTTCCCTTTAAATACACTACGCAGTGTCATGTAATTAAATTACATTAATTATCCTTTGAATCATGTGATTCATGACTCCGAGTCAGTCTCTCTGGCTCAGAGTGTAAACGATTACAGAGTCTAATTTCTTTATTGAGAGTTGTTTTAGGAGATTCAAAAAAAAGTAACATTTCTATATTTCTATTCTTTTGCTTTCTCGCTCTTTGCTTCTCATCTTTAATTGAATTTGACTGAGTTTGATCTCTCTAATACACTGTTCTCAGTCCTCCTCCTTGTTTAATCCTCAATCCTGAAATCTCAAAGGTAAGAGCAGTACACCATTTCTCTCATTCACCAAAATCCTATATCCCCAGTTGGCTTCGTTGCATTGTTCTTAACCACGCTTGTAGCAATTTAG
This sequence comes from Ginglymostoma cirratum, assembly GCA_024137785.1. Classification (NCBI taxonomy): domain Eukaryota; kingdom Metazoa; phylum Chordata; class Chondrichthyes; order Orectolobiformes; family Ginglymostomatidae; genus Ginglymostoma; species Ginglymostoma cirratum. The sequence goes on from JAHRHZ010000100.1 coordinate 6,459,088, forward strand.
AAGGGAGAGAGAAAAAATAAAAGATAAGTGCACAGAGAAATCTAATTAACATAGAACACCATGAGAGACAAGATCTGACCCATAATGTAGTTTAGATGGCTACTGATGACTTGCCATAAACAACTTCTGGATTTTAAATGATGCAGATGGCTTCAAAATACCTTTATTTATTGATCTAAAAGTATTTAAAATTGCTGTAATAGAGAATGATTACAGTTGTTTCACAAAAATAGACACTTGTCAGAAGGGAACAGTCTTGGGAATGAAAGCTTCTCATGTTATAGGTATTGCTTCTTATTTATAATTCTTGTGTGCATTCTGATCCTAACTATGTCATAGTATGGAGATAACAAGCCAAAATTGGCTGTTTCCATTCAAGGAGAGAAGCACAGTCTGAGGGGGAGGATGATCAGGCCTGTTCTTGTGTGACTTCTTGCAAAGAGCTGCAAGGAAGCATGGGTGGGAGTTGAGAACAAGTTTCCAAGACATGTTTTCAGTCTTGGTGCAAAAGAACCCTCTTGAAAGGAAAGAAAGGGCAGAGAAGCAGAATTGGATTATGAAAAAATATGTTTTGTGGGTTTCTTTTATAACATTCCATGTGTCTCTTAGCTCATTATATATTTTTAAAAGAAAATATTTTAAAATGAAATACCAGTATTTTAATAAACTTCCATAATACGTGCTCAGTATTATTTTAAGATCAGGCGATCTTCTCTATAGAAGAAGAGGATGTCTCCAAATTGAGTATGTCCCTTTACATAGAAGTAGGAAATGCCTGAAACTATTAATAGTTTGTTTATGCTAAAAGTAACTGCACTTAATTATTCATTTGTAAATCATGCAAAGTGTTCAGAGATTTGTAAATACCTTACTTCAAATAGTATATCAGATTCTTTCAAAGACAACCTCTGCGCATTCAGTAAATTAAAAACTAACACCAGATCGCAACAGTAAGCTTGGAGACTGCATACTGTGTAATGGTGGAATGAACCTCCTTAAAGAACATAACATAGAGACAGATTTTCCTTTTGTGATGGTGTTTGCCATCCCCGTTCCAATGTTCAATAATTAGCATAGAGAAAAAAAAACTCAATAACACAGTATGTATTGTTCTGATCTATTACAAATTTGTATTTAGCTATAAAAAGGAAAGTGTTTGCATTGTACTGAGTTTTTGACCACACGGGACATCCCAAAGTGCTTTAAAGCTATTGAACTTTTGAATTATATTCACTGTTGTACATTAGAAATCATGGAAGCCATTTTACATGCAGCATGACCGCACAGACTGCAATCTGATAGGGAGCCAGTTAATGTGCTTTTTTAGTGATGTTGTTTGAAGGAAAGATATTGAACTGCATGCTGTAAATGAGGGGGATCTCTGCTCACCTTCCTTGAATATGCTTTCCATGAAATGTTTTACATCCGACCAAGAGGACAGATTGGCTCCTTTAGCAGCGCAGTTCTGTTTTCCCCTTCAGAACACCCTACAGCCATTCAGTGACATTCTTGACCAGGCAGGCCACACACCATCCTGGAGTCGCATCTGCAGCCACAGAAATGCCTGTTTTCACCCCTCTCTATTAAATCTCCTGCCACTATTGTTCTCCCTTTCTTTTGCTCCTTTGTTGTGCAGCTGGGCTCCTGCTGTGCTCCCCAAAGGAACTGTAACTCTAACTGCTTTCCAACACATAGAATCTCTAAATAAAAGCCGAAAGAACTGTGGATGCTGTAAATCAGGAACAAAAACAAATTTGCTGGAAAAGCTCAACAGGTCTGGCAGCATCTGTGAAAGAAAAAAACAGAGTTAATGTTTCGGGTCTGGTGACCCTTCCTCAGAACATAGAATCTCTTCTTGATGCACTCTGGGCTTTCCTGACTAACTGCCTGCCACTGTTCTGACTGGTGGTCACCTATTCCTTCTCTGACTGCACTTCATTAAGCTGCATGTCTGCAGTTGTGCTATCCATGTTGACGAGTCAAATGATATCAGGCAAGATTGAAAGAGTGAAGAATATGTAGACCTAAAATAAAGGGAAAGTGCTGGATGATTTACATATTTTGACATTGGCACTTGTGTCCCTTTACTTGTCATCTTTGTTATAAATGTGCATCTTTTATGTTGTAGGTGTTTTTCAGGCTGTTACATGACAATAGGAGCCATTTTTAATTGGGTGAGTCATGAGCAGGGCAAACCAAACACTTGTCCTATAACTCCAACAAGAAACCTAAGTGGGTTTTCCGACATTGTTGTAACTATTTTGAACAAACCACGAACGTAAGCCACAGATAGCTAGGCAGCTTAGAGCTGCAGCGTAAGAAGATTCATCTTGAACTGAACCAGACTCACATCCTGGAGAACAGTCTGAGTCTTCAAGGATACTGAGACACCAGAAGCAGCGTTAGTGCTCTACTCCAGCCCTAAAATAGTCTAATGGTTGTCTTATAAAACAAGAATGGGTTGGATAGGCTGTGCTTGATTCCACTGGAGTTTAGCACACTGTAGTGCGATTTGATTGAAGTGTAGAAGGTCCTGAATGGTCTTGACAAAGTGGACATGGAAAGGATGTTTCCCGTTGTGAGTCAATCCAGAACTAGGATACACTGTTTTAAGATTAAGGTTAAGGTTAAGATTAGGATTCTTTTAGGACAGAGATGTGGAGAAATTATTTCCCAGAGGGCTGTGTGACCTTTGGACCTTGCCTCAGAAGGCTCATAGATGTTTACCCACACATGGAGTCCATTTAGTCCGTTGTGCTTCTGCCAGTCTACAACAATCTGACTATACTAACACCAGTTCCGGCTTTTGGCCCTGAGATCTAAATGTGATGGCAATACAAGTTAATATCTTAAATACTGCTTAAATACTATAATAGTTTTTGACGCAACCATCGTTTCAGTGAGTATGTTCCAAACTCCCTCCACTATCTGAGGGAAAGAAAACCTTTATCCTCAAAGCCTTCCACCTCTTACCTTAAATCTCTGCTCTCTTGTCTTTGACCCCTCTACTAATAAAGACAATGGTCTAGCTGTGCCTCTTTTTAACATAGAAACATAGAAGATACGAGCAAGAATAGGCCACTCAACCCCTTGAAGCAGCTCCACCATTCGTTGTGATCATGGCTCATAGCTCCATACCTTAATCCTGCCCTCTCCCTCGGATATTCTTGATCCTTTTAGCCACAAGAGCTATATCTACCTTCTTCTTGAAAACACACAGTGTTTTGCTTCAACCACTTTCTGTGGCAGTGAATTCCACAAGCTCACTCTCTGGTGAAGAAATGTATCCTCGTCTCAGTCCTAAAAGGTTTACACCCTCCCCATAGACTATGTATTAGAATTGGGACGTTATGTTGAGGTTGTACAGGACATTGGTGAGGCCTATTCTGGAGTACTGTGTCCAGTTCTGGTGAACTTGCTATAGGAAGGAAATTATTAAGCTGCAGAGGGCTCAGAAGAGATTTACCAGGATGTTGCCAGGAATGGAGGGTTTGAGTTATAAGCAGCGGCTGGATAGGCTGGAATGTTTTTCGTTGTAGCACAGGAGGTTGAGGGGTGACCTGATAGAGGCTCATAAAATAATGAGGGGTATATATGAGGGATCTTGTTAACTTGATTTGAGTTTTTTGAACAAGTGACAAAGAGGATTGATGAGGGCAGCGTGGTGGACGTGATCTGTATGGACTTTAGTAGGGCATTCGACAAGGTTCCTCATGGTAGACTAGTCAGCAAGTTTAAATCACATGGAATATAGGGAGAACTAGCCATTTGGATACAGAACTGGCTCAAAGATAGAAGACAAAGGGTGGTGGTGAAGGGTAGCTTTTCAGATGAAAGGCCGGTGACCAGTGGTGTGGCACAAGGATCAGTGCTGGGCCCACTGCTTTTCAACATTTATATAAATGATTTGGATGTGAACATAGGAGGGATGGTTAATAAGTTTGCAGATGACACCAAAATTGGAGGTATAGTGGACACTGATGAAGATTACCTCAGAGTACAACGGCATCTTGATCAGATGGGCCAATGGGCTGAGGAGTGGCAGATGAAGTTTAATTTAGACAAATGTGAGGTGCTGCATTTTGGAAAGGCAACTTAGAGCAAGACTTATACACTTAATGGTAAGGTGCTGGGGAGTGTTGCTGAGCAAAGAGACCTTGGAGTGCTGGTTCATTGTTTCTTGAAAGTGAAGTCGCAGTAGATAGGATAGTGAAGAAGGCTTTTTGGTATGCTTGCCTTTATTGGTCAGTGTTTTGAGTATAGGACTTGGGAGGTCATGTTGCGGCCATACAGTACATTGGATCATCCACGTTTGGAGTACTGTGTGCAATTCTGGTTGCCCTGCTATAGGGAGGATGTTGTGAAACTTGAAAGGGTTCAGAAAAGGTTTTCAAGGATGTTGCCAGGATTGGAGTGTTTGAGCTGTAGGGAGAGTCTCAGTAGGCTGAGGCTATTTCCCTGGAGTTTTGGAGGCTGAGGGCTGACCTTATGGAGTTTTATAAAATCATGAGGGGCATGGATAAGCTAAATAGACAAGCCTTTTCCCCAGGGTAGGGGAGTCCAAAACTCGAGGGCATAGGTTTAAGGTGAGAGGGGAAAGATTTAAAACTGATCAAAGGGGCAACATTTTCATGCAGAGGGTGGTGTGTGTATGGAACGAGCTGCCAGAAGAATTGGGAGAAGCTGGTATAATTGCAACATTTAAAAGGCATCTGGGTGGGTATATGAATAGGATGGGTTTCAAGGGATTTGGGCGAAATTCTGGCAAATGGGACTAGATTTATCTAGGATATCTGGTCGGCATGGACTGGTTAGATTGAAGGCTCTGTTTCTGTGTTGTACATCTCTGTCTCTCTATAGATAAGGTGAATGGCCGGTGTCTTTTCCCTGGGGTGGGGGATTTCAACTCTACGGGGCATATTTTTAAGGTGAGAGGAGAAAGATTTTAAAAAAGACAAGGGGCCATTTTTTTTACACAGAGTGCTTCGTGTGTGGAATGAACTTGCAGAGGAAATGGTGGGTATTGGCACAGTTACAATGTTTAAAGGACATTTAGGTAAGTACATGAATAAGAAATGTTTGGAGGTGTATGGGCCAAGTGCAGGCAGGTAGGACTAGTTTAGTTTGGGATTATAGTCAGCATGGGCTGGTTAGACTGAAGGGTCTGCTTCCATGCTGTATCATTCTATGCCTCAAGAAATTTGACTTGAAAGATGCTACCAAATCTCTGCTACTCGCTTATTAACTACAAAATGATACCAACAGATCAGCATAATTGCATTGTCAAGCGAGCTGGAAGCGTTATTCACATGTCATCTTAGGTCAAAAATTGTAGGCAAATTTTTATACAATCAATTTCCGAAAGAATTATTTTAAAATGATTCACTTTTCCAGCCCATGCCTTTGCTTGGCCGAAGGGATGGGCTGGAAAAGTGAATAGTTTTGCCTGGCCAATGTTAACACCTGGGGTGACACCCAAATTATGATCCCACTTATTTTAATCCCTGCCCATGTCAAATTTCATTCACTATATATTATGTATTTAAAAATATTCAAGATTTGTTCAAGTTCTACAGTTTTAAATTTTATGTTGAGCCTGAACTGCTTAAGGCAATGAAAAGGATGCTTGTAGGAAAACAGGATCAGAATGGATACAATGGTACTGCTTTAGTAACTCGCTGTTACATAGTTCGGTTGTGACCTGAACTGTACTTTTAGTGCTATAAATGTTGCTATTCTGTCGAGTGTGAATACACCTTCAATTTCTGAGTTGATGCCCATTTTCTTCTCCAATTTTGACAAGTGTTCAATTATAACAATTCTGTTTTTGTGTGGGTTATTGCAGAGACAAGCGCAGGGTATGAAGCAGCATAACTTTTCTTACTTGAGTGTCTCCAGTAGATATTGCAAGAAGCAAATTAATCATGATGCATGAGTAGCTGTGCAATAAAGATTATTTTTAATTTTCTAATTTTAGAGTTCAGTTAAAACATATAATTATTCATCTGTCATTTATTTCTGTTATTATTTACTTCTACTGTGAAATGATAATGTGAAACAATTAAGCGTGAAATTGTGTTCTGAGGCACCAACATTTTAGGATGCCAAAAATGTTCATTTCTGAAGTAATAAATTATGTGGCCAGATTTTGCCACAGTTCAACAGTAGCTAAGAAGCTAGTTAACTGTTTTTAGCATTGCAAGTCTGTGCTCAGTACATTTAATATTTTAATTTCAAATACAAATATATTTTAATAATGGTCTGAATCTTCTGATAAGGATCAGAATTCTTATTTATGACCAATACAAAGGAATATGCACTTGCCTTCCTCCAATTTTTCTTTGTGAGCTTCTGATGGCAGATCCTTCGTAACTGATTGATTAAATTGGGCAGAGCTCGAAGGGAGCAGAACTTGGAATGCAAGCAGAAGCCACCCCCTCCTCTTCTTAGAAATGTTACAGTGCAAAAGGAGGTCATTCAGCCCATCATGTCTGCAAAGGCTGTGTACAACAGTAAGTGAAGACTTGAAATTTTCCAAAGCTGTTTTGAAAAGAATGAAGGAGCAGATGAGTGTGTAATGTAAATGTATAAGGTTGGTGGGTGAGTTAAGCAGTAAGGTGGATGGATAAGGAAGTTGATGGGTTAGATGGGGAGGTGGGAGGCGTCAGGGGATAAAGTTTCATTGAGACGGGTAGAGTAGCAGATGGATGAAGTGGTTTGGTATGTGAGAGAGGTGGGGTGGGTGAGGTGGATCGGGGCAGTCAGGTCAAGAGTGAGTCAGGGTTTAGTCGAGAAGTCAGATGGTAGATTGAGTCGAGGGGTTGGCAAGTGAGAAACCAGTCAGGTTGAGTAAGGGAGGGGTGGGGGCGATCAAGTAACAAGGTCAGTGCGAGTATTGCAGGGGTGGTGTGTTCAGATGTGTAATTACCCAGGAGTTAGACTCTGATTTTTCTGTCTTAACATTTTCTGACTAGCCATCCAAGTAATTATGTTAGAACAGTCCAAAGTCTCTGCCTGTAACTTAGAGTATATTTTAGAGGATCCTAGAAAGCAGAATTGATTTTCAAATCTGGGAGTTCAAACTTCCAAGGGAATTCCTAGAGTTTTTTTTGCATTGAGGCTAGAAGGGTTCAATGGTGCATTTTGGGGATGATACCTCAGCCCCTGACCGTCTGGAAAGCAGAAGATTTGGATTAGTCTGCCTATATATTCTGTGTTTGTGCACTTCCCTCCACCTGACAAAGGAGCAGCACTCCAAAAGCTTGTGATTTCAAATAAATCTATTGGACGATAAGCTGGAGTTGTGTAACTTCTGACCTTGACCACCCCAGTCGAACACCGGCATGTCCACATCATTAAATGACATAATTATCGTATAACAAGAAAGAATAAGAAATTTTTTTTTTTGGCTTCTGCTAAAGTTAATTATGCAAGGGGAGAAGCTAAGGATTTGCTGGCAGCTGGCAGTTTCCTGATCAACAGCAGTTAACCTTTAACTGCTGTCACAGAATTGACCTTAAAAGGGTCAGAACTAATTAAGTACAGGTGCAGTTTTACTACGAAACTGCCATGCTGAAGCCTGTATATTGTCTAACAGTGGTATGGGAGATCAGCCAGTATTGCAAAGATTTCTTTTACGTTTAATACGTTTCCGTTAAATAACTTTATGTTCACTTATCACTTGGGCAATATCATGCCAATAGGATGCGATACTGTGTTGCTTTGAGAATGTAAACCACAGGCTCTTTTTAAAAAAAACTATGTCACTGTGACAGAATAATTTTCGTATGCCTGAGATTTGAACATGCTATGTTGCAGACAGTAGTCCTTGATCAATTGTGAACTGTTAGTCTCCAATATTTATTAACCAGATAAATTTTTATTAATATCATTTAAATTTTCCCATTCCTTTGGCTGCCTTTATCACTAGAACAAGTAGTGAAATTTTAATTTGTAAATCTAAATATTTATGGGTTTGCACCAGCAAAGTGAACATGAAAAGTCACAGAGATCTACAGCATAGAAAAAGGCCTTTCAGCCCATCACATCTACTTCATTCAGGAACAACCGCATAACTATTCTAATCCCATTTTCCAGCACTTGGCCTATAGTCTTGTATGGCTTGGTATCACAAGTGCACATATAAATACTTCTAAAATGTTATAAAAGTTTCTCCCTCTACCACCCTTGCAGGCAGTGAGTTCCAGATTCCCACCACTCTCTAGCTGAAAAAGTTTTTCTTCACATCTCTTCTAAACCTTGTCCCCCATACCTTAAATCCATTCCCCTGGACATTGATCCCTCCATCAATGGGAAAAGTTCCTTCCTGTCTGCCCTGTCTATACCCCTCATAATTTCATACACCTCAAACATGCCTGCTCTCGCTCTCGCCTTCTCTCGCTCTCGCTCTCGCCTTCTCTCGATCTCGCCTTCTCTCGATCTCCTTTCCTCTAAGGAAGACAGCCCCAGTCTATTTGATCTATCTTCCTAATTGAAACACTGCAGCCCAGGTAACATCCTGGCACATCACCACTGCACCCTCACTACGCCCCTCCAATAATGTGGATTCTGGAACAGCTGTGGCGTACCCAATGTTAAATTCAGTTCCAGCATAACTTTCCCTGCTGTTAAATTTTATGCCTCAACTCATAAAGGCAAATATACCATATGCCTTCTTAACCCTTTTAACCACCTGTCCTGATACCTTAAGAGACTGGTGTACATGCACAGCAAGGTTCTTTTGATCCTCAGTGCTTCCCAGGTCTTTCTGTTCATCATGTAATCCCTTGCCAGATTGTCACAATACTCAATGGGTGTATTAATGTCCTTGAGATGAAAGAATTTCCAACCCCTGCTTTAGTTTGATCTTGTCAGAAGTCACACAACATCAGCTTATTGTGCAACAGGTTTATTTGAAATCACTTCAAATAGACCTTTTGAACTTTAACCTGATGTCATATGACTTTGTCCGTCCCGGTCCAACACTGGCACCTCAATATCTTAGTTGATCTACACAGATTTCCATTCTCATAGTATGTAATTGATCTTTGATGTTATTTGCAATTGAGGAGTTCTAAATCTGTTCCACATATCCCCAGAACTTAATAACAAAGTGTCCATACATTTCATTCTTTGTGAAGCGACAGTATATCATAAAAGCACCAAAATACAGTAACTAAGTTGAGAGAAACTTCGCAAGACTTGATCATCTTTCATAAAAGAAGATATATATGCCTACTGCTGTTTTTCAGTACGTGTCTATTTTATTTGAATTTGAGTACTGGTGGTGCCACAGCCTAAGCTGCTTCCACTCACCATAAATGCATCACATCATACACGTGAAATTGGTTGCTTTGGTTATTCAGTTGCTATGGGAGAGGGACACTGGCCCATACTACATTTCATGGTTTTTTTTTTTGTCATACGTTCTATCTAGGATTTGGTTCCTTGGCAGCTGAGATCTGTACTCTATGAACTAGAGAATGTATTTTGAAGAAGCAGCAGTTCTGTCAGTATGATGTCACCACACCGATTAGTAAAACATTTAATGCCTATTAAACCAGGAAGTTGTGCCATTTTGATCTAGCCACGTGGTTGTTCAGCAGGCAGAAAATTGATATTGCGAAATAATTCAATTTCTGTGATAAGTTGTCCATAGCCTATGAGTATATCAACCCCTTCTTACCAGTCCCCTCTTGTTCATTATCTACAGGCTGCTCCTTGGAAACAGCTTTCGAAAACAATTGGGTCAGACTCTATGTATACAGGAGAGCACCCAATTCTACTTCACCTTCCATCACAAATGAAAATGGAAAGTGATGGAGAAACTCAGCAAGTTTGGCAGCATCTGTGCAGGAAAAATGTTTTGAATCGAGAATGACTCTTCTTCAGAACCCTTCCATCATGTTGTCAGACTGTTTGTCTGACATTCAGTCCTGGATGAATATCAGTGTCCTACAGGCAAATAATGGAAAGATAAAAGCAAATGTCTTTAGCCCCACCACAAATTGTTACTTGGCTACAATCCCATTCCCCTTGTCATCTACTGACTAAGATTGAGCAAAGGCTACTCATAATCTCAACTCCTGGTTGATTGTGTATTAAGTTCACATCTCCAAATAAACTCCGGCTACATCTATGCCTATTTCATTGCCTCCATCAGTTTTTCTTAAGTTTATCTCATGCTAAAACAGTATTCATCTCTCAACTTGACTACTCCACTGCTGTTAAGTCTGCCCTCCATTCTCTATCATGAAGAAACTTCAGCATACCCATAACTCTCTTGTATATATCCTATCCCTTTGTCAAGGACCATTTACCCATTGCTATTTCTCCAGCTGCTTCAATTTTATTTGAAATCAGTTGGTGGTGCCTCAGCCAAAGTGTCATACCTCTCACATCTTACATGTGAAATTGAATTTTTTGGTTATTCACCTGTTATAGGAGAGGGAGACTGGCCTATGCTATATTTCATGTATTTTTAATCATTCCTTCAGGATATAGGATTTGCTGGATAGGGAATTCAAGCAGCTGAATTTGGTCGCATTCAGACCACCACCCCGGGGCACTTTGCACTGGTGTCCTCAGGCTGTGATGATTGATCTTCCACAACCACAACTAGGTATGACTGCCCCCCTGATTCACATTGATTGCAGTTTTGCAAGGACTCCTTGATGCCATATTTGGTAATATACTGCCTTAAGTTTAAGTCTTTTGTCCATGTTTGGACCAAGTCTATCATGAGAAAACTCTTGTGTCACTCCAAATTTTGCTTCGAGTGATCATCCACTTCCTTCACCTCACCATTGGCACCTGTACCTTCAGCCATTTGAGCTGTGACACTCTAGAATTACCTTCTTGAACCACGTTGCTTACTTTCTTCTTAAAGCAGCCTTGTTAAACCACATTTCTTTGACTGAACTTTGTCACCTTTCTTCATATCTTCTTTGGGTTGGTGTTAATTTTTGTTTGAATGTACCTGTGAAATGTCATTAGACCAGTAATCGAAACATTTATTTTCCATCGAGGGATACTTCTTGCTTTCAGGAGCTGCTCATTCAATATCTTTTTTCATTCTCACTGACTCATTTATTAAATGGTGCATTTTCGTAGTAACAATACTGTTGCTTTTAAGTTTACATCACATATGGTCAGAACCAGCTTTGGAAGAGTTCAACAATATCTTCAGGAATTATCAACCTCGCATTAACTTTAAAGCAACAACACAAAATGAAAGTATGAATTTCCTAGATGCCATGGTATTTAAATTGACACAATACAACAGTTATAAATTAATAATCCTTTTTTTCCCAAAATAACTGATCAGTAGTTCTACAAACAAGCTATCACCCTAAGCATACCCTTAATGGTAGGGTCACAACTAATGCATTTCTATTGCATATGCAGAAAGAAGATAAAAGATTTTAATCAGGCTCATTTATAATGTCAAGGATCTCGATCTCAGATTTGAGCTTAACATTTCAAACAATGCTCATTATAATAACAACTACTCGTAGCTACTGAATTTAAGCAACTTAAGTTAGAGATTCCACATTCATTTTCAAGGAATTTAATAACTTGGTGATTTCTTTCTGTCTCCCAGGTTGCCAGACTTCCTTTGTTAACAATTTTAAAACTGCTTTCTGTCCTTTTGCAGCCTCCCTCTCAGTCCTCCTAGCCTTTTTATTGCCCCCTTACGGCCTTATCTCCTACTGCAGTCTTCTTATCACCCCCGTTCTGCCCCCTTAGCCCCTTTCAGCCTTCCTGTCTCCACTCATCACATCCTCCCTCTTCCCAACCCCCTACAACTTAACTATTCTCATCTCTTGCAGCCTCCTCTTCCCTTCTACTTTGTCTTTCCTCCCCTAACAACCTCCTTCCCCACTCCTTGCAGCCTCCCTCTCCTTCTTAATATGTCGAAGCCACTGAGTATGCTCCACCTCATCTTCCCACTCCCCTCTCCCTTTGCTACCTCCACGTCAAAACTTCTTGTCCCACTATCCTCCTTCCTCCGTCCTTCTTCTCCTGCCCCTTTGCAGCCTACTCTTCCACCCCTCTGCAGCCTCCTCCCATCCCACTCACCTGGCATCCTCCTCCCCCCTTACTCACTTGCAGACCTTTTCACCTCCTTGCAGCCTCCCTCCCTTCCGCTCATAGCTTCCCTTTTCTTTTTCTTGCAGCCTTCCTTTATCACCCCCTTGCAGCCTCCCACTCCCCCATTCTTGTATGTTTCTTTTATCCCCCTTACAGCTTCTCTCTCCCACCAACCTCTCCTTGCAACCTCCTTCCTCCACCGCCATCCCGTCCTCCACGGGTACTAGAGCTGGATCTCTCTGCCCATTTGATCCTGACAAAAGGTACTGTGGCAACCGTTTCTTTACCACTGTTTACTTTCTCAACTGTTGTTTTTCAGCCAATCATTATCTGTTTTTATTCTGTGTTTCCATCTAATAAGCTCATTAGTGAACCTTTCAGCAGCATGCACAAAAGAGAAACAGTCTCTTACTGGAGAAGCAGCTCTTCACTAAACTTGTCAGTTCTCTTTTTGAAGGTGTTAAGTGTATTAGTTGGTCTCTCCCATGATTTAACCTTCACAGGTGTCTTGCTAGCTTTCGGGGATGAATTAACCCACTGTCTTGTGCATTTTGTGTGACACATGGGTTGCCGTATCACATTAAAATTATAAATGCATGTGTTAATTCGTCTATAATTTCCATAATGTGATAAAAGACTTGGAGAACTCAGCAAATGCTCATATAACACTGACTTTGAAGCTTATTGTTGGTTACAAAAGACTAAATAAGGTCAGTCTATTTTGGTTACAGAAGGATTAGAAATCCAAAGGCTCAAAAGTAAAGTATTTGGCATAAGAAGCCGATGTAACATGAGGCAACATTTGGGATGGGATGGTTGTAAATTCTAGTCCATAATTGATATTCATTGCAGCATAGCTCTTGGTTCATGCATTAAAGTTTAGCTGTAGATTAATAGGGACATCTGATTGAGAAACCGATACTCAGATCTGAAATATATGCAATTCGAACAAGCTTGGAGATGGTTACAGTTAAAAGCTTACCTGTTTATCACGACAAAATCAGAGGGGACTTGTTACTTAGACATAAATGACCCGCCTCTGGGCATGTAATGGATCCAGAAGATCTACACTTGCTTTTGTAAAAGCTTTAAGTTATGTCAGTGGTTTACAGATCAAAATAAGAAAAATCCAGGTTTTGAACAAGACAGTGCCTTAACAGAGCCAGTTATTTGGGGAGACTGAAGTTCTAACACTCCCATTAGAAACATGAGTTGTTCATATAATTTACAGAAGCAAGGAGTTGTGTTGAAGGTAAACTATTTTATTTCCTCTTGTTGTCATGGAGGTAGAATGTTGGAGTATAAGCTTCCTTTGTTTAGCTTATCTGTGTGGATTTGCTGACAGATGCAAGCATCTCAGTTTGGGAACGGACAGAACCATTACATCTTTGGTCTTACCTGGGCTGCAACTAATTGAGTGAGCCAAAGGAATTTAACATTAGTCAGACCTGCACTTGAGCAGGCAAAATATCAACTTTACCATCCACCTCAAAGAATGTAAATGAGCAACTGCAAGATTTGTCAAGTTCGAAGCTTGAAGAAGAAATCCATAGTGATCCTCACAGACCCTTGTGCCAGAAAGTAACTGGTCAGCTAACAAAACCTAAAATCACCTGAGAGATCAACAGCTCTACAGAGGTTGTGGGAGTTTAGCGAGTTATTAGCAATTGGGGATGTTCCTGGTGCTTAAATCCATAAACAAGGTGACAGTGGAACCCATCCTTGAACTGAAGAATCCACAGTCTTGAAAATATTTAAATGAAATTAGAGGATTGCCTAATTAAAGGATTCCCAATAAAGTTGTACCTTGAGTAATAATGAATGGTAAAGAGAATGAAAGTAAATTTTGGAGATCTGCAGCATAACTTTTAGGGTTAGTCCTATGAAATGTGAAGGAAACTTCATGATTTTGTAAGATAAGGAGCTATTGTAGGAAAGCAACAAATAAAACTGCATTCATAATATTCATAACGTCATACAGTATGGAAACAGACCCTTCATACCAACAAGTTCATGCCAAACCTAATCCCGAACTAAATTAATCCCACCTGCCTACTCCTGGCCCATATCCAGTTATGAAGTATAAATTAATAGTGATTAATTTGAATAGTTGGTATATTATGAACTTTGCTTTTCTTTACAAACATGAAATCTTATGATTTGGTTGTCAGTGAATTGCTGGTATTCAGATTTTTTTACTTAAACCTGAACAGTCCCATGCAGGATCACAATAGTCTGGAATGTGCTGCCTGAAAGGGTGATAGAAGCAGATTCATTAGTAACTTTCAGCACTTGAAGGGAAATGTTTACAGGGGGAAGAAAGGGAAGTAGGACAAATTGATTGCTCTTTCAAAAAACTAGCACAGACACAGTGGGCTGAAAGATCTCTTCTGCTTTGCCATTCAATGATTCTAGTAACAGTACCATTTGCAAATGAATACAGAAATACGAAGATAGAGCTCATCAATGTATGGTTAATAGAGATTGTGCAGGAAGAAAGACTTTAGATATGTTGGCCATTAGAACTGCTTTTGGGTGAACGTGTGCAAGTCAGATGGGATGCACTTCATTAGAGCCAAAACCAATATTTTCCCAAAGGATTTTGCTGGTGCTTTTGGAGAAGGGTTAAACTAACTTAACAGGCAAATTGAAACTTGAGTGCAGATTCAGAAGGGGGGAGAAAAATGGAAAGTAAAGTAGAAAATTTGTTAGCATGCTTAGAAGGCAGTGGAAATAAAGCCAGATGATAGACTGAGAGAGTTTCCCAGTCTTGAATGTTACGTATTTCAATGGAAGAAGTCTAGGGAAAATGTTATTGAATTGGAAGCCAAAATTGCCACTGGGGAATATGATGTGGCTATTACTGAAACATGACTTAATGAAAGCCAGGAATGACAGCTCAATATTTCCTGTTTACTCGATCTTTCAATGAGATAGAGGAATACAAAGGAAGGGGGTCACCGTATTGATAGCTGTGTGGAGGAATGACATGAAAGAAGAATCATCAGATGCTCAGGTGGATTAAACTGAAGAACCAAAAATGACTGCCACTATTGGGAACACACTTTAGACCTTCAAGAGAAGGAAAGAGAGTTGATGTGCAAGCAAATCTTTGATAAGTGCAAAATCCACAGAGCAGTAATAAATGAGGGATTTCAACAACTCTAATGTTAACTGGGATCAAATAGTGTGAAAGATTCAATGAGAGCACATTTCTCAAAATGCTTTAGAGAAAATGTTTTTATCCAGTATATGGCAAGTCTAGCAAAAAGGGATGTTCTGGACTTAGTGTTAATGACAGGTGAAAGGGATATCAGTTGAGCATTTTGTGGAAGTGGTCATAATTCTGTTAAAATTTGGTGAGTTATGGAAAAGAGAAAAGATCAACTGGAAGTCAAGGTTCTCAGTTGGAGAAATATAAAATTACATAAGATTTTTGGAGGTCTGGGTGGCCTGTATAGGAAGGCATTAATTCGCTTGGTTGAGAGATCCATAACCAGGCAGCACACATTTAGTTAATCAGGTAAGAGATTTAAAGTATACTTAAGGAGAAAGCTTTTCAGATTATTCTTTATAGCCCATGCAGACATGGCTCCTTCCATTCTGTAAATTCCTAGAATTCTTTCCATGTAATTCTTAGAAATAAAACCATGGCTAGTATAACCTAATGACTTTAATTACTTGCTTTGTTTTGTCTTTTTAAAGTAATAAATTCAACTTTGGAATAGATTTTGCTATTTACGTTATTCGAAGTTGAGCATGCAATGTGTTTTCACAGCATCCACTGCTGGTATAACTACTCGTTGCTTGCAAAAGGTGACTGTTAGTCCCGTGATGTTAATACAGATGAACTACTCATATTATGTGACTTAATTTTTTTCAAGGAAATGGTTCAAACTTCAATCCAGTTTACTTGCAACTTGGGCTACAACTAAACATTCTTCCTATTCCCGACTGACCTCTTAGCATACAATTTTTATACTTCTTCCTTTACCTGCTTTCAAAAAAGGACAGTGGAAGATTAGAACCACCTTCCAAGAGTGTACTTCCTACAAACAAATCTGGCAAGGACATTACTCATTGTATTGAGAACTAATGCCGGCAGGACAAGACATTATCTGATAAATATATGACTCCATTTGGCTGGTATTGAGATGCAAACTATTTTCAAAATACTCAGTTACATGAGTACCTAAATTGAATGTGTATAGTTGTCAACTTATTATTCGTATATGCTGAAATTGATATTACTCAAAGGATATGTTACAAAGACTACAAGATTGTTTTGGACTGTTTACATGAGACTGCCTATGTTCTGTAATTTGACATGAACTGAAAATGGTACTATCTGCAGGAGTAGACACTATATTCCCATAAATACAATTTAAACAAAAAGAGTCAATTGTACTAGTGCTTTGACCTTTAATGTTGCTGAAATGAAATTTCCTTTAGCATTCTACAATGATATGCGAAACTGGCTGCAAGTTGTGCTGTAATTTGGTTTAACCTTCAAAACCTTGGCTTCAAACCGTTGGGCAGACCTTAATGTGGGCTCAGGAAACACATTTTACTTTTCAAGCAGGAGGAAGGTTTATTATTCTGTTAACTAAATCTGTTCTGTCTGGCAATTTTTATCTGTCCAAGAAATATGATATGTAAAATTTTCAACAGTATACAATGTGGAGTTCCTTTTTATTGACACAAGTATGTTGGACATAAGAATGAAAGATGCCTGTAAGGCTTAACTAATACATGAATTGATTAAGTAATATTAGACAAAAATGTAATATTGGATATAAGAGTGTTGACTTGCTTGGACAATTTTTAAAAAGCAAATATCTTTTAAAAACTACTACTATTGAATACTACCAATGATTTTTGTAGATTATTTAGCAGTGGAAAGCAATAGGTTCCTGTCTAATTTAAACCAACTAAGTCAAAAAACACATTTCAGAAAGTAAAACTGAAGTTGTAATCTATATAATCCCTTCATTGTTTTATTTCCTAAATATTCATAACCCAGACTAATTACGATTGCCAGCTGAGTGGTAGGATTGTTGTTTCGTGTTACATTTCACTTAACATGCATTGAAAGAAAACGTGAACTGAAGGAAAAAAATAAGACACATTTTAGTTCACAAAGAAAGCTCACTTAATTTTCATGTATTATACAAACCTGATTCCTTTCCTGTGTGCGTGTTGCAGTAAAGCTCCAAAGTCAGATGAAAAGTTTCCAAATGTTTGCCGTTCTGGTTGTGGTAATATCAAATGGTTTTCTGAAGTAATAAATGGACTCATGAATGTCCCACAATATTAAAGATCCGTAAACATTGTTTCCTGATAAAATTTGTCTACATATGGTGATCTGCAGTAATAAATTTGAAGGAAAAATAGCAGAATTGTTCTGTGCTGTACTCAAATCCGGGTTCTGTTTTCACTTAACAGAGAGATCATGCAACTCTTAGCTGTTGCTGATACCACTGTCTGTGCTGCTTTTATTGCTTCAAGGCCAGGTTCTGTTGGATTGGGTGTCTAGCTGGTATACACAGAATCTCAACATAAGGCAGACTAACAGGCTCCTTAAAAACACAAGCATGAAGTTTGTAGGATCAGCCCACCTATGATGTCATGGCAGTTAGAACTAATCGAGCAAGAGGTTTCCTTATTCCTCCTAGGATATACTCCTAGATTCCTGGTACAGCCAGACAGAATACGAATTAAATTCTTTACTGTTTCGACATCTGCAATGGATGTGAACCAAAAGGGACACGTCATTGTTTAAAACATATATTTTCTCCCACAAGATAACCATTCACTTCATCCTGTTAAAAGTAAATCTAAATGCAGGAAAGTCAAAACACACTGTTCACTTTACTTCAAAGGATGGCTTTCAGAGGACATTTATGCCCTATAATTCTGGTTTAGCATATGAATCACGCACATAAGCTGATCACAGCATCTGAAGAAGCTGCATGGCTAAGGATCATGTGTGATCATCTGTGATTTACCTTAACTTTGTTACTTTCTGGAAATATGTTATGGACTTTGTTGATAAAGTTGCAAATATTTGTGCTGCATTCCTTTTAAGCATCATTAGTTATTGACCGTTAACAAATGTTGGGATTATTGATCTCTGCAGTACTTCAAGAATCTGTTTTGTGTATAGAAAAGCATTTAATCCCCTCAGTGTGACATTTACCCCTGACACCTAAATGTTTTCTCTTGTAACCTTCATTGTACATGCACACCCACAAATATTTTAAGGCTGAATTCCTCTCTTCTGATAGGATTCCTTGAGGGCAGGACCTAGATCTGCCTCTCCAAATCTGGTCCAAACAATATCCCTCAATCAAAAATTAGATACAATGAGGAGCAGGCTTCTGCCAAAGTTCTTGAAGCCAAGAGGGATTCCGTTTCTGTCAACACAAGAATGCTAATATTGTGGCAACACTGCTACTGCACCAGAAGAGACAGGACCTCTATTTTATGGGGCAGATGGACCCTGATACTTGAATCAGACCACTCGCTGAAGGCCTTTGTCGAGACTGGGACCTTCGCCTAGCTGAGCACTGCTAATGAATTGGAGGGAACAGTGACCTGCATTAAGATTTATCTTTGTTTAGGATTCCTGATGCTGTTCCCTAGTTTGTACATCTAGTTGGTGGCCATAGGAAGCAGTGGAAAGTAGGGCAGTGTTGAAACCTGCTGGGAATAGTACCAAAGTCTTGCCCCCCTCTGGCCACAATTTGCATTGTGTGGTGGTAGGTGAGGAAGAAACAGCCCAAGAGGTGAACCGCTGCTGATCTTCCCTCCAGGATTATTCTTCATTTCCCCTTTTATTCTGTCCAGTTTTGATCAAGATTATGAAAGAGAATGTAGCTCTTAATATTGCATGACATGCAAAAAAAAACGTTGTAGATATCCAGTACAACAGTGCAGCAAATCTACTGTAATTACTCTGATACAAGTTTGCCTCCAATTTCTAGTGGAATAAGTAATTTTTAGTATGAAAGTTTACCTGTAAGACGCACTTGCTATAAACTACAAATTCAGTTATGTTATTGTAGCCAGTGTTTTCTTTTAAACTGCAGGCTATCAATGCCATTCTTGATCTGTTCCAGTCTTTTGATTGCACAAATATGATGTGACATGCCTATCTAGCATCCATTTAAAGGATAATGAATTAAATATTTTCAGCATTTGGTTTTGAAAGCAATTAATTTTTTTGACCTTGCAGTACATTTTACCTGCATCTATTCCTGAACAATAACATGATCTCTCAAGCATTTCTTAAAATTAAGTTTTCAAATTTTACAGCAATTTTTTCAGTTTCACATCTGTATCAAACAGTTGGTTCCTTGCCAAAATGGACACAGGAAATGTAGACACTTCACTAGGCTCTAACCAAACTTCCTCTCATCATATTCTGGGTTCCTTTTGCAAACTGACATGTGAGAAACTGCCTGTGTATTCAGTCACCAAGATAAAATTTCAAACCGATGTCAAGTACAACCAACATATGGAATGCATTTTTTAAATGTAGTTGTGCTATTAGCAACTTGTTATACGGCTCAGCAATGGCACTGTAACAGTGTTACCCTCAGACAAATGATGTAAGCAGCTTCTAGCAACCAAAAGACTGTGCTATAGAATGAGAGGTAGTAGGAACTGCAGATGCTGGAGAATCTGAGATAACAAGGTGTAGAGCTGTATGAACACAGCAGGCCAAGCAGCATCAGAGGAGCAGGAAGGCTGACGTTTCGGGCCTAGACCCTTCTTCAGA
>JAHRHZ010000100.1:6498963-6549901 GCA_024137785.1 Ginglymostoma cirratum
CACACACACACACGCACACACACACGCACACGCACACACGCACGCAGACACATACACTCACACTTACCTGTAAATCCGTGGGGTGAATTTGGACTTGCAGATGGCACTCTATTTTGTTCAAATAGCACATGATTTATAAACAGTCAGTCAATGTGGCATTTTATAAATTCTTGCTTTAGAAATCGAGCCAGTCTGACTGCAAACCAAAACACAAACAGATTCTAAACAAGGCCTCACATCTAACATGCAATGTCTGACCTAAAATGTTACCTCTTCTTCACACTGATAAAACTTTTAGTTCTCTCAGGTTAGTGACTTGAAACACATTTAGGTATTTAGATATACATACTAATCAATTAAAACCTTCTGATTAAAGATTTAACAGCATCTTAGGTTTGCTTAATACATCCTCATCAGTGGTGTGACCTTTTGATCTTTTACTTTTAAAATCTGTGTCTGATACCACCTCTCTCACTAACACCTGCAGAGGGAGCAGGGCCCCGAAAGCCTGTGTTTTCAAATAAACCTGTTGGGCTATAACTTGGTGTGTTGTGATTTTTGAACTTGTCCACGCCAATCCAACACTGGCACCTCCACATCATGACTTTTGAATTTCAATCACCAACCTATTTAGTTGTGAAAATAAGTTGAGTAAATGAGGTCATTTGTGGGCTGGTACGCAAGAATGAGATTACTACAAAATCTCGATTGTCAAAATGCAGTTTGTCAAAGCCGCCAGACTGGATTATTAGTGGCCATCCTTCTTAGGAATGAACTTGATACACGTACATGACTGTCAACAGTTCATCACTTCCGAAATAACCAGAAAGGCTTTGTAACTTGTCTAAAATTTGTTTCCAGAGGGTGACTGACTGTTCCCTAACATCATGGACAATTAATTAATCTCCTTTGCCATCTCCTTTTGTTTTAAAAAGCTTGATTCATTGGGTCAATAAAGAAGTTTAAAATCAACAGGGTGGGAGTCAGTTAGCTCAGTTGGTTGGTTTGTGTGTTTTCGATGCAGTGTGATGCCAATAACATGGGTTAAATTCCTGTAAGGGCTGAGGTTACCATGAAGGAATCTTCTCAATCTCCCTCCACAGCTGAGGCATGACGATCATCAGATTAAAGCACCACCAGTCATCTCTCTCTCTCTCTAAGGAGAGAGTAGCCCTATGTCCTAAATGGACAATGACGAGTTTGCCTGTACTTTAGGGAGATACGGTGGCCCGATTGTTAGCACTGCTGCCTCGCAGTGCCAGGGATCTGGGTTCAATCCTAGCCTTAGATGACTGTCTGTGTGGAGTCTGCATGTCCTCCCAGTGTCTGCATGTGTTTCCACTGGGTGCTCCACTTCCTTCCCATCATCCAAAAATGCGCAGATTAGGTAGATTGGCCATGCTGAATTTCCCTATAAGGTCCACGAATGTGTCGGTTAGATGGATTAGGCATGGTAAATGCAGGGTTACAGGGAAAGGGTAGGTCTGGGTAGGATGGTTTTTGGCGGGTCAGTGCAGACTCAATGAGCCAGATGGGCTTGGTCTGCACTGTAGGGATTCTATGATTATGTTTCAAAATAGAAGGTAAAGAATTCTTCCACTTCTTAGAGTTCAGTTTCTTGATAGTGACATTCATAAGTCTGTTTTGAAATGTAACATTTTAACTGACGCATAAATCAATTCTCTGATCTTTCAATATTTTACTTTTTAAGGCTTTCACAATTTTTAGCCCAATACACTTTTCTTTTACCTTTGTTTTTAGGCATTTACCTATCTGACTTGACGTACATTGACTCAGCGTACCCATCCACACACAGTATCATTGAGAGTGAGCAAAGATCAAATCTAATGAACAATATTTTGAGAATCATTTCAGATCTTCAGCAGAGCTGTGATTATGGTAAGTGACTTGAGCATATTCCTCAATTTTAATTCCCTGAAGCAGATATAGCTTGATTATTCCCTCCATGGTGCATCATGACCCTGGTAGAAATTTTATGATGGAAAATAAGCACACTTTTCCATGAATTGTCACAAGTGTGAAATATGAGTTATTTAATGAGTAGGATGGTTAATGCCTTACTTTGACCACTATCCAAGATAAAAGAACCTCATACCAGGTTTCATTGAGAAGAAAACAGAAAACATATTTATTACATCAAATGTATTCTCTAGCAAGTGGCAAAATCAAATTATTAATTACTAATATTCAAACTTGAACTATACCCCACTTAAATTTAAACATACATTCACATAAGGAACAGACAGACCAGAGACAAGCAGACCTTTTAGGGATGTCATGAATGGAAAAGGTAGACAAATAGACACAAAATCTGCGGATTCTGTGTTCCACCCAAAAGTGGAAATCAAGTGACTTTCTCACAATTTTTTTTTTGATGATGATATCACAATATTGTCAATTGCAGCAATCTTTTATTTGGTAGTTGGTGGGTTGGACTTCAGTCTCAGCATGAATTTGAAGTTTTTGTTCTTTTTGCAAAGTCTTTGAGTGTATCCCTTTTCCAAGTAATGAGGGAGAGAGAGAAGGATCTGGCTTACATACAGTCTTTTTTGAGGTCAGTGTCCCAACTAATCTCTCTCCTCTCAGTTGGTGACAAGCTGCCACATACAACCAATCTAGACTCTGTTGTTAGGTAACTTTTTGTTTCCAAAGACACCTGGTGCTAGAATGTCTCACAAAAGAATTGAAAGCCAGTTTAAAAAGAAATCTGTCTTTGTAAACCAATAAATTACTACGCTGTTCCACCTTTTTCAAGTTATAACAAAAACAGTTTTATTCTGTGCAACAAAACAGTTCAAACTTCCAGTTTTTACAGGTGCATTTATTTTCTTTAGATATTCCTCTGCTGCCTCATGTTCAGAAGTATTTGAACTCGGTGAGATACATTGAAGAACTTCAGAAATTTGTTGAAGATGACAATTACAAGTAGGTTTCTTTACATCTGAGCTTTTCGATAAATTTGTCAGACAATTGCATGGTGCTTTTCGTGTTAAATATGATGATATAATTCTTTTAATCTTACACCAGTAGTGGTAAACAAATCATGGGTTCTCTATAATTGAAAGTATATTACAGAAGATGGATCCATCGTAAAGATTCAGCATACAGAGTTACAGGAAAGCACAGCCCCAGCTACTCTGCAGTATAAGCTGCCAACTAGACTTTGCAATGGCTGATGGTCACATGCTGTACATCCTGCTTATTTAATTATTAGCATGTTCACTGTTAAAATTATATTAGAAAATCCTTTTTCTGCTAGATAATATTGCATGTTGAGTAAAAATGCATGCACATGGACAATGTACACATGCAATTTTCACCAAAGATAGGTCTTTATTTAAGAGCTTAGGAAGCAAAGAATCTAAATGTCAACATAATAGTATGACATTTCTGAGATTTCGACTTATCTCTTGGGCTTTCTTGTAAGTGTTTTGGTACCTTGTGTACTTTTTTTTTTAAGAGAGCTGCAGCATTGCTGGTTTACATGATGACCTTCTGCAATTTTATTCTCCAAGTTCATCTTTGAAAGTATGTATTCCAGGCACAGTTGGGAGTTTCGTGTGTTATACAGCTGTACAGTTCCCTTCATTGTCTTTTACTTCTCTCCTTAATGGAGCTTCATTATGTGTTGTATCCTCATACTGCACACCATAGATATTTTTGTGCGTGGCAAAATTTTCAGGGTAGGAAGTATAGCCTGACTCTCTTGTCCTACACTGAGACTAGGTTGTTATTGTCAATCTGGATCCAAGTTCAATCAGAGATGCAGAAACCAAGCTACATTTCCTTATGGAGAGAATTTATGAACCATTCAGTCTTAGACATTTTTTAAAATCATCCTGTCCAGGGATGTTATGACACATCCCTGGAACAGGTGAGACTTGAAGTGGGTCTCCTGGTTCAGAGGTAGGGATATGGTCACTGTGTCACAAGATTCTCCTTACTCAGTCTCAACTTTAATCTGGTTTGTTAGGATTACTAGTCCAGTGACATTGCCATTGCACCACAAGAACCCCCTGCTCGGTCGTAAAGCTTATAATTGTAATTAAACACAATCGCTCGCGTTACCACTTGCTATATTAATACATTCTTCTCTTTAAATAAAACTTCTGGTGCAAATACAATCAATTCTACAACAAAACAAATGAATATTTATAAAATATTTCCATTGTTCTACATCTTACCTTTCTGATGCAAGCAGTCAGTAACAACATTAGTTTTTCATTTTCAATGCAATAAAAATCAACATTCCATATTTCCCCTTCCTTCTTTTAACAAAAGAAATAAAGCTGGTTTAATTACAAAGCAACCTAAGAAAATGCTGATATTTTGATTATATATTAATTTTTTCATACCTTTGTAACTCCTATTACCAGTAATCTTCCTGCTTTAAGGATATCCCATAATATTTTGGAGCAAACAATGTTTTTATGAAATATCTGACAACTGGTCCCTTGTTTCGACCCACTTTTTTTTGGAAGTCCCTTTTCTTTCTAACATTTTCAATCTACTAGCAAGGTCAATACTTAATCTCTTCTGAGTGACGTTCTTGATTTTCTATATTACTATGCACAATGATTTTCTGTGGGAAGATTCCATGGCATTTGAATTGTGTGTGACAGATAAAAATAAAAACACATTTAGAATTGAAAGTCAGGTTTCTGGGGCCTTTCAATATACAGAGTTACATACTAAGAAAAATAAGTCAGATGTGATTTCGGATAAACAGCTTTATTCATAAACTTTTAACAGCATTTATCAGCCTGATCCTCTCAGGAAGAAGATTTTGCATCCAGGGAAGAAACAGACCAGATAAGAAGTTTAATTTATAGTTAATCTGACTGTGCACTCAAGCTGTACAGTTTGTTATGATGCTGTCAAAGAGAACAATTACCCACCCAACATTCTTCTTACAAACTTTTCTCAGATTGCTTTTTTGTCGGATTTCCTTCAGAATATTGGATAAATACACATTTTAATCTAAAGCTTTTGCTAGTGCCAATACTTCAGCAGCTAACGTACTTTTAATTACCGTTTTTATTTTCCTGGCTTCCCTGGCAGGTGGACTACAATTATCCTTTCGTGCCAAGAATGTGATAAACTCTGACATTCTCGAATAGTCATCCAGAATATTGGCATGTGAACCATAGCTAAAAAGACAACTTTCATACTTTCTGCGTCGTCAAACGCTGGAAACTTGAGTGTGCATTTTTCTGAATTTAGTTTATTTAATGTTTTATTTTTTTCCCCAAGACATCGTAACCAGGAGGATATTTAATCGTAGCTCCAGTGCATCATAACAAACAGGGTAGAGCTTGAGTGCAGTCAGATTAACTAGACAATTAAACTTCTTATCTGGTCTGTTCCTTCCCTGGATGCAAAATCTTCTTCCTGAGAGGATCAGGCTGATAAATGCTGTTAAAAGTTTATGAATAAAGCTGTTTATCCGAAATCACATCTGACTTATTCTTCTTAATATGTAACTCTGTATATTGAAAGGCCCCAGAAACCTGACTTCCAATCTAAATTTGTTTTTATTTTTATCTGTCACACACAATTCAAATGCCATGGAATCTTCCCACAGAAAATCATTGCACGTAGTAATATAGAAAATAGGACTATCCATATGAGAGTTGAAAAACAGTATGGAAAAAAAGCAATATAAATGCAGTGACTGCAAGGACAGGTCAGGGGCTAGGAATACTACAACAAATGATTCACCTTGTGACTCCCTCAATTCTGTCACCATCTATAAGTCACAAGTCAGGAATCTGATGTAATACTCCCCACATGCATGGATGAGTGAAGCTCAAACAATACTCAAAAAGCTTGACACCATCCAGGATAATGCAGTTTGCTTGATTAGCGCCACATCCAGTCCCTCTGCCACTGACAGTCAGTGACAACAGTGTATACCATCTACAAGATGTACTGCAGAAATTTATCAAAGATCCTGAGGCAGCACCTTCCAAACCCACAAACAGTACCATTCAGAAGAACAAGGAAAGCAGATGAAGGGAGCAAAGGCATGGTAGCTAAATTTAGATGATAGCTAAATTTAGATGAGACAAAGTAGGCAAGTACATTATGAAGAGGAACTAGGGTAGTTATTGTCTGATGTAGGTAGATTGCATGAGTGGACAGAAATCTTTCAGATGAAGTATTCTGTAGGAAATTGTGAATTGTTCACTTTGACAAGAAAAATAACAAAGCAGTATATTGCTTTGCAGAATTTCAGGGTGCAGAGATCTAGATGTTCTGTTGCATAAGTCACACAAAGTTAATATGCAGACGCAGCAATTGATTAAGAGGGCAAAATGAACAGTATTCTTTATTGTGAGATGATATTATGCTTCACTTATAGTGGTGAGGCCACATTTCAAATAGTGTGTGCAGTTTTGATCTCATTTAAGAGAGGATGTAAATGCATTAGAGGTGGTCCAGAGGAGGTTTACTGCATTCCTACCTGGAATGAGCTGGTTGTCTTATGGGGAGGGGGTTTAAAGAGTGAAGTGTGACTTGATTTAAATATATGAGATCCTGCACAGTTTTGACAAGGTGAGCATCGAAAAGATGTTTGCCCTTGAGAGCAAAGTCAGAGTTAGGCAATTGTGTTTAAAAATTTGAGGACAGATGATTTTTTTTCTGAGAGTGGTAAATTTTGGATCTCTCTGCCTCAAGACAGTGGAGGTAGGGCCAAGGTAGATAGATACCAGTTAGGCAAGAAAATCAAAGGTTATCGGAGGTTAGATAGAAATGTGGAATTCAAAACACAGAAACATCAGACATGTTTTTATTGAGTGCTGAAGCAGCTTGGATGGGCTATGTAATTTATTTTTGCTGTCAATTCTATTGTTCAAACTTGCCCCAGTGTTCAGTTGTTGCGCCTCTAGCTCTAGAGTACTTTACACTTGATTACTCTTGCTTCTAGTTGGAAGCTCATTGAAAGGCATACCTTGCTTCTTTTCTTGTTTAAAACGATAGCCTGTGCCCACAAGTAAAAAACAGAAAATGGTGGAGAAATTTAGCAAATCTTGGTAACACCTGTTGAGATAGAAACAAAGTTAACATTCTGAATTTGATATGACTCTTCTTGGGAACTGAAATCTAAAAAAAAAACTTCATGTTCCATTGACAGTAAGTTTGAACTTAGGAAATCATATCCTGACACTTCACACTTGATGTCAGCCATATTTCTCCTTACTAACTCCCATTTCGATCTTCCGTCTGAGGATTGAAATGTCCTTGTGGTATGATAATTGAGGGTTCCGTTAATCATAGCTTCCAATTATGCTAATCCACATGTACATAACACACCAATATGATCGCATTATGACCACAATAAGTTGGAAATTTCATTCAATTTAATGCTTTTTAATTTAATGCAATTTCAACTTTTAATGCTTACACTTAATAATATTTCAAAGAATAAATTGTTTGCAAGCTCTGTGGAATGATTGATTCACTTCCAAATAGTGACAGTATTAGGTGCAGTTGTGAAGTCACTGGGAACCTACTGTTCCCTAACTGGAATGATCAACTCTCTTGTATCACTGCAACATCGCAAGTTATTCATTTGTTGACTCTCGTGGCTGTGCCTGCGTCTCTACATGGCCTGATAACCTGCTGTGAGCTGCTCTAAGTGGAGAGGTTATGAAGCAATGAGGGCTCGGTCTCATTTCTTTGATTTGACTTCTCCAGCTGAGGAACTTTTGAGGTTAACAGTATCCTGAACCATTTCTGCAACAGGCTAACCAATAACTTGAACTTGAAAGAAAGAATTAGACTATGTTTTCTGAAGATAAGCATATGAAGGGTTTTGGGTAATGATGGTGGGATTGGCTGGTGGAGAGGGAAGAGGTACTTTCAAGCATTATCAGTTAATGTGCAAGGAATAGAATGTGGATGAGAAACAAGTGGGGACTGAAAATCATAGGGTTACGGTGCCAAAGGAGCCCATTTGGCCCATAGTGCTTGCATCAGCCCAGTAAATGGACATCATTACCTCGTGCTAGTCTTCTGCTTTTCCCCACACTGTTGCACAGTATTTTTATTCAACTAATCATCTGATGCCTTCTTGAATGCCTCATTTGAACTTGCCTGCACCACACATGCATGCCATGCATTCCAGACCCCAACTACTTGCTCAGTGAAAATAGCTTTTTCTCACTTCACTCTTCTTTCCTTTGTGGACCACTTTAAAATAGACCCCATGTTAATGGCATATGAGTGGAAAGACCATGCAGCTGACTCTCTGCTTATGAAAGGAGATACATTTAGAATGGAATCAGGAGTTTCCAGGCCCATCCAGCTGGATAATAGTGGAGAGCTGTTGCAGGGGGAAGGTATGGACAATCATGTCAAAGATTGCATACAGATTTGTACTACTTATGAGTTTCTGCTTCATAATGTCCATGCTGTTCCCAAACCACCTGAGATTACCATGAAGGACCCTCCTTCTCAACCCTACGTTTAAATCACCATCAGTCATCCCTCTCTAATGAGAAAGCAGCTCAATGGTCTAGGAGGAGTATGATGATTTTACCTTTGCTGAAAAGGTCCAGTCCCCTCTCAGGCCCTTCATGGGAGCTGTCCACCATGGTTCATTGCTGTCAATCAGACTTAATGGTTACATTTTCAAAAAAGAATCAATTATTGAAATATTTTCAACGATAGTGTAAGTACTTGGACCATCAGAATAAGAGGCCATTCAGATCTTCCAGCCTCTTCTGTCCTATTATTACATTATGACTGATCAGCATTTTAATTCCATTCACTTACCTTCAAATCTCAGTTTTTTTTAAACAATAAAATGGACCTATTCAGCTACTTTTCTTTTAAAAGCAGAGAGCATTGCAGAACCATTTTTTTGCTTCCTAGCATCGTCCCTGAAGGAGTTGGATCTGATTTAACAGTGTTAAATTGATTTAACAGTTTAACCCTTGTTCTGGATTGTCCCACTTTGTTAAATAGTTTTTCTCTCCCTGTATAATGTATCAAATTTTTCATCATTTAACCACTTCAATTAGATCAGCTAATGGTAAATAATTTATAAGTCAATGATTGCTGGAGACTGTCGCTCTAATCTGTGGATAATCTATCATAAGTATTTGAGCTTGTTGTGGTCACATTTTAGTGAGCTGTGGGATTAAATGTAAATTGAGCCTTCTGTGTTACATTTTTACACAAGGGAAGAGTCTCCACTCGAGTCTCACACTGTCCTACTCTTATGTTCAGGCCTCGTCCTCGGTGGGGCAATGGAACAAATGTAGCTGTGTGAAGTTTGAAAGGCATGCGGAGATAGTTTAACTGAGAAGAGGTGCTGACCATGTGCATTAATGCTGACATACTGGAAATGCACTAATCCTTCAAACGAAATTGCTGATAATTACTGACACCCAAATTTAGTCACCAACACTTTAATCAGTAAGGCAAAGGGAAAGCTGCAAGTTGCAGGGTGCATCAGATTGTTTGGAGCATGTAACTTTTGGAAGCCAGATTTATAAATATTTATAAAATATAGACTGTTCAGAGATGTTGCACTTCTGGAGCAGGTGAGACTTGAACTCAGGCCTCCTAGCTCCTGGGGATACTACTAATGTAGTTAAAGAGGCCTTAAGCCGGACATCTACCTGCCAGTACGAAACCTCCAGGTTGCATGAATTGCAAAATAGTTAAGCTGTTTAAACAATTAATGTGCACATAAATATTTTTAGCTTTTATAATACTGATTGTTAATTGACAGTTCTTTGTTCCCACTTTTTAACTCCAGACATCAAACATCCGATTATGGTTTTCTTCACTTCAGAGCGTGTTACTCCTTAGACATGGATTGCATTGGTACATGAAAGTGATACCATCCTATAGAGAATCCGTAACATCATTAAATAGTTAATTTTCTCACTGAAGCAAAGCATAAAACAAGAGGACTAGTAGATCATTGAGATCCTCTAGTTTGTTCTGCCATTCAGTTAGATCGTGAGAATCTGTGCTTTAAATGCCCGAGTCCCACAACCTCTAAATACTCATGCCTGTCAATGATCCAATAATCTAATATTGATATAGATGGGAGTTCCACAGGTTTGGTTACCATTATACGCTCTTCAGTCTATACAGCGAACTGCTTGGCAAGGCAGTACTGAATGAGAAAAAGCTAATTTGTTACAGCATAGAATAAATAATGGGAAGAGAAAACATTTATAGCATGGAGGAAATGGTTTTTACTTGTTCTTCCCAAACCTTTTTTTGCAGAAAGTCTGAAAAAGTTTCTTCCAGTTCTGTTTAATGCTTTTGGTCAATCTGATACCCATTTCAGTGCAAGTTTACTGGTAGGCACAGTGGCTCAGTGGTTAGCACTGCTGCCTCACAGCACCAGGGACCCAGGTTCAGTTTCAGCCTTGAGGGACTGTCTGTGTGGAGTTTGCACATTCTCCCTGTGTCTGAGTGGGTTTCCTTCAGGTGCTTCAGTTTCCTCCCACAGTCCAAAGATGTGTAGGTTAGGTGGCCAGGCAGCATCAGAGGAACAGGAAAGCTGATGTTTCGGGTCGGAACCTTTCTTCAGAAATAGGGGAGAGGAAGGGAGCTCTGAAATAAATTGGTTGGGGGGGGGGCACTGATAGCAGGTAGATTGTGGAAGCGGATAGGTGGGAGAGAAGATGGACAGGTCAAGGAGGCAGGGATGAAGCTAGTAAAGGTGAGTGTAGATAGAAAGTGGGGATGGGGATTGGTCAGTGAGGAGGGAGGGGCGGATAGGTGGGAGAGAAGACGGACAGGTTAAGGAGGCGGGGATGAAGCTACTAAAGGTGACTGTAGGTAGGAAGTGGGGGTGGGGATTGGTCAGTGAGGTCAATGTCTACCGACTCCCAGAGCTACCTAGACTACACCTCCTCTCACCCACCTTCCTGCAAGAATGCGATTCTCTATTCCTAATTCCTCCGCCTCCACCGCATCTGCTCCCAAGATGAGGTGTTCCACTCCCGGACATCCCAGATGTCCTCGTTTTTCAACGACCACAATTTCCCCCCCTCAGTGTTCGAAAACACCCTCAACCACATCTCTTGCATTTCCCGCACCTCAGCCCTCGCACACCTTCCCTGCAATAAAAGCAAAGACAGAATTCCCCTTGTCCTCACGTATCACCCCATTAACCTCCGGATTCAACGCATCATTCTTCGCCACTTCTGCCACCTGCAATCTGACCCCACTACCAAGGATATATTTCCCTCCCCCCTTTTATCTGCCTTCCGGAGGGAGCACTCTCTCTGCGACTCCCTCATCAGCTCCACACTCCCCACTAGCCCCACAACCCCTGGCACCTTTCCCTGCAACCGCAGGAGGTGCTACACCTACCCCTACACCTCACCCCTCACCTCCATCCCAGGCCTCAAAAAAACCTTCCACATTAAACAAATGTTCACCTGCACATCCGCTAATGTGGTCTGTTGTATCAGCTGTTCCCGATGTGGCCTCCTGTACATTGGGGAGACCTACCGGAGGTTTGGAGACCGCTTTGTGGAACACCTATGCTCAGTTCGCGACAAACGACAACACCTCCCAGTCGAGAACCACTTCAACTCCCCCTCCCACTCCCTGGACAACATGTCCCTCCTGAGCCTCCTCCAGTGTCACAACAATGCCACCCAGAAACTGGAGGAACAGCACCTCATATTCCACCTTGGAAGCCTACAACCCAATGATCTCAATGTGGACTTTACTAGCTTCAAAATCTCCCCAACCCCAACCTCGTCCCAAGACCAGCCACCCCTCTCATCCCCGCCTCCTTGACCTGTCTATGTTCTCTCCTACCTATCCACTCCTCCCACTTCACTGACCAATCCCCATCCCCACTTTCTACCTACACTCACCTTTACTAGTTTCACCGCCACCTCCTTGACCTGTCCGTCTTCTCTCCCACTTATCTGCTCCACAATCTACCTGCTATCACTGACCCCCCTCTATTTATTTCAGAGCCCCCTTCTCCTCCCCATTTCTGAAGAAGAGTCCCGACCCAAAACGTCAGCTTTCCTGCTCCTCTGATGCTCCCTCACCTGCTGTGTTCCTCCAGCTCCACACCTTGTTATCTCAGACTCCAGTATCGGCAGTTCTTACAATCTCTGTAGGTTAGGTGGAGTGGCCATGGTAAATTGCCCATAGTGTCCAGGAATGTGCAGGCTAGGTGGATTAGCCATGGGAAATATGGGGATGGTTACTGGGATAGAGTAGGGGGATGACTCTGGGTGGGATATTCTTCGGAGGGTCAGTATGGACTCAGTATGGGCTGCTTCCACAATGTAAGGATTCTATTCTATTCTATGATTTTTGACAGCTCTTAGTTTCCTGCAATGGTAATTGCTATGTTATGTTAACAGGTTCTCATTGACTTATTGGTAAAAGGCCTAGATAATGATAACCAGCAAAAGATCACATTTTTGTTTAAAACTTAAAATTAATGACTGTATATCACTGTGTCACTTAACGCTCCTTTCATTAAATTCCATCCTGTGAAAATTACAATAACATTGTCTGGTTGCATGTATAAATCTCCACCATCTAGCTGGCAACTTTTCTGATAATTATTCGTTGAGTATAAAGTGCTAGAGAAATTCAGGTCTGGCAGCATCTGTGGTAAAAGAAACAGAGTTTGTGTTTCAACTCCAGTATGACTGTTCTCATGGTTTGTACTGGGAGACTTCTCAAATTTTAATGTTTAAATTTCATTCATACCCCTCTGTCCACTTGAAGATCTTTGAAAATTCAGCTGTGCCAGTCTGTGGCGAGGTGCTCCAAACAGCTAGGCAGCATATCACGCTACAATTAGAGAATTTGTAATCTGCATTAGGCAGGCAAAGCCTTGAAGTGATGAATACTCAAATAGCTTGTCTCAGACTCTTAAGCATTCATTTTTCATGCATAATAAAAAATACAAAAGAACTGTGGTTGCTGGAAATCAGAAGCAGAAACAGAAATTGCTGGAACATGTCAGCAGGTCTGGCAGCATCTTTGCAGGTAAATCGGAGTTAATGTTTCAGGTCCAGTGACCCTTCTTCAGAACAAACGGTAGCTAGGAAAAAGTTGCTTTTTAATGCAGAAGATAGGGTAAGTGGAGGGTTCAAGGAGTAGGTGTAGGAAGAGCCCAAAGAGAGAGAAGAACAGTTGGACGGACAAAGGAGTGGAAAACAGTCAGTCAAGGAGAATGAATGGCTGCTAATAGGGAATATAGTGGCTAACAATGGGTAGTGAATAATAGCAACCCATGTAATTTCATTGGGGTTGAGGTAAGGACATGGAAGAAGGTGTCTCAAGCCCTAAAATTTTTGAACTCGACATTGAGTTCAGAAGGCTGTACAGGTCCCAAGTGGAAAATTAGATGCTGTTCTTCCAGCTCGTGCTGATTTTTGCTGGAACACTGCAGCAGCCTGAGACAGAGATATTGGCCAGGGAACAAGGTGGTGTGTTGAAGTGGCAGGCAAGTGACAGATTTTTCATGCATGTCAGACTAATGCATTAATTTAAAAATTGTGTCGTATAATCTGTTTGCTTAATTTGGGATTTATTTAAATTGACATGGGAGAGTTCAGTCATAAGTGTAAGTAAAGTTCAGTCAGTAAAATTTCCTTTATCCCCTCTATCCTATTTAAGTTTTCTTGAGGAAATCAGGTGGATTTGGAGCATTTGAATTTTCAGCAGGTTTTTGATAAGGTCCCACATAGGAGAGTTTTAAACAAATTGTATCACATGGAATTGGGGGTAACATACTGACATAGATTCAGTATTGTAGATGACAGAGAAGATGAAAAGAATAGTTCCCAGGATGGCAGACTGTGACTAGTGGGGTACTGCAAGGATCAGTGCTTGAGCCACAGCAGTTCACAATCTATATAAATCTTTTGGATGTGGAGACCTAATGTAACTTTTACAATTTTGCTAATGACTCAAAATTGGCTGCAATGTACATTGTGAGGAGGATGCAAAGAAGCTTCAAAGGGATTTGGACAAGCTAAGTGAATGAGATAAAACATGGCAGATGACATATAATGTGAAGAAGTGGGAAGCTATCCTATTTTTGAGGAGTAAAACCCAGAAAGCCAGTGTATTCCTTAAGTAGTGAGAGGTTGTTTTGGTGTCGAAAGGAACCTGAATGTCCTTGTTCGTTAGTCACTAGAGACTAGCATGAAGGTGCAACAAGCTATTAGGTAGGCACTGTTATGTTGGAATGGTTTGTTCACCTTCATTGCAAGGGGTTTTGATTACAGGAGTAAAATGTCTTGCTGCAATTATGTAGAGACTTAGTTACACTGCACCTGGAATATTGTGCATATTTCTCGTCTTCTTATCTAAGGAATAATCTGTTTGCCGTTGAGGAAGTCAGTGAAGATTCACTAGGCTTATTTTGTGATTATAGGTTTGTCATATGAGAAGAGATTTATCGACAGCCTGCATTCACAGATGTTTATAAGAATCAAAGGGGATTTTGTATAAACATATAAAACTCCGAAAAAGCTGGATAGACTGGATGGAGGGATTATGTTCCCTCTGCCTTGGGGTCTAGAATGATGAGTTACAGTCTCAGAATACAGTTAGACCATTTATGTCTGAGGTGAGGAGAAATTTCTTAACTGTGACCCTGTGGAACTCTCTGCCACAGAAAGCGGTGGGGGCTAAGTAAATGTACATATTTGAGGAAGTCATTGATTTCTAAACATTAAAGTTATCAAGGTATGAAATGCGAGTATGGTGTTGTGGTAGAGGATATCATACTCTTATTGTCAATGATTCTGTGAGAGATTGCAGGAAAAGTGGTGTTGTGGAAGCTAATCAGCCATGATCCCAATTGGCTGAATAGCATATTCCTACTTGTATGCATCCCCCTTTTTCCATGAGCAATATTTATAAAATGCTTTTGTAAAAGCTTTTAAATGACAAGCCAAGGGCAGTTCTTCACTCTGTAACCATTATTGGTGGATGCTTTGGAATTTTGATGTCATCGGATTTTTTAAATGACTTCGCATTTTTTTAATTGACCAAGTCTGAGAACACTATTCCAAAATTTTTGAGAAGTGAAATGCCAGTTGGCAATATAAAAGTATTTCTGTTGAGAACTTGATGATTAAAACCAGAAGAATGATGAGTTGCAAGTCTATCTTCCCTCTCTGCTACAAAAGAAGTGGGTTTGGCAAATCTCACATTGGAATCTATCCATTACAGTAGTATGTTCAAATCTTGTTTTGCCTTTCTTAGTTATAATTCACTTTCTTTGCTCTGAGATAAATTTATTGCATGCTAAATTTTTGTAGTGTAACAACAATAGGTGTCTTTAAGTAATGTGTATGATTTGATACCCTTGACAGTAAAAGACATTCAAGATCAGTCGATAGATCTTCATCTGTACACTTATGCCATTGTTCATTATAATTGCAAAGATGTAATGCAAATACTGCATATCTGTTGAATTATGAAATTGCCCAGTAGCAGCCAAAAGTACAGCATCACATTCTAGTTGGGTAGCAGATAGAAGCTGCACCTTTAAAACCTTGCCTTCATTTTCTTTCCCTAATAACTTAGCCATGTTTTTCTTACAGACTATCATTAAGAATTGAGCCTGGCACCAGCACACCGCAGTCCACTGCATCGAGGGAAGATCTCGCAGGTACGTGAGCACCAGATAACTTACACTTGCATCTAGTGTAAAAAGGACTGTAATAGTTAATAGTTAATTTCAGTTTTCAAGGCTGCTTACAGTATTGTGCCTGTATAAGACCAAATGTCATCCACTATTTGAAAAAACATGTGTAAATACGGTATAATTATTACTGAAGACACCTCATGCGTGAGGGCCCAGTTTGGACTTGCAATTATCTTTAGTTTTTCTGAGATCATTTAAGAAGATGTTGACATTAGTGATTCGCAGTATTTTTAGTCAGCGTCTACTCTAACTTACTAGCCCCTGAGAAATGGGAAGCTTCTTGGTGCGGGAATTTAACTTTTCTTTCTCCCTTGAGTCATTAGTTATAGGCATATGGGTGCAGGCACAATGGGCCAAATATCCACCTTCTGCACCATAACAATTTTGAGATTCTGGAATGTATTCTACATTTAAATACTTGAGAAGGAATTTTTTGCATGCCTAATTCTGAATGAGTTCTTCAATGTCTCTTAGTTAAAAGGAAAACCTTTTCAAGGTAAGATTTTTTGATTTTGTGGTGACTGTGAAGTAATTTGCTCAAAGTAGGCATTTCTTCAAGTAATTTCTAAAAGGCTTTGGTGATGGATGCTGATTTTTTTCTTTAAATTTTGTCATTAAATCTATTGCTCTAATGACAGGATAATCATGTCATACATGCTGAACAACCTTCATATCTTTTCTGTCTGTTTCATTCTTGAATCATAATGTTGATTTCTTCTATTTGAAAATAGTTCCAGTAGTCTGGGAGTTGCAGTAATTCAGTCAGGAAGCTGCACAGATTACAGGGTCTCTTCATTTGTTTGGGGTTGAGCCATGGTCAGTCTCGGAGATGTGTCACCTGGAAGTCAAGGGGCTATGAAGGGCTAGTTCTATGGTAGGGAAGCTAGGAAACTCACTTGTGGGAATTTAAAAGTGATCACTAGATTTTTTGACACTAAAGAACAAAAAAGGGATTGGTCACAAAAGTGAAGTTCAGCTAGGAGAAAAGCCATGAGAACAGGAGAACGAGCTTGAGGGGCTGTTTGGCCAAAGCTTTTTTTCTATTTATATACTACTATTTTCTGTGGCAAATTTAGTTAACATTAACCTGGAAATTAAGCAATTCATCCCATTCAATATATTTCAATGGCATGAGTCTTGCCCTCTGCTTTCGCATCAAATTCTGGTGAGTTAACGTTTACTGAACCTAAATATTTACTTCAGTTAAATCAAGTGGCATTGTAATGTAGTTAACTGGTTGTTGTGTAATAACACAATGAAAGGGAAACCATAAAAAAAAATCAGGCCCAAGATATTGCCAAAATATTTTAGTAAATTCTTAAACTGGATCAAGAACCATCAGAAACAAGCTTCCATACCGGAGATGTAGCACTGTCCTCACCACAGGGTAAATGGGTTCCCTGGTACTATTCGAAAGGTAATCTGATGGATTACTTCTGTTTCTCATAATGAAGTAAAAATCATGATTGAATAATTCCAAAATATGCTCCCTCTTGTTGCTGTAGACTCCTATTTTAATGATGGCCACATTGTAGTAAAACAGAAAAAGACAGTATTTCTCTCATGCTAATGATATCAGTTTAACAAAAATATCAATATTGCTGTCTGATTGATATTCTGCTTTCTTAGGTGTTTTGACTTCTGAATTGTTATATGACTGAAAATGACAAGGGTTATTTCCATATCAAATGCTCCCAGATCAGATTTTGCCTTTCATCTCGTGGTTTTAATCACTGAATGACATACCAAACTGCGCAAAATTGACATTTTCCTCTTCCACACCAGTACCCTGGTATTGCAGAAATTACAGCATGGAGAAAACCATTTGCCTACTGTGCTTGTCCTAGTTCCTAAAATAAGCATGTTCAGTTTTAATTCAATTTTCAGCCTTTCCCAATATCCTATATATATTTCCATTTTAAAGTGTCTTGTAATATCTGTCTTAATTGCCACTTATGGTAAAACACTTGAATCTTTACATGCACTAAAGTTTGCCCCTCATTCCTCTGTGCCTGAATCTATTCCCTCTTGCTACTATTCAACCGAGTCATTCCTAATTTTGATTTTACCCCATAACCTTAGAAGAATTACTTCTTCATAATGTGCTCCTGTCAATTTTCATGTTTGTGAATCTTCACCATACTCCTTATGCTGTTTTAACGTCCTGCTATTATTGAGTGCACAGAATTAGACATAGTACAGAAGCCAGCCAATGTCTTAAGATAATTTTGTAGGCATTAACTCTTTTTAATTCCAGATTTATTAATTTAATTCAAATTCCACCAGCTGCCATAGTGGGAATTGAACACCTGCACCCCACCAAGAGCTGCCATTTATATCAGAAATTTCTGATGAAGGGTCTAGGCCCGAAACGTCAAGCTTTCCTGCTCCTATGATGCTGCTTGGCCTGCTGTGTTCATCCCGCTCTGCACCTTGTTATCTCTATTGGTTATTGTTCTCTTATTAAAAACAAAGGCCACATAAAGCCATTGTCTGATTTGTATGTGTTTTTAAAACCTCAGGACCCGATGCAGCACCATCCCCACAGAGTAGCCGACGATACATGGCAGCAGAGGCAGCCCGAATGAATGTACCACCAACTCCACCTTCTTCCAGGCACCTACTAACTCATGGACATAGGAAGTCCCACAGCCTAGGATACAAGTCAGTAATCTGTTTCTCTGTTATTACTTCATCATCACGTTAAATTAAATGCACATCAATTCTGTAGAAAATAAAATATTCTGGTAACAGTGTAAATTTACTGGGAGAAGGCATATTTCTAAGTTATTTCATGTTACTTTTTTAAGTTGGCTTCTGATTATTTTCCAGGCTCTGAGATATCATTGTTTCTTTAAAGCAAATTAAAACAAAAACAGTTTTCAAAATCAAACCATCTTCAGTCCTTTGAAATAGATGTTAATTGTTCTGGTTCCTTGTCTTGAGAGAAATTGTATGTTAGGTTTAGGCAATGCCCTGAGGCATTTTTGTTGATTTGCATTCTGGAACTTTGAGCAAAATAATGAGAACTCATGCAAGACTGATTACTGAGCCAGATCAAGTTTATCTGGCATCTTTGATATTAAATTTGTGTCACTGGCTCACAGTCAGTCAGTCAACTTTGCATTGGAGTTGCAGTCTGCTTTATGAGCCTGCACATCAGGAGCCAGTAACATGAAACCATGGAAACAGCTAATTAATAGTGTAGGTGAATTGAGAGTTACGTGTGAAACAAATCATTAAAAACAAGTGAGTATAAATCATGAGCAAGACTACTAATGTTTAAAAAAAAGTGAAGACAGAAGCCTGAAGATAATTATATAGTTTTAAAAAGGAAGAAAATACAATATTAGAGCAAGTAGGATAAGTTAATTAAGATGATGGAGAAAAGTAACTGAAATATACATTCCACAATACTCCAAAGGTTGTATGGTAAATACTTCACTTGTGTGCTTCTGGGGGTCACAAAAATAATGTGATCTGCAATTGACAGAGTTAATTGATCTCATAGCCAATGGATCAGTTGGAAGCTTAGCGGTCCTCCCACAACCAATCATAAATGACATTCAACAATTAAACAACTAACCAGAGAGGAAAAACTCCAAGTGTGCCCATCCTCAATCATATGGAAACCTAGCACGCAAGTGTAAAAATAGGGCTCAAGTATTTCAACCAGCATCAGCCAGAACTGCCAAGTGGATGATTCATCTCAGCTTCCTTCTGATGTCCCCAGATGGCAGTCCTCAGCCAAATCAATTTGCTCCATGTGATATCAAAAAACAATTGAATACAGTGGAAACAATAAAGACTGTGGACCCTGACAACATCTGGGTAGTAGTGCTGAAGACCTGAACGGTACAGAATAGGTGTCCTTCTAGCCAAGCTGTTTCAGTTCTGCTACAACACTGACATAAATCAACTATGTGGAAAACTGCCCAGGTATATTCTCTGCTCAATAATCTAATCAGGTCAGTGCCACCTCTTCAGTGTGCTCTCAGCCATCAGCAATCTGACCATAGGTGTTGTCAGCAGGTCTATCAAGAGGCACTTCACTAGTAATAATCTGCTGTCTGAGGCTAGGTTTGTTCCATGAAGGCCATTTGGCTGCTGACTTCATTGTTGCCTTGGTCCAAACATGAACTAAACAGCTGAACTCCAGAGGTGAGATAAGAATGCCTGCTCTTGACAACAAGGCAATATTTGATCAAGCATGCAATAAAGAGTGTTAGTAAATTGAAATCAGTGGGAATTGGATATACTCTCCACTATTTGGAGTTATATTTAGCACAAAAGGAAGATGGTTGTGGATTTTGGAGGCCAATCATCTTAACCTCAGGACATCACTACACAGGAGTTCCTCAGGACATTATCTTCAGTCCAACCTCTTTACCTACTTCATCAGTGACATTGCTTCCATTGTAAGGTCACGAATAGAGATGTTCACTGATGACTGAATAGCGTTCAGTGCCATTCACATCTCCTCAGATACTGAGACCCCATGCAAAAAAAAATGCTGGAGAAGCTCAGGCGGTCTGGCACCATCTGTGGAGAGAAAACAGTGTTAACCTTTCAAGTGCAGTGAGTCTTTTTCAGAACTGCAGAACTGCTGAGTTTCTACAGAAATTTCTATTCTTGTTTCGCTTTCAATAAATCTTATATTGGCTGTGCCTGAGCATCCTAAACAGACTAAAATCAGCCCGGTCATATTATCTACTTAGAAATCTTGTCCAAATTCGTACCATACTCAGTGGTCCAAAGCTTCTTTATCCATTCCTCTCTCCCTCTATCAAAGCAAAAAGATTTTGCCTGTTTCTGCTTCATTCTCATCATTACTGCCATTGAAGCAGTCAGCGTACCACCTGCAGTTTCAGCTTCTCCATTATTTTGTCAGCTTATGAATTTCGTGATTCACAAACTCCAACTCACTCATAATGCATCTGCAAGTATCCCTTCTAAAATCTTTGCTTAAAAGAATAAATTTTGTGGAGAGATGTTCCAATGTCAAGAATTATTTTTGGTAAAGTA
The DNA here is from genome assembly GCA_024137785.1 of Ginglymostoma cirratum. Lineage (NCBI taxonomy): Eukaryota > Metazoa > Chordata > Chondrichthyes > Orectolobiformes > Ginglymostomatidae > Ginglymostoma > Ginglymostoma cirratum. The sequence continues at coordinate 6,519,692 of JAHRHZ010000100.1, forward strand.
ACACGTTTCATTTAGTACTAAATATCCTAATATTCAACAGGTTCAGATTGCAACGACTTTTTCACTGTCATTTGTTCCAAGTAAACATTGATATGTTGATTTACTTATCTAACTGCCAAAAATGGTGCCTAATCTCTCCATAGAAATTGGTCAAATTTTTCCTCCTTAAGCCTTGAAGACAAAATATCCCTTAGGAAGAAAGGAATTTTATGTCTAGAATGTAATTTTTTATGCTACACTTACTCTTGCATCTCATTGTCTTTGCAAAGACATGGGATTAGGGCCATCAGTTCAGTTGATATACTTCCAGTCAAAGCAGAAATAAATGGCCACATAAAAGTGCTGTAAACTCTTTACAAGGGAAATTGCATGATTATGAATTATCCCAGTTTGAAAAATGGATAGTTTACTATGTCACTTTTAAGCAGAAATGTTACTTGCAGAAATTTTGGCAGAATTTTTGTTCAATGGGTAAAAATCACCTTCCGTCTACAGTTCTCAGAGAATTTCAATGAATTGGGTTACAGCATAAAAAGTGACGCATATGTGCTTAAACTATATTGCCTAACTGAGAAAAGTGCAAGTAAATGTCTTTCTCCACAGCTTTATACACAAGATGAATACAGTAGAGTTTAAGAGTGCTACATTTCCCAATGGAAGACCTCGGCACCTGCTAGATGACAGTGTAATGGAAAACTACACTCCTTCAAGAGTTCAAGCAGAAAGTTCCACCATTTCCAGTGGAATATCAATAGGTGTGTGGATAAATCTCTGATCTTTCACATCAAAAGAGCTTGTGGTGTAAACCACTTTGAAATTTAGAATCATTATGGTATTGGTGTTGGACATTTATACATGGTTCATAAAAAGTTTGAAGTTTAACAATGAATTAAATTTAAATAAACCAATAAATAATGGTTGGTATTGCATCCAACCAGGTAGAAAAGTTGATCAGCTTGCATAGACAACAGGGATGACGTAAATGCAAGGATTATAGGATAATTTTATTACATTTCTATTGATTGACAGAATCTAAAAAGAACTTGTACATGAGTTTTGTTATAGTATGGTATGCACATACACACTAAACACTCTCAACAAAGCTGTTATTCCTGTATAAAGTAACTCAGAGGTAAAACGTAAAACATTGGATCAATGTCAGTTTAGAAATTATATTCAAGAGTCAAGGGCAAGCTTCTCGTGGTCTTGTATGTTGTTCTTGTTTTTTTTCTTGAGTGGATAGCGCTGAAATCTGCTCATCACTGAGTGAAAAATGAACCACTACTGATACCAGAGAAGACTTGGGCTAAATACTTTCTCAGAGTAGGAGGATATTTATTCTTGAGGAAGTAGATTAAAGTTAATTTGTATTCGGTGTATAATGCAGACCACACAGCACAGGATATGACAGAAACTTAGGATCTGGAAATTCTGAGTTTCCTTTGGAAAATAGTGGGGGCGGAAGTGGTATTTATATTGCAGTGGGGTAACGATCTGAAGCTGGATTTTGGATCAGAGAGTTTTGCTATCAATGCTCCGTGGAGAGGGGCTAGGTCAAGTTGAGATTTTTGACATCTGTAGTGTTTATCTCGCTGAAATAAGCAAGGCAATCAAACCAGCATCAAAATTCAATTCGTTTTGTGAAGTTGAGATTTTTGACTTCTGTAGTGCTTAACTCGCTGAAATAAGCATTTTAGACAAACCAGCATCAAAAGGGGTAACGATCTGAAGCTGGATTTTGATCAGAGAGGTTTGCTATCAATGCTCCATGGAGAGGGGCTAGGTTAGAATTCTTAGAAAACTAGTTTTGTTTTCACTGGTATGAGTTAAGGGGCAACCGGTATTTCATCTCACTCAAAGAGTGGCTGTGACTTAAGTGATGGGTTGTTATGCATGCTTCTGCTCAAGATTACGGTGTGTAGCTGCTCATTTAGGGATGGGATTTCTGTACTTTATAGACTATGGGGGAAAGGGATTTCCACTTGGGCATGTGCTATGAAATGAGTCCTCTAAATTTTGGCCATCGGGGAAACGTGTTAAGTTTTCTGCTCAATTCTTTTTAGTGCATCAAAGTTTTCCAGTTTCTCTCAACTTGTGGTACAAGATAATGTTCAGGTTAGGCTATTTTAGAAAAATTGTCAATTCAGGTTATTTTGTTGTTTCATCAGTAGATTTTTTACTTATCTATTTATAGTTGAACTAATATTTTTGCACTTTACTGCCTCATTGATATTGTCAGTCTTGCTACATATGAGCTGTATGCTCTCTGTTGCTTCATTTTGGAAAAAAATTGTTGTTCCCTTACATACTTCTTGTGCAAAGATACCACCTTTCTTGTGAAGGGAGCAATATGGTATTTGTGAGATTTGAAACAGGTTTATCTTCAGTTCAATAGTATGCAGTTGCAGTCCATTATATATTTATATTTCTTTCAGAAGCATTGTACCTTTGGAGTCTTGAGACCACTCTCTGTTTTTAATAGGTATACTCACGCCTAGTGAAAATTGTTTGAAACCTCCAAAATTAATTTTAATTCAGGCACTTACAGCTAATAAGGAGTTGAGACATTAATCCCGGTTTGCTTTGAAGTCCAGGTCTCAAAGGTAAAAGGGCAGTGTACTAAAATTGACCGCCCTGTCCAACAATCTAAAAGTTAGGAGATAGCACTGAGAGTTCCTTTGTACAATTCTGACTTACCTAATGAATGAATCTGCTGGAGAGTTTTTTTTTTAAAAAGCAATGTTACTTGATTGATACAAACTTGGAAAAGAAATTTGACTTTACAATTTTAGAAGGACCATTTGCAATGATATAGTTCTTGATGTTTATTGTTTCAGGTAGCAGTGAGGGTTCAGAACTCAGTGAAGATGTATCTTGGCCAGCATTCGAAAGGTAAGGCACTTTGAAGAAGCAGATAGAGTTGGAGAATGCCTTCTGTTCCATAGAAAATAAAACAGTTTGACCCATTTACAGCTTGCCATGTGGCTGTAAAGACTCCTCAGTTTTATGTGTTTATTTCAATAGATATTAGGTGGATCAGTATCTCTACTGTAAAAGGTTGCTTGTGATGTGAATCATGTCAGGTTTACTGGTGGTGATAAAACTTTCAATCTTAGGATTTTTTAAAATTTTGTGTTTCTTTAACTGGGCATCCCATTGCAAAAAATACTTGAGAAAAATGTTCATATTACCTTCCCAATTCATGAGTTGCCACAATTATCAAACCTAGTTTATATGTTTACAGCAGAATATTCATTTAGCAATTGAAGAGCAATAAATTGGAAATATACTAATGCTGGAAAGTAAGTATTCAGTGATATGAACATTTATATATATATATAAGGTAATGTCTTCTCTTGCTTTAAATATTAATCAATGTATCGCATTGCTAACTGTTTCCATTTTAGATTTGGCAAATTTCCGTCAACTTAAGCTTGTTTACATGGTGTATCTTTTATTTAACCAGAAAAAATGTTCAGTTTGGGATAGAGATATTACTTCTTTGTCCAAAGTATATTCCTATTTTAATAAGTAAAATATTAATTCCTAAACTTGCACTTTTGTAAGATGTTGATTTCTTTACCTATGTTGAGACCCCAAAGTCAAATTTCAAGCTGCAGGCTGCCAATCTGATAATATAATCAAACTATGTGATGTGCTTTTTGAAATGATCCCCTAGAAAATGGCAGAAGCTATAGCTTCAGATTGACTCAAGAGCTGGTCTTGACTCTCCGATCTTGATTAAATCACTTGGAGAGCTGGATGTTGGTTTTGGTTTTAGCATAAAATCTGATCACACTTCTGCTTTACTCTAATTCAGCCTTCTTCAAGATTCTCAATTTTAATTGCTCCATTGTTGATGAGTATGCATTCAGTTGCCAAGGCCTGAAGCTCTGGAAGTACCTTCCAACATCTTCCTACTTCCCAACTGCTTATTGTTCCTTTTAAATGCTCCATCTACCCCTGCAGCCAAGTTTTTGGATCACCTGATCTGATACCTTTAGTTCTGAAGAAGAGTCATATCAAACTTGAAATGTTAACTCTGTTTCTCTCTCCATAAATGCTTGCAGGCCTGCTAAGTTCCTCCAGCATTTTCATTTTTATTTCGTTATATAGATTGGTGTCATGTTTTACAATGCTTCTCTGAAGCACCTTATGACATTCTATTATATTAAGGGTGGAATGTAAGTAGAAGTTGTCTTTATAAAACCAGTGTTTTCAAATAAAAGTACCGTTTCCTGTGAATGGCTTTTAATTAATGCAGAAGTGACTTTCCCAATATGTATTATTTCTATTAAAAACATGTTGTCTTTTGGTAAGACAAATCAAGGCACGATTTACGCAGTTAATGGTAGTGGCCTTGGGAGTGTTGTCGAACAGAGTGACCTGGGGTGCAAGTTCACAGCTCCTTGAAAGTAGTGTCACAGGCAGACAGGGTAGTGAAGAAGGCATTTGGCATGCCTGCCTTCATCGATTAGAGCATTGAGTACAGGAGCTGGGATGTCATGTTATGGCTGTACAAGACATTGGTAAGGCGTCTTTTGGAGTACTGAGTACAATTCTGGTTGCCCTGCTACGGGAAGGATGTTATTAAACTGGAAAGGGCGCAAGAAGGGTTTACAAAACTGTTATTGAGACTGGAAGGTTTGACCTATAAGGAGAGCGTGGATAGGTTGAGGCTTTTTTCCCTGAAGCTTAGGAGGTTGAGGGGTGGCCTTATAGAGGTTTATAAAATCATGGAGGGCATAGAGACAATGAATAACCAAGGTCTTATCCCTAGGGCAGGGGAGTCCAAAACTAGAGGGCATAGGTTTAAGGTGTAGGTTTAAGGTGAGAGGGGAAATATTTAAAAGGGATCCGAGAGGCAACTTTTTCACACAGAGGAACCTATGAATCTGTAACAGTGGAAACAACATGTGATAGAGCAAATAGTACAGCCCAATAGTGCACAAGACAAGGTTGAAGCACTTTCAGCCATATTCAGTCAGATTCTATGTGGCCAATCCATCAGGTCTCTTGAAGTCACTGGATGCTAAATTTCATCCATCAAGAAATAGCTGAAGATACTAGACACACCAAAGGCAATAGTACTGAAGATGTGCTATAGGGCTAGCTGATCCCTAGCAAATTGTAATCGTGAAACTACATCATTGGCTGGCATCTAGTTAGCAATGTGGTGAATTAGCCTGTTATCAGTGGCACTTACCAATAGCTGATTTACCACTGTCCTGCTTGGGTTCTGCCAAGGGGCCCTGCGCCAGACCTTCTAAAGGTCTTGGTTCAAACATGAATAGAAGAATTGAACTCTAGAGGTGAGGTGAGATGAGAGTCTTTGAAATCACTGAGGCATTTGATTAAGTGGGGCATCAAGGAACCCAAACAAAATTGAAATCAGTTGGAATTGAGGAGGAAACTCTTGACTTGTTGAAAGCATACCTAGTTGAAACAAATATGGTTGTGATTGTTGGAGTCCGATCATGTCAGTCTCAGAATGCCATTGCAGAATTTCCTCACTGTCTGAGGTACAACCATCTTCAGTTACTTCATTAGTGACTTCCCCTCAATGACGTCAAAAGTGGAGATGTTCGCTGATGATTTTACTGCATTCAATACCATTTGCACCTTCTTTGATACCAAAACACTTTGTTCCTGTGCGCAGCAACACTTGGGCTGAGATGTGGTAGTAACGTTTGTTACACTAATGCCAAGCAATGATCAACGCCAACAAGAGAGAATCACACAATCTCCCTTTGACATCCATCTGCAATATTCTGCAAGGTTATGATGATGAGAAACTTAACTGGACTAGTCATGTAAATATTGAAGTGAGAGAAGCAGGTCAGTGGTTGGGAATTCCGCGGCAAGTAACTCACCTCCTCACTCCCGAAATTCTATTCATCATCTACAAGACGCAATCAGAGGTCTGATGAAATTCTGCCCACTTGTCTGGATGAGTGTAGTTTCGAAGGGCAAAGCTTGCTTGGCATCCTGTCTGTCCCCTTAAACATTCATTCCTTCTCAGTACCATACAGCAGCTCAAATTTCTACTATCTACAAGCTGCAGTGTTACACCTTTTCAAAGATCCTTCAACATCACCTTCCAATCCCTGTAGAACGACAAAGGCAGCAGATGCATAGGACCACTACCACACACCATTCAGACTTGGATCAATAATACTGTTTCTTCACAAAATAAAGCAGAAATTGAAGGAGAAACTCAGTAGGTCAAGTAGCAACTGTGGAGAGAAAATAGAGTTAGAGTGTTTTGAGGCAAGTGACCCTTCTTCAGAACTTAAAGCAGCTAGGAAATGGTGGTATTTATGCTGATGATGGGAGTAGGGGATAAAGGAGTGACCACATAGATGGAGACAGAGCCCAGGGAGAGAGAGGGGAAGTAAAAGGAATTGTGGTGAGCTGAAGAAGAAGGGAAACTTCATAAGTGATAATATGCTATGAGTAGTTGAAAATGTAGTTGAAAGCAACGTATATCATGATAGGATCTGGAGTGTGGGGTTGGGTAATAGACATGGAGGGAGATGTTCATGCTCCAAAATTATTAAACTTCATGTTGAATCCAGGAAGTTGTGAGGTCCGCAAGCAGAAGATGAGGTGTTATTCATACAATTTGCATTGAGTTTCGCTGGAGCACTGCAGCCGGCCTGAAACAGAAGTGTTGGCATGGGAACAAGGTGGTGTATTGAAGTGGCAGGCAACTGGAAGTTCAGTGATTTTTATGGATAAAACATAGGTATTCCACAAAGTGGTCATCCAGTCTGCATTTCATCTCCCCACTGTAGAGGAGACTGTGTTTTGAGCAGTGAATACAGTAGACTAGATTGAATGAAGTGCCAGTAAATTGCTGCTTCACCTAGAACATGTGTCTAGGACCTTGGATAGTGAGGAAGTAAACTGACAAGTGTTGCCTTTTCTGTGATTCTTCACTGTTACTGAGTCATAATCCGGGAACATGCAGCACTATGTGAGTACCTATACCACATGGATTGCACTGGATTAAGAAACCAGTTCAACACCAACTTAGCAGCAGCAATTAGGGATGGACAACGAATGCTGGTTTTGCCATTGATACTCATATTCCGTGAATGAACAGTAGAAAAAATGCTTTTAGTTTTGACAGTCTTTTTTTGTTTGTTACTCTTCATTACAAATTCAGGTAACACTTTTAAATTTACTTCAGTAAAAGAGTTTTGATACAACAGTGTGTGTTTTGGCACATGTGCCAGAACTGTAATTGATTGTTGGTACTGAACGTAAAAGGATAGTGCTGTGCTGCCCATTGGGCCATCCATCCTCCTTAACTTGGTATTCATCAGTAAATTGAGGGAATGGCACCTGTTGTAAATTAGCTGCAAAATTAAAGGTTTTCTCTGGTGACCCCATAAAACAATGCATGTTATTCTATTTTCTCAATGCTAACTAGATTATTTTCAGTAATATTTTGCTAATGCTCATGTTGTTTACTACTTTTAGAATGGTTTTGTAAGAGTCTTCAGTGGCTGTATGTCACCACAATTAATGAGCAGCCTATGGCGATGTTAATTCCTGGAAGATTGCATGTGTATGTTGTGTACCACAATCTAGAAGAATATTAACTCAGTATACAAAAGATACCTAATCACAACTAACAAATAAATTAGCTTAATTAATGATAACAAGCATGGGGCTGGATGAACACAGCAGGTCAAGCAGCATCATAGGAGCAGGAAAACTTGACGTTTCGGGCCTAAACCCTTCATCAGAAATGCTTTTTTTAGCGGTATTCGTTGATATGTGGTTGGAGGGGGACAAAGGTGAGCCCTTTACTGAGGACTGACCGTTCGTCCTCAGTAAGGGGGAGGTCTGGGGGGATGGTGAAGACTCGGCAGGGCTTAGTGTTTCTGATGAAGGGTTTAGGCCCAAAACGTCAAGTTTTCCTGCTCCTATGATGCTGCTTGACCTGCTGTGTTCATCCAGCCCCATGCTTGTTATCTCGGATTCTCCAGCATCTGCAGTACCTTTTATCTCTAGCTTAATTAATATTGTATCCTTAACCTGAGGAGAAAAGTGGAGCCCACTGAGACACTGAGCTGATTCAGAATGCCACTTATTGAAACTTGGAAGCTCAGGATCTCTGCCCTTCACCTCTACCGTCAAGTATTAGGGGAAGAACTAGGGAAGAGTCTTGCCATAAGAATCTGTCGATTACTTCAAATGTTTAATTTACTTGACTTTGGAGTGGCTTCATGCAACTCAAGAGTCAAGATTATGACAACCAAGAGAATACTTTGAACATTGCTTTTCTTTCAAAGTGATGATAAATTTCTGCAGGAACTGGTTCTATTATTCTCTCTACCCGGTGGCACGGGCTGGAAGGAATGGCTGTCGAAGCCACATGAAGGCCCACAGGTAATGATCTCTTTTATAAAGGGGGCAGATGGCATATCTCTGTCCAAGGTGTACAATCAGGTGAAGGGAGCAACACTAACACACACGATTAAATCTGTCTTCAGTCTCTTAAGTCAGTTTACTAACATGGTGATGTTTTTCAAAATTTGCAGTGCCTTTCATTTTAGCTATTTAATTATGCCTACATCTGTCTCACAGTGTTTTAGTATATGATGTGTCACTGTCTAATTATTTCTTTTGCTGAAGAGAATTTAATGTTACTGTAATCATTGATTCAACAGTTCAGTAATTTAGAGATATTTAATGCCAGGAACGTATAATTGTACATTCTTTGACATTAAATTTCCACCTTCAGATTTTGCTTCAGGACCTTATTCATAAAGACTTTTGGTACAGACAGATAACCTTCTTGTTAACCCAATTCCATACACTCTTATTTTGTAGCAGAGATCACTGGATAAGGAACAAGCCGATTCAATGGAAGTTGATGTTTGGTTTCTTCATTCCCTCAGTACTTGAGACCTAGATTGTGCTGAAATTGCTAATGATGATAGAAGTGGTGCAGGTAGCCTCTATACCAAGTCCCATAGGCCAAAGTTAACTTTATGAAGTAAAATGTTGGAATAGAAAAGAGTCAAGGCAAATTTGAAAGTACCTGTATCGTATAATAATTACAGGTGTTTACTTCATGGGAGGTTTAATGGCTTCCCAAATAGTGACAACTTAAATCATAGTCAGCTCTGTTGTCATTCAGAGAAAAATGTTTTGCACTGTAGTACTGTCCAAACTCTTGTTAAAATATACAATGTAAAGTGAAGGCTTAAAACATGTTTCAAAATTGGTAGGTAATCTTTAACAAACTATAATGCATCTTCTAATTTCCCGAGACAGGTGATGTAAAATGTCAACAGTGAAATTTGCATACAGCTCCTTTTGTATGGCTTATATTATGAACTTTCTAGAAAAGCAGAACAGTAAACTTGGATTTTGTTCTTATCTACTTTAATTAAGACTTACAAACATAACATGTTCTAGGTTGAAACTTACATTGAATATTCTTCAGCTTCTATGGTTTGCTGTGTTGTACCATGTTTTATCACCATGATTTTGATTTTATTTTTAGTTCTGTGGAATCTGAGGAACTGGCAGTAAATCTCTTCCCAGGCACTGTTACAATTCAAGGAGTTTTGAGAAGAAAGACCCTACTGAAAGAAGGCAAAAAACCTACGGTAAGGAATGATTTCAATAATGTTGTTTGTTGGCAGCAGAAGAAGCCATGATGCCGTACTTATACAACAAAGTGAGTGATATAATACAAGAGTTTCATCGTATCTGACTTCAGTTATTCAGTATTTCCTCCTTATGTAGCTTTTTCTGTAGCCAAAGGTGTAAGTACATCATTGACTAGATATTCCATTTTGGATTACATTTATTCCCAGGTAAAGCCATATAGAGTCCATGACAGAATAAATGTTTGACATGCATGTATTTGAGTGATAAAGGAAATCATTATTAGGGTATTCAATTGGATGAGGTTTGATTTATGATGTGGTTATTAGCGGTGTTCTGATTTAAATGTTGAATTTGTGCTTGTTCGGACTTCCTTTTATGTTCAACAAACTTAGCAGTGTATATACTTCAAAAAGCAAGAAATAACAGAGCCATAGTTTAACTTGAGTATCAAGTAAAATAATGGAAATAAATATAAGAAAATAACTAGTAAATAGCAGTCACATGAATTCTGAAGAGAAATGTCCAACATCTTTTATTGTTTTGAGATAAATAGACTGAAAACCCCAATAGTAAATTAAATTTTGCAAAGCTTTTGTCTAATTTCTATAGAAGAGCCAAATATAAAATTTGAGAGCAAAATGTCAGGAGACATTTAGAGGTCATCTGTTTAAGTTGAACAAAATAAGCCACTAACGTACAAAGTTGTGTGTTCGTTATTTTGTATTATCCAAAGTCAAGTTGATCAGATCATGATTGATATTCTACATTGTCACATGCTGTGATACAAAGCAGTTGATCTTTTCATAATTGACTTTGTCACACCATGTTATTTGCTTGTTGCGTCTTTCGCATTTGAACCTTTTCAAATGTGAAAGACGCACATTTTCTTCACTGGTTTATACTGTTGAAGAAATAGACACTGGGCTGTTTGTGAGTCAGTTCCTATAAAAGCCAGCTGTTTAGACTGTTTTTCTAAATAATTGATTACATGAATTTGTAACACTTGGAAGTGATAAGAAATCGAATGGCGAGTAGGAAACAGGTGTTAATTAGCAATGGGAGGATGAACTGTTGAACCTAATACCTGCGATTAAAGGGACCTCTATTGTTTGATTTTCTCAATCCAAGTTAACATTAATAATGTAAACTGATCATATTCATAGACCATACCAAGCTAGGTAGGAGCCTTCATACTATTTAGAAGTAGCTTGATGCTCAGCAATAGATTAGCACAATGGCCAGGATATTTTGTTTCCTCTATACTCCTAAATCTGAAATTTTCTGTCAAAAATGGATGAAAAATCAAAAGGGGAGGAATGTACAAGTAAAAAATCTTGGACAATGTGTAACGGTGAAAGAAAAAAGGTAGTATGAATTAAAATCTCTTGGAATAATTGACTACTCACTGGAGTGACATTTTACAGCTTCATCAGTCGTATTTTTTTAAATCGGTAAGCTTGAATGTCCTTGCTAGTACCATAAATCATTTGGGTTTTTTGCAACCTTAATTGCCAGCTCTCAATAACTTTGATAGGAATCATTTATAATGCTGTTCAACAATTTCATTATTGTCAACTTATTATTAGATTATTAACTTCATCATAATGAACTTTTATCAGCTTTGATAAGGCTAACAGTGGAGCAGTACAAATCAGCTAGAAATTTGTGAAGAATCTGAACCTGTAGCAATTCTTTTGTTCCAGAAGGTGCTGGAATTTTGACAAATGAATAATAGTGAAGAATGTTAATGCACCATTGTGTTATGGATCAGAATAAATCCCCTCAAAACATGTTAAGGAAATAGTCTAGACCCTAAATTTTTCTTGTGTTAAAGACAAGTGCCAGACGTTGCATTCCAGATGCAATTCAATTGGTCAAACTACTAATCTTGAAGCAAAATAGTTAAAAGACAATAAAAGAAAGAATTGGAAAACCTTAACTCTGTCAGAAAACTTAACAGAATAATAGATTATTTAACTACTAAACAGTAACTGTTCCGATATAGTAACATCCCAGAAACATATCCTTGGCAAAGGCAAATTCAATAAAATAAATTGTCTCGCGTGCAATTCTCCAGTCCGGGAGGAAAAACATCAAGAGAAAACGGACAGAGAGAGTAGCAGGGAGAGATGTACTACAGCAACTGCTACTGAAAAACTAAAACTAAAAATCCTGGTTCTGTGGGAGCTTGACCCCACCCATTCAGGCTGCTTCTATTGTTTGAACTTTAAATTAAAAAATCCAAGACCTCACAAGCTGTTTACTTTATTGGCTTTGGAGCCGACTGCCTTTCGCCTCTGTCATCTTCCTTCATTGGAAAAACCAGGACAAAATACACCTCCTAAAGCCACAGTATCGTCACAATTGTAGTAATGCAGCAAATTTTGTTTCGGTGCTATTAGAAGTTGACGCTCATACATATATGAAGTCAATAGCATAAAATCAAGTATTTTCAGCACCAGATTCTGCCTTGTCTTCTAGCTAATGCAAACCCAAAGGCAGATATTCCTAGTGATAATAAATACTTTGTTCTCAGGGATATCTGATAGACCTTTGGGAAATATTTTTGTGTGCTTAACACTTTATCAGTTTTCAAATGTAAAATATTTGCTGCTGTTACCTGCTACCCTGAAGCTCTATTTATTTCGTTCTCTACGCTCATACCTCGCCTATGACATTGCTGTACTAATCTCTTCACAACTATATCCCATACCCAGGCTGATTTCTTGTCCCCAGAATGACAAGTTTGGGCAACTAAAGGTTTATTTTATCAGCTTGTATGCTTGTTTTTGTTTATTGAAAGGGAGAAACAGTCGGGATCTTGGTGACAATGATGCAGATACTATCAAGTTGGAAATAATCGTGGGGGATCAGTTGTAGGATTTGACATTTAACTCTGCTTTGTAGGCTACTAAGTTTTTGCACAAAGTGATTCAGCATCAGTGAGAATTAAGAAAGTAAGATGAAGTCATTGGCAGGAAGTGGATACGAAGTACCTTTGTGCAATGGGGAGGTAATTTTGATTTATCTACTATTTGATATGTAGTTGACTGGAGCTTAGAGGAATAACAGAGAGGTTGGGTAAGTTCTGTAGCATGTATGTGGAAACTCACCCTTTTCCTATGCACTCATTTAAGGAGGACTGTAAATATATATTAGACCATTGGTTTGGTCTTTCTGGATGGATGACCTAACACAATCTGTATCATGACATTTGTAAATAGAAGTGATTAAAGTCTTTAGTATTGCATCAGACTTGCACTTATTATGGAAGATTTATTTTGAGGCCTTTTTTCAAAAGACTTCAAGGGAATTTCCAAATTGACAACTGAAAGTGGAAAGAATGCTTTATTGTTGACCTTTATGGAGTTGTTCAGTCATAGGTGTTGGAGTTGTCATCAGCAGTTTCCTGGTTGATTAGTAGCTGTTGCCAAGGGAAATAAGTTCTCAGTTTTTCCTGGAACATACGACTTTTAATGACTTAAAGTGAAAGCAGAATATATAGAAAAAGTCATTCCTTCATTTTTTATAATGCCTATAATGTTTCTGGTATCTGTTAAATTTTGTTTATAATGTACAAAAACTTTTGCATCTCTTATTGCAAATACTCATGTAGATGACCACTGCACTGAAGAACAGAAGAAAATTGAAAAGGCCAATTAAAAAGGCCTTTTTTGTGTAAAAAGCAATTGAGTTTGAGATTCAGGATACGGGCTCACTAATGCATGCTGAATGGTACATGAGTATCCGTGAAGAAGTGTTCTTACAAAAGGAATCTGCATATGGGACATGCTGAAAAACAGGTTAGTAAAGCAGGTTAGGCTAAATGGCAGCTCCAGTTACTCAGTAATTGGCTGCTTGCTAATGAGCAGATGGTAGGGGATTGCAAGAGGCAAAATGCTGGGTAGATGATAGTTCACAAAAAAACTTCAAATTGAGGAGCCCTGGCTACCCATTTTTAATTTGTGTGCAGTGTCAATGTGGTATTCTTGATAACATTTGTGAAGTTCCTACCAAATGGGAAACATATTACATTTAGAAAAGCAAAATACTGGATGTTGGAAATCTGAAATGAAGCAGAGAATGCAAGAAGTACTCAGCAGATCAGGTAGCATCTGTGGAGAGGAGAACAGCCTTAATATTTCAGATTTGTGATCTTTCATCAGAACTGGAAAGTGTTAGAGATATAAGAGGTTTTTTAGTACACAGGCACAGAAAGAGATCGGTTAGAGTGTGTTAGATAAAGAACAAAAGGCCTGGGATAGATGGAACATAGGGGATGTAACGATTGTAACAAGGTCAGAGAGCTGGACCTCGTAGAATATGACTTCTCTGATTGGGGTTGTTAATCTAGTCCAATCAGGGAGCCCTGGGTGAGTGTGAGTGTCAGATATACTAACACTCTATTGCTTGACTCTGTATGAGGAATTCTATAGTCAAGGATTGTACGTGTATAAGTAAAGACTGACTTGCTGATGGGATATCGGCTGTCTGGAATTATTTCAGTGGTGACGAGAATAAAGCACAATCCAGAAGAAACCCGCTTGCAACAGTCATCTGTGAGTTGGGGTAAGCATTTCTTGCATCATGCCCTTTTTTAGGAAGGTTGACTCATTTGACCTTGCCGTCAAAGGCTGGTCCCAGTATGTGGAAAGAATGCGTTATTTTTTCAGGACAAAACACATTGATTTTCATCTGCTACAATGAGTAATTCTACTGACAGCCTGTGGAGCTGCAGCTTTCTCTGTCATTAGGACCATAACGTTCCCTGAAGCACCAGGTACTAAAACCTTTTCAAGAATTGACTGACATAGTTAAGGAATGTTACAACTCCAACCTCCTCTCATTCTGAGACACTATTGCTTTACATGGCAATTTGAGAACAGGGAAATCGTTTTGTGAATTTTGACTCCGTTAAGATGACTGGCAGAAGCATGTGAATTTGGTGTAACCCTTAATAAGATGCTGAGAGACTGTCTTGTGGGTGAGATTAATGATGTAACTAAGAAAAAGTTACAAGCTAGCTAAAGCCCAACTGAACTTCAAACAAACTCTACAGCTGTCTTTATCATTGGAAAATGTGACTAGTGGAGGCTGCAGGGTATTCTGATGGAAGTGGACACTTGTGCCAGTCTGAATGAGCTTGGAGAATGCAACTTGAGTGCAGGCAATTGCGTAGCCTCACTTCTGGACATATCCTCACCAGAGGGACTGTGGCATGGCCCACAGTAAGACCCTAAAACACAGCCAAGCTTCAGTCAAATGGTTAAAAGGATCCTGGCCAGCAATCCTTTGTAGTTGCAGCAGGTATGCAGATTCGAGACAGCTCAACACTCCTACTCAACTAAATTGAGGAATAGCCCAGTATCCTGGAGAGTTCATATACCTGGAAAGTCCACCTACATCTGGTTTGGAATGTTAAATTGCTTAGCAATGTCAAAATCAGAACTAATCAAGATGAACGTCTGATTAAATGGTCATCTAGTTCCAGTGGAGGTTGATACCAGTGCGGCTGTATCAGTGATTGCAGTACCAGTTTTTCATAAAATTCGCTGTGGACTCCAGTCCTTAACTTTATGCAAGGACTTGGCTAAGCTGAGAACCTATACCAGGGAACCTTTACAGATTAAGGGAACAATTTGTGTTCCAGTCTCTTTTGAAAAGCAGCGATTATAGTAAAAGGCTCGGGCCCAAGCGTAATGGGACGAAATTGGTTGCAAGATATTCATCGAGATTCGCTCAACAGTTTTCAATTAGAAAATGGCTGCTTGAATGATGTCCTAAGTAAATACTTGTAAGTCTTCCAGGAAAGTCTAGGACTATCAGAAGAGCCAAGGCCACCTTGCATGTTGACCACAAAGCTACTCCATGATTTTGCAAGGCCCACCCAGTACCATTAGCCAAAAAATAAGCGGTAGATGCAGGTACAGTTACAACTTTTAAAAGACACTTGGTCAGGTAAATGAAAAGGAAAGATTTAGAAGTCCAAATGCAGGCAAGTAGGACTAGTTTAGTTTAGGAAATCTGGTCACTATGGATGAGTTGGACCGAAGGGTCTGTTTCCGTGCTATATTACTCCATGATTTTATAAATCAAAAGGCTGGAAAGTGAAGGAACCATTGACCCAGTCCAGTTCATGGAATGGACAGTACTGGTCATGCTGATTTTGAAGCTTGGTGGGTCCGTTCATATTTGTAGGGATTTTGAACAAACACTAAACCACTTTTTTGCAGTTGGATAAATACCCAAATTTTCAGATAGATGATTTGTGTACAAAGCTGGTAGAGGGCCTGTCCTTCATGAAGCTAGACATGAAGCACGCTTACTTGCAATTGCGGTTAGATTAGAATTTCAGAATTATGTTCCAATCAGTATCCATGAGGGTTTGTACCAATAAACAAAACTGCCATTTGGGATATCATCAGCCTGTTCGATTTTTCACCAGACAATGGGGAACATTTTGCAAGGCCTACATCAGGTCACCATTTACTTAGGTGACATCCTGATAACAGGGAAGGCTAATAAAGAATACCTACAGAACTCGGATACAGTCCACAGGCATTTTTCCAATGCAAGCATATGCCTAAGAAGAGTAAAATGTGTGTTCCAGGTCCCCAAGTGACCTATTTGGGCTACTGAGTTGACAAGACTGGGTTACACCCATTGGAAGATAAAGTCAAAGGTTCCCCAACTCCCACGTCTGTCCAGGAGCTTAGGTCATTTCTTGGACTAGTAAATTATTATGGAAAGTTCATATATAACCTGACCTCAATCCTGGCACCTTTGCATCAACTTCTTAAAAAAAAGTCAGCCTTGGAAAAGGTCAAATAGACCATCCCTAGCTTTCAATGTAACAAAGAAACTGCTGTCATCCTTAAGATGTTGGCACACTATGATCCCAAGAAAGATCTGGTATTGATGTGCAATGCCTCCCAAATGACACTGGGGTGGTATTAGCTCGTAAGTGGCCCAATGGAGAGGAACACCCAAAAGCTTATGCATCCAGAACTTTGGCTAATGCAGAGCGCAAGTATGCCCAGATAGAAAAAGAAGGATTGGCGGTCATATTTGGAGTCAGGAAGTTTCACCAATATCATTATTGAAGAAAATTCGTCCTAATGACGGACCATTGTCCCCTACTGGATCTGCTTAGAGGACAAGACAGGATCACCCATAGCTTCAGGCCACTGTCAGTGGTGGGTTTTAATACTAAGTGCATACAATTATAAGTTAGAACACCTGTGGGAGGCTGAGTAAAGAATGCAGATGCATTGAGCCACCTCCCATTAGCAGATACACCACCTGTGGTAGGCTCAATGGAAGAGTCTGTAATGATATTAAATGTTCTGGACATGCTGCCAGTCACAGTTAACAATATCATACTTTGGACACAGAAAGATCCACCCCTTTCCAAACTGAAACAACTGGTATTGATGGGGGAAACCAGAGGGCTGTCACAACTGGAATTGAAACCTTTTTGGACCTGGAGACACCTGCTCACAGTAGAGGACACATATTCTTACGGGGAGCAGGAGTGACTGCCCCAAGCAAAGGTCACCATCAAATACTGCTGAGCTCCATCAGGGCCATCCAGGGGTCTCCAAAATGAAGATGCTAACGAGAAGTTATGTATGGTGGCCGCAGACATAGCTGTGTTAGTGGGACAGTGCCTCTAGTGTCAACGAGGACAAAAATTACTGCCACCAGCAGATCCCCCACATCCATGGAAATCTTGGACTCAGTTGCACGTTGACTATGCAGGTCATTTTAGACACCCACTCAAAGCAGTTGGACATGCACAGGGTCCATTCATCAAGCACTGGGATAACAGTAGAAAAACTGCATCTATCTTTTGCAACATATGGAGTCCCAGAAGTATTGGCCATAAAATACAGGCCATCATTTACCAGCAGGGAATTTGGTTATTTCTTAATGTCGAATGGGATGTCACCCATCATCGAATGGCGTGGCAGGAAAAGTGGCCCAAACTTTGAAAGCTGGATGGAGGAATTAGCCTACAACTTAGCTAGATACCAAGCTGTCATAATTCTTGTGTGGCTATAGGACCACCCCACATGCAACTCGTGCAACTACATGGACAGCACCAGCAGAGTTGCTAATGGGCGGAAGATTCTGTACCAGGTTAGGTCTGATCTTCCCATACCTGGGGATGTGTGAAACAGCATCAGGAACTTCAGTGCTGGACCCAATACTCCACCATGTGAGAGAGACAGTTTGATACAGGGGACAAATTTTGGTGTAAGAATCACAGAAATGGCCCCACATGGGTAAGAGGCATAGTCGTCGCAAGGTTAGAATGTTTCGAGTTCAGGCAAGTACAGCAATCCTGAACAGACATGTGGACCATATGAAATCCGCTGGACCTCAAATAGTGCAGGAGAAAATGTGCCCTGCCCCTCCGAACCTTCAGTAATGCTGCCAGAACCCCCTCCATCAAATGTTGTTGAGTCCTCTGATGGGCATGACAGAACTAGCCACCTCGACACCTTTGCCACCAGAGGAAGAGCATGAATTTCTACTGAGGTGCTTCTGAAGTATTATATGCCACCCGTGAACACCCCGGAAGACTCCAAGACAAAGGACAGGCCTATGTCCGCAGACTTAGAGGGGATGGAATATAGTGATTGTAACGAGATCAGTGAGCTGAACCTCATAGACTATAGATTCCTGATTAAGGTTGTTAATCTGGTCTAATCAGGGAGCCCTGGCTGACATATAAAAAGGGTGAGTGTCAGAGGCACTGACACTTTGGTGCCTGTCTCTGTATGAGGCAGTCCTATAGTTAAGGACTGTTCAGGTGTAAATAAAGGGTGACTTGGTGACAGGATTCCTGCCTCTATGGAGTTATTTCAGGGGACCTAGAGTCATAGAGATGTACAGCACGGAAACACACCCTTCAGTCCAACTCGTCCATGCCAACCAGATATCCTAAATTAATTCTCGTCCCATTTGCCAGCATTTGGCTCGAATCCCTGTAAACCTTTCCTATTCATATATCTATCCAGATACCTTTTAAATGTTGTAACTGTACCAGCCTCTACCACATCCTCTGGCAGTTCATTTCATTCACGCACCACCCTCTGCGTGAAAAAGCTGCCCGTTAGGTCCTTTTTAAATCTTTCCGCTCTCAACTTAAAACTATGCTATCGATAAGGATTTAGAGTAGATTTGTAGCTTGGGTTGTGGATGTTGTGGTTGGTTGGCTCTTCGAGCTGGTTCATTGTTCCACAGACGTTTCACTACCCTGCTGGGTGACATCATAGTTGACCTACAACTACAACCACAGAGACGCTAACAATACAGAATGCCTAGCCACACTGGAAGCCACACTGAAGACCAATGGCATCAATGAAGAAACACAACAAGCCATAAGATAGTGATCCAGACACTGACCAGAAAAAGCAAACTTAACACTCTAAACACATCAGAAAGGAAGGCCCTAGAAGGACTGAAAAGGGACAAAAATATTACAATACTACCAGCAGACAAAGGGCGCATGACGGTAATATTTAACAAACGGGAGTACCTCTCCACGGTACAAAAACTACTAGCCGACAAGAACACATACCGGCAAGTGCAGATAGGCCCGACACCACAGCTGGGCAACAAGATTCTCAACACACTAAAGAGACTCAAACAGACTGGACAAATCAACAAAACAGACTACCTAAGAATGAAACCTGAAGGAGCTGACACCACATACCCCCCCACCAATTCTACAGCCTCCTGAAGGTACACAAACCGCAAGTACCCCTCAGACCCATAGACCCCTGCCAGGCACGCCATCACATAGAATAGCCAAGGAGTTACAAAGGAGATTAAAGCATCTCATCAGCAAGTCACCCCACTCAATCCACTCAGCCCAAGAGTTCCTCAATTCCATCAAGGACATAAGAATGGACGAGGACGAGACCATGATACCTATGCCTCACCATCCACTTCACCTTTACCGGCCAAATATATGAACAGGTCAGTGGGATGCCCATGGGATTACCTGTCTCTGGAGTAGTAGCTGAAGTGGTGATGTAGAGACATGAAAGCATGGTCCTTCCATTAATCCAACCAAAACTATGGATACGATATGTGAATGACACCTTTGTCATTATTAAACGGACCAAACTAGAGGAGACACACAAAGTAATAAACAACACCCTCAGCGGGATCAGATTCACCGGAGAAGAGGAAAAGAGCAAACAGCTCCCATTCCTGGACGTCATGATGGAATGCAGGACCAATGGGGAATTCCTAACAGAGGTACACAGGAAAGCCACATACACTGATCACGTGCTGAATTTCGATAGCAACCACCCTAACACACACAAATGAAGTTGCATGAGAACATTATTTAAATGGGCAACAATACACTGCAACAACACAGAACTACACCGAGAAGAGGAAGAGCACCTCTTCCAGGTATTCAAAGACAACAGATACCCGAAAAACTGGGTCAGAAGATGCCTATTGCACGAATGACACCAGGAAGATACTACATGCCGGACACACTCATCACGCTACCTTACATCAAGAACACATCTGAACTGACCACAAGACTCCTACGACCACTAGACATCAGAGTAGCACACAAACCCACATCAAACCTACGCCAACTGCTAACCCGAACCAAAGACCCACCACCCACTATGGACAGGACCAATGTCAAATACAAGATTCCCTGCAAAGACTGCGACAAACATTACACTGGACAGACAGGAAGGAAATTAACCACAAGAGTACATGAACTTCAACTGGCAGCAAAAAGACATGACCAATACTCACTCATCTCTATCCACGTGGATAAGGGAACCCACCAATTTGATTGGGACAGCACCAGGATCCTGGGACAGGCGAAGCAGAGACAAGCACAGGAATTCCTAGAAGCCTGGTTCTCCCCTAAGAAAGGCAGCAATAAACACATAGAGCTAGACCCCATATATACTCCATTGCGAAGAAAAACCAGAAGTGAGGTAATCCAGCTCAACAGACACCAGAGTTTAAATAAGAGGCGGGAAAACACAACAGTGCTTCATCAAAGGCTGCACTGATGATGTTACCCAGCAGGGTAATGAAATGTCTGTGGGACAATAAACCAGCTCGGCAAGCCAACCAACCACAACTATGCTGTCTAATTTTGGACTCCCCTACCCTGGGGAAAAGACCATAAGACAAAGGAGCAGGAATTAGGCCATTCGGCCCATGGAGTCTGCTCAGCCATTCAATCATGGCTGATAAGTTCCTCAACCCCATTCTCCTGCTTTCTCCCTGAAACCCTTGATCCCCTTGATAATCAAGAACCTTAGTCTTAAATGTACTCAATGACCTGGCCTCCACAGCCTTCTGTGGCAGTGAATTTCATAGATTCACCACTGTCTGGCTGAAGGAGTTTTTCCTTATCTCCATTCTAAAAGGTCTTCCTTTTACTCTAAGGCTATGCCCTTGGGTCCTAGACTCTCCTACCAACGGAAGCATCTTCCCAACATCCGTTTTGTCCAGGCCATTCAGTATTCTGAAAGTTTCAATTAGATCCCCCTTCATCCTTCTAAACTCCAATGAGTATAATCCCAGAGTCCTCAAATGTTCCTCATAGGCTAAGCTTTCCATTCCTGGGACCATTCTCGTGAACCTCCTCTGAAGCCGCTCCAGGGCCAGTACATCCTTCCTGAGATATGGGTCCCAAAACTGCACACAACACTCCAAATGTGGCCTGACCAGAGTCTTATAAAGCCTCAGAAGTATATCCCTGCTTTTATATTCAAGTCCTCTCAAAATAAATGCCAACATTGCATTTGCCTTCCAAACTACTGACTCAACCTGCAAGTTTACCTTGAGAGAATCCTGGATGAGAACTCCCAAGTCTCTCTGCACTTCAGACTTCTGAATTTTCTCCCCATTTAGAAAATAGTCCATGCTTTTGTTCTTCTTACCAAAGTGCATGACCTCACACTTTCCCATGTTGTACACCACCTGCCACTTCTTTGCCCACTCTCCTAACCTGTCCAAATCCTTCTGCAGCCTCCCCAACTCCTCAATACTACCTGTCCCTCCACCTCGTCTACAAACTTAGCCAGAATGCCCACAGTTGCTTCATCGAGATCATTAATGTACAACGTGAAAAGTTGTGGTTCCAACACTGACCCTTGTGGAACACCACTTGTCGCTGGCTGCCATCCTGAGAAAGACCCCTGTATTCTCACTCTCTGCTTTCTGCCAGACAGCCAGTCTTCTATCCTTGCTAGCACCTTGCCTCTCACACTGTGGGCCCTTTTCTTACTCAGCAGCCTCCTGTGTGGCGCTTTATCAAAGGCCTTCTTGAAGCCCTGCTCATTACTTCCTCAAAGAATTCTGGCAGATTTGTCAGGCATGACCTCCCCTTGATGAAACCAGGCTGACTTTGCCCTATTTTCTTGTACATTTCCATACTATTCACTCTAATCATGCCCCTCATGATTTCGTAGACTTCCATAAGGTCACCCCTCAGCCTCTGATCCTCCAGTGAAAATAGTCCCAGTCTATTCAGCTTCTCCCTGTAACTCCCTGGCAATATTCTTGTGAATCTTTTCTGAGCCCTTTCAAGTTTAATGACATCTTTCCTATAGCAGGGAAACCAGAATTGAACACAGCATTTCAAAAGTGGCCTAACCCTTACCATGTACAGCCGCAACATGACCTCCCAACTCCTACACTCAATGCAAGCATACAAAACGTCACCTTCAGTACCCTGTTTACCTGCGACTCCACTTGCAAGAAACTATGAACCTACACCCCAAGATCTCTATTCAGCGACACTTCCCAGACCTCATATTAAGTGTATAAGTCCTGCCTGATTTGCCATACCAAACTATAGAACCTCACATTTATCTCGATTAAACTTCATCTGCCACTCGTTGGCCCTTTGGCCCATCTGAACAAGGTCCTGTTGTACTTTGAGGTTTTGCAAAGACCTGGTTATCGCTGGGACAAGAAACAAAAAAATGAGTCGAGAAGAGACAATAACAGAATCATGACCAACAGCTGTGCACAAAACTAGACATAAACGTAATAACATGGAATTGTTGAACATAGTGTGAAGTCCAGAACAAAGACTGTGAAGACTGTTTCCTCTTATAGTCAGCATGGATTTGTGAGGGGTGGGTCATGCCTCTCAAACCTTATTGAATTCTTTGAAGAGGTGACCAAACACATGGATGAAGGTAGAGCAGTGGATGTGGTATACATGGATTTAAGTAAGGCATTTGATAAGGTTCCCCATGGTAGGCTCATGCAGAAGGTAAGGAGGCATGGGATAGCGGGAAATGTGGCAGATTGGATTCAGAATTGGCTCACCCTTAGAAGATGAAGGGTGGTAGTGGACAGAAAATATTCAACATGGTGCTCAGTTACAAGTGGTGTACCACAAGGATCTGTTCCGGGTCCTCTTCTATTTGTGATTTTTGTAAATGATTTGGATGAAGGAGTGGAAGGGTGGATTAGCAAGTTCGCAGACAATACGAAGGTGGGTCCCATTGTGGACAGTGCGGAGGGCTGTTCTAGGTTACAAAGGGACATTGATAGGATGCAGAGCTGGGCTGACAAGTGGCAGATGGAGTTTAACCTGAAAAGCATGAGGTGATTCATTTTGGAAGGACAAACTTGAAAGCAGAATACAGGGTTAACGGAAAGATTCTTGGCAGTGTGGAGGAGCAGAGGGATCTTGGGGTTCATGTCCTCAGTTCCCTGAGAGCTGCCACCCAGGTAGATAGAGTTGTTAAGAAGGCGAATGGTGTGTTAGCTTTCATTAATAGAGGGATTGAGTTCAAGAGCTGTGAAGTTATGCTCCAGCTATACAAAACTCTGGTTTGGCCGCTTCTGGAGTATTGTGTCCAGTTCTGGTTGCCTCAATACAGGAAAGATGTGGAAGTGTTGGAAAAGGTGCAGAGGAGATTTACCAGGATGTTGCCTGAGATATCCGGGAGTGAAATCCCTCATATTGGGAGCGGTGCAGTGGAGGCAAAGGAATTGGGAATAGGGGATGGCATTTTTGCAGGAAGGTGGGTGAGAGGAGGTGTATTCTAGTGTACCCTCCCTAACTCCCTATCTGCACTCACCTTTACTGGCTCCAAACCCGCCTCTTTGACCTGTCTGTCTCCACCTATCTTCTCCTTTATCCATCTTCTATCCGCCTCCCCCTTTCTCCCTATTTATTTCAGAATCCCCTTCCCTTCCCCCATTTCTGAAGAAGGTCTAGACCCGAAACATCAGCTTTCCTGCTACTGTAATGCTGCTTGGCCTGCTGTGTTCATCCAGCTCTACACCTTGTTATCTAAAATTTGTTTGTAATGTTATTTGAAAAACATTTCTCATTGCAAAGTATTTAGAATCAAAGAGTGATACAGTGCGGAAATAGACGCCCCGGTCCAACCAGACTATGCCAAACATAATCCCAAATTAAACTGGTCCCACCTGCCTGTTTCTGGCCTATCAGTGCAAACCTTTCCTATTCGTATATCTATCCAAATGTCTTTTAAACATTTGTAATTGTACCCGCATCCATCACTTCCCCAGGAAGTTCATTCCACATGTGAACTACCCTCTGTGCAAAATAAATTGCCTCTTATTATTTTTTAAATCTCTCTCCACGCACCTTAAAAATGTGCCCCCTAGTCTTGAAATCCCACATCCTAGGGAAAAGACAGCTACCGTTAACTATCTATACCTCTAATTATTTTATAAACTTCTATCAGGTCATCTCTCAACCTCCTATGTTCCAGTGAAAAAGTCCCAATCTAGCCAGCCTTTCTTTATAACTCAAACCTTTCATACCTGGCAACATCCTGGTAAATATCTTCTGAAATCCTCTCCAGCTTGATAATATCCTTCCTATAACTGGGCAACCAGAACTGGACACAGTATTCCAGAAGAGGCCTTACCAATGTCCTGTATAACCTCGATATGACTTCCCAACTCCTTTACTCAAAGGACTAAGCAATGAAGGCAAGCGTGCCAAATGCCTTTTTTAACCACCCTGCCTATATTTGACGCCAACTTTAAAGAACCAAGTACCTGCACCCCTAGGTCCCTCTGTTCTACAGCATTACCCAAAGCCGTACCATTAATTGTAGAAGCCCTACGCTTATTTGTTGTACCAAAATGCAATACCTTGCATTTATCCAGATTGAACTCTATCAGCCATTTTTCAGCCCATTGACTCATTTGATCAAAATCCCTTTGTAATCACTGACTACTAAGACGCCAATTTTAGAATCGCCCACAAACTTACTAACCATATCTTCTATATATTCTCATCCAAATCACTTATGTAAATGACAAACAAAAGAGGATCCAGAACTGACCCCTTTGGAACACCTCCAGTCCAAAAAGCAACCCTCCACCATTACTCTCTGTTTCCTGCTATTAAGCCAATTATGTATGCAGTTGGCAAGCTCACCCTGAATCCCATGTGATCTAACTTTACTAATTAGTGTACCATGTAGAACCTTGTCAAAGGTTTTACTAAAATCCAAATAAACAGCATCTACTTTTCTGCCATCATCAATCTTTTTGGTAACTTCCTCAAAATCTATTTAAACATTTCTTACTAATTAGGAGAATAAACTGTTTATCAGCCAGTGTTACTGAGTATTTAAATATGGTGTTCACAAAATAGACACTTTGCTTAGCACACTTCCTATAGTGCAGTAAGAGACCACTTGGCCCATTGAGTCTGCATTGACCCTCCAAAGAACATCCCATCCAGACCCAGAACCCTACCCTATCCTTGTAACCCCACATTTTCCATGGCTAACCCGCCTAACGTGTACATCCCTGGACACAACAGACAATTTACCATGACCAATCCACCTAGCCTGTACATCTTTGGCTGTGGGAGGAAACTGGAGCACCCGGAGGAAACCCATGCAGAGATGGGGAGAATGTACCAACTCCACACAGACAGTCACCCAAGGCTGGAGTCAAACTCAGGTCCTACCGCTGTGAGGCAGCAGTGCTTAACCACTGTCCAATTGTCAAGCAAGTATTGGTCTTCAAAAAAAACCAAAGGATAAATCTCCTTTTTATTCATTTGTCATTGCCTACAACAAAAGAAAATACATATTGTATTACTGATCAGAGTAGGGTTTTTAATGACTGCTGGGGAGTGGCAGGTTTTCCTACTTCTACCATTTATAACAATCGTTCTTACCCCAAACTGCTTCCCCCCCTTACTTTTCAAAA
Source organism: Ginglymostoma cirratum (assembly GCA_024137785.1). NCBI lineage: Eukaryota > Metazoa > Chordata > Chondrichthyes > Orectolobiformes > Ginglymostomatidae > Ginglymostoma > Ginglymostoma cirratum. Next base: position 6,545,555 of record JAHRHZ010000100.1, read on the forward strand.
CAGTCATTCATATGGACTTCCTCAGATAATGCTACCAATTGAAATTAGTTCAGCGATCAGCAAAGTGTTATAAATTTCTTGAGCAGAGGTCTGAATTCTCGGACTACTTTGACTTGTTAATCTTTTTAAACATCTTTTGTGATGTAGTTTTGTGTAACCATTCCAGTTTAATTTTTTTATTCCACTGTAGTGTCCAGCACACAGCTTAATCAAGATCTCCAAATTCTGCCAATAGCAAAGGAATGAAAACAGTCCAGATAGTTGATTATAATCATTAACAACAAAGCTACTCCTTGTGGTCCAAGTTTCAAACCATTTGGCAACTGGTTTTAAACATCATAAAATAAACTTGTGTGACTGGAGGAATTCAGTCTACATCCTCTCTAAGGAATCGTCAGATGGTTGTTTAATGGTTTAAGTCTTTCTTAACAGGCAAAGATTAATGAAATCGTACCAAATGGGTTGACAATAAGAAAAGTCTCAGCCCTTGCAACTATGAATTGTCAGAAAGCTGGTCTTACACAGTCCGGGCAGCCAACAAATCAATCAACTCTGGCATACATTAGAAACCTGTCTCTGATCCCTAAATTGGCTGACATTCAGGTTCCAAATGGCAAGCCAGTATGTGGGAGAATTAGAATACTGAAACAGAAAAGAAAAATTTGTCTGTTCCTTTTCTGACTAATCAAAACGAATTTGCAGATAATCACAGGTTATATTCCAAATTGCTACCTATACTGGCATAAAATTAAATTATTTTAAAAAGTCATTTTGACCACTGGGAATATTTTTTCCATTGATATTAATTGTATCTTTAAATTCCACTGAGTTCTTGTGTTGGTATTAACACTTCAGTTCAAAATACCTCCAACCTTGTGACAGGGGAGAAGACTTGAGAGATATGGTTATTCTATACAAAGTTTAATTAACTGAAATCAGCTGCTTCAGCTGCCTTAATTTCTGAATGTTACGTTGTAAAAGCCAAGATTATACATTATCACCATTTAGTTTGTTTCTTTACACTGAAATTTTGCACCACATTCTCCCTACTTTCTGGGACAATTAAAACTCGTATTGCTCCATCTTGCTTCATTTGTAAAATCATTTACATCACAGAATTCAATTCACAGAGCTTCTAAAAACAGTCCTGAAATTCCTTCAGATGTAACATGATGATAGCAAAGCTTGTTGCATTGAACTGGGAAGTTGTGCCCTTGCGTGTTACTGGCAGCAACCATTTATTTTGTAGAAACATCTCACTAAGCAATTCACCTGTCCAGGTAAGAATTTGTATTGGCAATCTACACTCAGGCCAGTGCAAATTTCAGTGTTCTGATAATAAGTTCAAATTTTGACTTCTTGCTCACTGTGGGCAAGTGTTTAACTGCAATTTTTATACATCTCTGCGTAAAGGAAGTTGAGATCTAACTGGAGTTTATTCATATTTGGAGAACCTGTACAATATGATTAGATAGATCATCCATTCCATTCAACAAGATTTAGCTTTTGATTACCTGCCCTAATAGCTACTCCTTTGGCTCAAGTGTCAAATTTAATTTGACAACACTCCTGTAAAGTGTCTTGGCACATTTTCTTATGTTAGAGGTGCTCCATATATGCAAGTTGTTGTTGAGTGAGAGAAAAAGTTTGAAGATTGCAAAAGTTGAAATGAATCCATTTTTAATTCACTGCTCAAACCACAGTAGGCCTAATGAGACACATTGCCAAGTGATACTTCAGTGATTTATAGAATGCCAATAATGGTTGTACTTGAATTCCATGACAAAAGTTCAGGAAGGATCATATGGAAATAATAATGAGAATTTTTGAACACACCTTAACTGAAATATATTCATTTTATTTGAAACTATTTATGCAATTTTTGAAGTTGAGGAGAAGTGCACAGTATTGGCTGCTGTCCTTTGTTCTTTTTTTTTCTAATTGTAGTGGAAAAAAGAGTAAATTTTCTTGTGTGTAGAGAATAAAAAAGGTATTCTATGGATCAGAACTGCATCCTTTCAAATCACCTTTGTAAGCTGATTTTGATGGCTTTTTACAAATTTCAAATTCTTCTGTATATTTATTAAACATTTTATAATTTGTTTAGCAAAACTGAGCTTTTTATGGTTCAATTTTCTTCCCTTTTTGTCTAAAGTCAGTGCTCCAGCAATGCTAAGACCACCTGGTCAATTGTCACTTATCGAGTCAAAATCACCTCCAACACTCAGTGCATTGGGTGTCACATTTCAACCCAGTTCTGGTTTCATCCAATATCACACACAAACCCTAGATAACAAACATTCGTGGAATTTTTTAAAAAAGTGCAGAAGTGAGTACATGATTCTTCTTTCTCATCCCAACGGATAAATTGAACCCAGTTATTGCAATTCCTTTCTAATATTGCGCATCACTTTCGCCCCAACAACAAAACCACAAAATTTTCTTTGTGAAATGAAGTTTGAATAACATTTTATATGTGCCTTTTCTTTATCAGTTGCAACACTGCAAGTTTTGTTTTCCAAGCGTTCTTCCAAAGTCTCTCCATGAATTTAGTTGTCGTGATCATATAAGGGTGTGTCTACAGAGTGGTCCAGAAACTGCAAATGTTTGAAGCTGATTTAGCTTCCTTTTAGTGTTTTGAAAATTTCAATGTATAAATAACCAATGGCAAAACTTTAGTTTTGAACGAGGCTAAAAGTTAGTTTTTTACAAGACTTGGGCTGAAAATTATGAAGTTAAAAGATGTTATGATTAAATAAAATACAGATACAAGTTCAAAACTAGACAGCACATAGTTACAGGGATGAAAGCAAGAAGAGGGAACAACTGTGTGAAACTTAAATAAAGGCAATTACAAAGGAAATGATGGCAGAGCTAGTTGGAGTGGAGTAGGAATCAGCAAAGACAGTTGACGAACAATAGCAGATTTAAGAAAATAGTTCATGTTTTAGAATATAGAACATAGAACAATACACACAGTACAGGCCCTTCGGCCCACGATGTTGTGTCAAACTTTTAACCTAAACCTAAGGTTTATATAACCTCCACCCCTACCTTATACTATCATCCATATGCCAATCTAATAGCCACTTAAATGTCCCTAATGAGGCCAACTCCACTACCCCCTCTGCTAATGCATTCCACGCCCCTACTACTCTCTGAGTAAAGAACTTACCTCTGACATCTCCCATGTATCTACCTCCACTCACTTTAAAACTATGCCCCCTCGTAATAGCTACCTCCACCTGAGGAAAAAGTCTCTGGCTGACCACTCTGTCTATACTTCTGATCATTTTATACACCTCTATCAAGTCACCTCTCCTCCTTCGTCATTCTAAATAGAAAAGACCTAGGTCTCTCAACCGTTCCTCGTTAGACCTTCCCTCCATTCCAGGCAACATCCTGGTAAATCTCCTCTGCACCTTTTCCAACACTTCCACATCTTTCCTGTAATGAGGCGACCAGAACTGGACACAATACTCCAGATGCGGCCAAGCCAGTGTTTTGTATAGCTGGAGCATAACTTCACAGCTCTTGAACTCAATCCCTCTATTAATGAAAGCTAACACACCATACGCCTTCTGAGCAACTCTATCCACCTGGGTGGCAGCTTTCAGGGAACTGCGGACATGAACCCCAAGATCCCTCTGCTCCTCCACACTGCCAAGAATCTTTCCGTTAACCCTGTATTGTGCTTTCAAGTTTGTCCTTCCAAACTGAATCACCTCACATTTTTCAGGGTTAAACTCTATCTGCCACTTGTCAGCCCAGCTCTGCATCCTATCAATGTCCCTTTGTAACCTAGAACAGCCCTCTGCACTGTCCACAGCAAAGCCATATCCTTTACTGTAAAAAATGAGCAAAAATAAACATAAATCAAATGTAACAACATGCTACTAATGCATAGAACTGAAAAGAAGGTAATTTTGCATTAAGTAATACGGTTATAATGTGTTTTATAAAATCTTTTCACTGTGTGCCGCACTTCTAGCAGACATGTAACATTACAGTAACTGTTCCGTAATCATTCCCAGTGCTCCAGTAGAATCATTTTTTTCCCATTGTGCCAGGCTGAAAACAACCTTCCAGTGTCTTTTGACAATTATTCCAGTCCTCGTTCAAGTTTTCCAGATTGAATTATCATCAGCAAGGCACATTTGGTGATTCTCAGTTCCTGAGTTCTGTCTGTTTACCTTTTTTAAACAGAAAACACACCTTTACTGATATCCTGAGATAAAAGGTACTGCAGATGCTGGAGAATCCGAGATAACAAGCATGGGGCTGGATGAACACAGCAGGTCAAGCAGCATCATAGGAGCAGGAAAACTTGACGTTTCGGGCCTAAAC